>JASVEL010006196.1:0-216609 GCA_032618575.1 Nicotiana noctiflora
GCTCCGGAGTACGAGCAATAGGAGTCTGGGCCCCTCCTCCAGCCTGAGAAGCGGCTGGTGCAACTGATAATAAACCCGCTCTGGCAATGCTGTCCATAAATCCCGCTATTCCGACCAAAGCATCCCGGAGATCCGGGGTAAATAAAGCCTCTCCTGGGACCTGAGCTGGGCCCACTGGAGCTGCTGGAATCGGAACCTCCTCGTCAATCTCAATATGAGGCTCCACCTCCGGAGTAGCTGCCTGGGGCTGAGCTCTACCCCTACCACGGCCTCTGATACGGCCTTGGCCCCTGCCCCTCACGGGAGCCTGCCTGGGGCTCGGGCTGCTGGTCAGCGGACGAAGAAGCGCGTGTCCTCACCATCTGCGAAAGGACAGAATAGAAATTATATCAGTAATTGACGAACAAGTCGCACGACAAGAAAGAACAAATGAGAGACTCTTTCCTAACTTAATAGACTTTGGAGGACAAGTACAGACGTCTCCGTACCTACCTCTCAAACTCTACTAAGCTTGTTCGTGAGTGGTGAGACCTATACAACCTAGAGCTTTGATACCAACTTGTCACGACCCGGATTTTTCCCCAACATCGGGATCGTGATGGCACCTACTCGTGGTAGCTAGGCAAGCCACTGTATTCATACTATCCTATTTTTAACACAATTTTAATTAAATAAATGTGGAATACTTTATCGAAATAGAGATAACTAATTACAAGATGAAAATCATACTGAAATCCTCTACCCAAGACGTGGAGTCACCAACTCATGAACTACTATGGAATACTACACATAAAAGTCCGAAAGAAATATATCACAATTCTGTTTGTCTCGGAACAAAGAGACTACAACTAATAACATAAATAAAGAAAGAGACGCCGGGCCTGCGGACGTCTGCAAGCTACCTCGGTCTCAAATATGATTAGCTCCCACGCAATCGATTTACTGATGCTGCTGCTCCTGATCGTAACCTGGACTTGTGCAAAAATGCACAGAAGTGTAATATCAGCACAACCGACCCCATGTGCTGGTAAGTGCCTGTCCTATCCCGGCGAAGTAGTGACAAGCCTAGGACCAGACACCCACATAAACCTGTGCAATTCAATATATATGTATACCACAGAATAACAAGAAATAACCAGGTAATAACACAATAAGGAATATCTCAAAGAATTCAACAATTAACAACAGTTAATAAATTCACAAGGAAAAGCAAAGTATAATGTAAACACAAGTAATATCAATCCAAGAAATAGTAAGCAGTTGCACGGCATCACCCTTCGTGCTTTTACTCTCATCCTCACCAAATAAGCAAATAAAGTACACGGCATCACCCTTCATGCTTTTACTCTCATCCTCACATCCATAGTACGGCATGATCCTTCGTACATGGTTCAATAACAGGGCACGCCATGATCCTTCGTGCATAATCAATAAAACATGGCACGACATTAACCTTCGTGCATAAATAAATAAACATGGCACGGCATCACCCTTCGTGCATTATCACTCTTCCTCACCCAAATAACAATCACAGTTAAGGGCAAAGAAAGAAGCAGTAATTCATAAACTGTCCCAACAAGGGCAACTAATAATCATCTTCACAACAAGTCCCGACAAGGGAGAACAATAACAATTCTACAACCTGACAAAGGTTCAACAATTCATCTATGAATATATATCTCCAAATAAGCATTTTCAACGACTCACGGTCATACTAGATGCCAGTGTATGGATGCTCGTCACCACAGCCCATACACCGCACTCGATCACATAACACATAACATAATCCTATTCCCTCAAGCTAGGATAGAACAAACACTTACCTCGAGTGTTTATGAATAATTCAATCCGTGGATATGTCCTTTTCTTTCAAATTTGGTTCCAATCCAATCGTATCTATACACAATTGATTTAATATCATCAATACTACTCAACAAACTAATTCTTAAGACCAAATACAACTTTTACAACATTCTGCCCGGAATAGTGAATTTCAACCCCGGGCCCACATGGTCGAAACTCGGGGTTAGGACCAAAATCCGATTACCCATCCCCCCACGAGTTCATGTATATGATTTGTTTCAAAATCGGACCTCAATTCGAGGTCCAATTTCCCAATTTATGAAAAACCCTATTTTCTAACAAAAACAAGAATTCTACCATGAAAACCTTTGATTTCTAATGAAAAAAATGTTTAATGATGTTAGGAATTGAAAGAATTAAGTAAAAAGTGACTTACAATTGTTTTGATGAAGAAGGAATCCGTGAAGAATCGCAAATGGGTGTTTTTGTTTTGTAAAAAGTGAAGAAATGAACTTAAAATCGTGTTTTACAGGTCTCTGTGTTCGCATGTGCGAACATGGGTTCGCAATTGCGAACCCCGACCAATTTCTGGAGTTTGAAAAATAAGCTAAGGCTGGGAAGTTCCCATTTGCGAACACTGGTAGACAAAGGGAGTGTTCGCATTTGCGAACAATGGCTCACATTTGCGAACACAGGCAGTATAGGGAATGTTCGCATTTGCGAACTTTTGTTTGCATTTGCGAACATAGGCAGGCCCCGGGGACTTTCGCATTTGCGAACAATTGTTCGCATTTGCGAACAAGGCTGGGCATGAGGGGTTTCGCATTTGCGATCAGGGTTCGCATTTGCGAGCCCTGCCTTGTACTGCCCCTTCGCAATTGCGAGAAATACTTCGCAATTGCGAAGCCAACAGCTGGGTGAAAAACCAGCAGTGCAAAAATTCAGAATTTCATCCAACGGCCTATCAAATCTTTACCCGAGCCCCCCGGGCTCCAAACCAAACATGTACACAACATCAAAAACACATTATGAACTTGTTCGTGCGATCACATCGCCAATATCACCTCGTTTTCATCAAATCAAGCCTCAAATTCATGATTTTCATACCTTTGGTTTTCAAAACTTTCAAACTTGGGACTCAAGGTCCAAAACATCTCAAACGACATCCAAATGTCACCAAACTTTACAGAAATCACATATATAATATTTAAGACTTTTACCGGGCGTCGTAACCAAAATACGAGCCCGATACCAAGGTCAATTAATTCATTTCCTTTAACAATTACATCAAAAACAATTTCATAGAAAAAATCATAACTTGGGCTCTAGGCCTCAGAATTCGACTTCGGACACATGTCCAAGTCCCATATTTTCCTACGGACCTCTCGGGACCATCCAATCTCGGGTCCGGATCCGTTTACCAAAAATGTTGACCGAAGTCAACCATATCAATATTAATATCATTTTTATCCAAATTTCTCATAGAATTCATATTTTCTATCACAAAATCTTTCCGGCTACATGCTCGGATTGTGCACGTAAATCGAGGCAACATGGAATGAGGTTTTCAAGGCCTCGAAGCTCGAAATGATTAATAAAATAAGTGATGACCCTTTGGGTCGTCACAATCTCCTTAGTGGCCACGACTATATAAAGCTTTGGTCTCATTTGAGACCGGTCATTTTACACGCCCCAAACCTTAGCTTTGGTCTTCATCTTCTGTGTATACTGTGATTCCTGATTGTTAGCTTTCAATATCATGATTGTTCTTCTTTTCTGTTTATTTGCATGTTTAATTTTAGTACTTGTTTAGTTGTTTGACTTTCATTCTTCTTCACCTTTATATTAGGGTTCCTTTTGATAGCTTGCAATATCTTTACTGTTTTTCTATTTCTCTTAACTACATGATTTAGTTTGGGTTATAGGTTTAGCCGTTTGATTCTCATTCTCCTTCATTTCATGTTTATACTAGGGTTTTCCTTTAATGTTGGTTTATATCGCCTATTATGTTCTTTCATTGGCTAAATAAGCATACAAATCTGATTTAGTGACTCTGATTCTCTTTTCTGTCACTTTTGCATGATAGATTTAGGATTTTTCTGCACTGTTTCTCCATGTTCTTTTGTCCTTCATCTTCATCTTGTCTGTCGTACACTTGTATTGGATTTAGGTTGGTATTTGAAAAAGTTTAGATTTAGTGAGCCTGGTTGATATCATTCGTATGTTACTCTGTTAGGTCCATTGTTCTTATGTCTGATATAGGCTATGCTTCATTTCTCTTGACCGTTTTGTGAGATTTAGCCTCTATGAGTCTATGTTCATGAACTTTAAGTGTTTTGGGTCTTTCAGTAAATCATTCAATCATAAAATGGTTGTAAATAAAGCCCGATTGATGTTTAATTGGCACTTTGCTACATGAAATTGAGTTATGTGAGCTGATTGAATAGAATTCAACATTATCAAACTTCCCTTCTGAGTTTTAATTGATTGATGAATAATGTTTGGTTTCATGTGGCTATGTGTGCAATGTTATGTTGAAATGACTGAGTTTGCAATAGTTTATTGTTAGTATGAGCAGTGTTAATGCCCATCAACCTTAGGGGAATTGGTTATAGCTGTAATAGTACTAAGCCTCATAAATGGCTAGTTTTTAAATAGGTTAAAATTGAAAATCAAATAAAAAATAGGTTACAAGTTAAATAATTGACCAACAGTGGTCAATTTTTTAATTGACCAACTCTGCAAGGTCCTTCACATACTGGCCCACCCTTAAATGGGCTAGTTGTGTAATAATTGGTTAAGTTTGAAAGTTCAGACTTGCCAAGGCTCAAATTGAGCCCTGAATCACAAGTGGCTAGTCCTGCAAAGGCCTTAGCCGAGCGTGTGTTCAGTAATAGTCTTTAATTGCAAAAGCCAAGTCTCAACTTGAGACTGGCTAGGTTTTAAATAGTCTAAGTATAACAATAAAGTAGGCTAGTCCTGCAATTAGCTTAAAAATGAAATAAAAGTCTTAATTAACAAAAAATGAAACAAAATGGGTTAAAATTAAAATAGTTCTTCAAATTAGAATTGGCCAGTCCTTAAATACCAATGCAAGGACTGGCCATTAGTTAAATAAGTTGAAAAATGCTGAAAACCTGACCTAGGTAGGTCGAGTAATTCAGCTGTGCCCTTAAGGGAATAAAGGGAACACAAATTAGTAAAATGGTAGATTATATAGAACACATAGGGACATATGAGTCATTTGTACTCCTGATTTCTATAATTTTGCAGAGATTGAAGGGTATAATGGTCTCACTAAAAAGGGAAATAAGTAAAAATCCACAACTAGTAGGGACACTTTGGTAAAAGCTTAAGAATATAATAAAAAAGAACCTTCCATCACATGCTGGAAGGGATCTTATAATAGAAATAAGGGTGTAAGTGTAGATTTAGTAATTTTTAAAGGGGGGAGAAATGGAATTAACTCTTATTCTTTCCCCCCGAGAAATTTGCCAATCTATACCTATAAATACCCCCTAAAAAGATGAAGTAAGGGCTGGTTTTTGAATAGATAAATTCAGAGTATATATAATAGCAAATAGCAAATAGTTTCCTGTATATTTCGAGTAATAATCACTGGTTAAGCTGTTGGTGTATGGGTTTTTTGCTCGATTTCTTCTGGGATTTCTTATCTGATGTTGCTGTGGTTTTCTGCTCATCTGAGATTCAATCTTACGCTGTTGCATTGCCTTGCTTGAGTCCATTGTTGTTGTTTGCTCGTGTCCCCCTTAGAACTCATCAGTTTACTTTTGCTGAACCAGGTACGCTTTTGTGCAAGGCTATGTAATGAAGAAGAAATGATGAAATGAAGTTCAAGTGTTCAATTCATTTGTTATTATGCATTTTCAGTTTATTCTTTTCATTAGCTATTTAGTATTAGCATAGATCTGTGATTTTAAATGTAGTGTAGCATGTATAAGTAGAAAGACCAAAACAAAAAACAGTGTAATAGATAGATTAATAATAGTAGTGTAGTGTAGATAGCATATCACTTAGTTAAGTAGGTAAAACCCTTAAAACAAAGTTAAATGACCATCACATGAATAAATAACAACAAGCTCATAGTAGAAATGTCAATCATGCTCATGTAATTAGTATGTTTTAGAGATTAATATTGGGATTTGAGTAAGTTAAAAGAGGAAATAACCCGATGAAGTAACAACTAGGTTGAAATTGGCTTGGTGAACACCAAATAAGCTTGGCTCGTATTAGTATCAATAGTTAATCACATATGTGAATTAGTATATAGATACAAATAAGTTTAAAAGGAAAAACAGTTAACAGAAATAACGAGTCATTTGCAACTGGGTATGCGATAATGAATGAGTACAAATCTTAGAAAATCCAGTAATATGATCTCGTGTATATATCATTAATCAATTAGCCTTATATAATCTGGTTATCATTAGTAAGTAATTGGACTGTTCAAATAATACCTTACATAGTTGAATCGCTTTTTCTCTTAATTTCTTAGCTAAGTAGTTTCAACGCTGGTATAGGTAATTTAGCAGAAAACAAAGAATAAACGTAGTTGGTTCACATATAAATATATGAGTTAGTTGTAATCTAAAATTAATATTGATCATTTTATACAGTGGTTTTCCTTTTTCTGATAAATAAAAGTATTTTGATTTCATTCTTAGTCCTGTACGTCTGTTTTTACCATGAATTTTACATTTCTGCTTTTGTTATTTCAAATGGGTCCGGGCCTGATAAACGGCGTGGGCCTGGACTATATTCGCAAGTCTACTGGGCCATCGACTGAAAGCCCAAGTCAAGTCTGGGTCATTGCCGCCTAGACATATATGAAGTAATACTAAGTCTTACTCTAGAAATCCAGGCCCAATAACAAAAATAATATGGGCCTCGACTCGTTTTCAGAAATGGTAGTCGAAATATAGTTAAGGAAAAAACATGTATAGAAAATATAGTGAAACAATAGGGTTGAACTAGTAAAATTTAATCGGGATGAGCCTAATATGACACCAAATAGTGAGGTCCCCTTAGTAATGAAGTAATATATACAATAGATTCGGGAAAGCTAATAACGAATTCCATAGCTTCTCCCAAAAGACTTAAAAGCCGATAGACTCGATTAGGCACGGTTTAATACACCTACCTTATAAACGAGTGTGCACTTGGTGCGACTCAAATCCCAAATCCCGGCAAAGCCGAAATGTACCAAAGGTCACAGGCGTACTGGTTGCGGTGTGACTCGAGGTGCGTTTTCGTAATGTCGCAATTCTTTAAAAAATATTAAAAGCAAAAGCACATACATATTGTTTAAAATTTATAATAAGTCAAATAAGATTGAGAACGACGGTTGAGCGACCGTGCTAAAATCACGGAATCCGGGAATGCCTAACACCTTCTCCCGGGTTAACAGAGTTAGATATCCAGGTCTTTGTTTCGCAGACTGTTATAACAGAGTCAACTTCCGCGGATTCTGGATTAACCGTTGACTTGGGACACCATTATCTTCCCAAGTGGCGACTCTATAAATTAAATAAAAAATCCCGAACCGATTGTCCTTTATGTGGAAAAACTCCTTCCTCTTTGTTGTTATATCCATCTCGGGTATTCTAAACATTGAGGTATACCCTACGTATCTTTCTGAATGGATCGGTACGAAAGCCTTTCTTGTGTAGGGTAGTAAAAAGGGAGGTGTGACAGCTCCGATTGAAGTACGTACAGTTGTACGATAACCCATAAGAGCGAACGGTAATTTTTCATGCCATTGCCTTGACTCTTCCACCATTTTTCTAAGAATCTTCTTTATATTCTTATTCGCAACTTCTACCGCTCCATTTGCTTTAGGTCTGTAAGGTGTAGAGTTATGATGCAGGATTTTGAATCTTTGACATGCTTCTGCCATAAGGTGATTGTTCAGGTTTGCTCCATTGTCTGTGATAATCACTTTAGGAATTCCATAGCGACATATGATATTTGTATGCACGAAATCCACCACAGCCTTTTTTGTCACAGCCTTAAATGTCTTCGCCTCCACCTATTTGGTGAAATAATCAATTGCGACCAAGATAAATCTGTGCCCATTAGATGTTGCAGGCTCTATTGGTCCGACAACATCCATGCCCCAGGAAACGAATGGCCATGGTGCATACATTGTATGAAACTCATAGGGTGGAGAGTGAATCAAATCTCCGTGTATTTGACATTGATGGCATTTCCTCACATACATAATACAAATCATGCTCCATGGTGAGCCAATGATATTCTGCTCTCAGTATTTTCTTGGCTAAAATGTATCCGCTCATATGACATCTGCAAGCTCCCGCATGTACCTCAACCATAATTGTGTCAGCTTGCTGCGCATTTATGCATCTCAATAGCCCCAAATCTGGTGTTCTTTTGTATACAGCTCCTCCACTGAGAAAAAATCCATTTTCTAATCGCCTTATAGCCCTTTTATGATCTTCAGTGGCTTGTTCTAGGTACCCTCCTGCCCTCAAATATTCTTTGATATCATGATACCACGGCTCTCCATCAAGTTCTTCTTCCACGGCAAAGCAATAAGCATTTTGATCACGCACTTGTATCTGTAATGGATCTACATAAGCTTTATCTGGATGATGAAACATGGAGGATAATGTGGCCAAAGAATCTTCTACTTCATTGTGCATTCTTGGGATGTGTTTGAACTCTATAGATTGAAATCTCTGGGATAGTTCACGCAGACATTGTCGATAAGGCATCAACATTAAATCTCTTGTCTCCCATTCTCCTTGATCTGATGTATCAAGAGATCCGAGTCACCCATGACCAAAATCTCTTGAACACCCATATATATCGTCTTCCTCAATCCCAATATGCATGCTTCATATTCGGCTATGTTGTTATTGCAGAAAAATTGAAGTTGAGCGGTAACGGGATAATGCTGACCCGTTTCTGAAATAAGCATTGCTCCAATTCCAACTCCCTTACTGTTGACGGCTCCATCGAAGTACACTCTCCAGCCTGGCTTATCCTCTTGTGCTACTTCTTCAACATTCATTGCCTTCTCATCAGGAAAATATGTTTTTAACGGCTCATACTCATTATCCACTAGATTTTCTGCTAAATGATCTGCAACTGCTTGCGCCTTCATTGTCGTACATGTTACATAGATGATGTCAAAATCTATGAGCAGAATTTGCCATTTAGCAAGTCTTACTGTAGCCATAGGCTTCTGAAATATATACTTCAATGGATCCAACCATGACATCAAAGATGTGGTATAAGATGACAGGTAATGTTTAAGTTTTTGGGCAACCCACGTTAGAGCACAACATGTTCTCTCCAATTGAGTGTATTTTACCTCGTAAGATGTGAACTTTTTACTAAGGTAATATATCGCCTGCTCTTTCTTTCCTGTCTCATCATGCTACCCCAGTACGCAGCCAAAAGAATTATCTAGCACAATCAAATACAAGATCAGAGGTCTTCCTGGTTCTAGGAACTAATGCCGGAGGATTGGCCAAATATTCCTTAATCTTCTTAAAGGCTTCTGGCACTCATCATTCCAATTTACCGCAGCATCTTTCTTTAACAATTTGAAAATGGGCTCACAAGTTGACGTCTACTGAGCAATAAATCTGCTAATATAATTCAACCTGCCCAATAAACTCATCACTTCTTTCTTATTCTTCGGCAGAGGCAAATTCTAGATTGTTTTTATCTTTGAAGGACATAATTCAATACCACGCCGGCTTACTATAAACCCCAGTAACTTTCATGAAGGCACCCCGAAAGCACACTTTGCTGGATTGAGCTTGAGATTATATCTTCGGAGCCTCTGAAAAAACTTTCTCAAATCTTTGACATGGTCACATTGCTTTTTGGACTTAATGATGACATCGTCCACATATACTTCGATCTCTTAGTGTATCATGTCATGAAAGATAGTGGTCATTGCCCTTATATATGTAGCCCCGGCATTCTTCAACCCAAACGGCATCACCCTGTAACAATATGTCCCCCAAGGAGTGATAAAGGCTGTCTTTTCTACATCTTCTTCGTCCATCATGATCTGGTAATAACTCGCATAACAATCCACAAAAGAGCCAATTTCATGCTTGGAGCAATTGTCAATAAGTATATGGATATTTGGCAATGGAAAATCATCCTTTGGACTAGCTTTATTAAGGTCCATGTAATCAACGCATACCCTAGTTTTTCCATCCTTCTTCGGAACTGGCACAACATTAGCTAACCAGGTGGGATATTTAGTGACCCGTATGACCTTTGCTTCGAATTGCTTATTGACTTCTTCTTTTATTTTCATACTGATGTTTGTTTTGAACTTTCATAGCTTCTGTTTTTCCGGCCGGCAATCCGGATAAATGGGCAATTTATGTACCACCAGATAAGTACTGAGTCCGGGCATGTCATCATAGGACACAGCAAATATGTCCGTGTACTCATGTAACACTTGATTAGATCTTCTCTGTGGGAAGCCTCTGAATGCACACTAATCTTTGTTTCCCGAACATTCTCCTCACTTCCCAGATTAATGGATTCTGTCTCGTTCAAATTTGGTTTGGGTTTTTCCTCAGAATGATTCAAATCTTTACTGATTTCATCTAGTATTTCCTCATCCTCATATTCTACTTCATGTTCACATTCAATTTCCTGTATAATTATTCGATTATCAAGACTAGACTGGGAATCCTTTATGCATGACATATCATTGAATCAGCAAATATTGAACTGTACAAAAGAAGAAAAATAAAATAAGGCAAACATGGAAGAAGGAAAGAAATTGCATTTCATTGATTTTTTCAAAAAGGTAACAAGCATTGGATACATTTGTTTTTGATGGGATGTGAGATTACAAAATAAGACAACTTTTGGGGAAATGAAATATTTAAAGTTAACTACCACAACTCCCTCCTGATCGGAAGAGGAGTACCTTCCCAGCTATTAAGCGCAATGTAGGGTCCCACGAACTGAACATCCATTTTACTTGTTCCCTCCCCCATCTCCAACATATTCACATCTTCAAATAGCCTCTCGAACCTTGCTAGGAGATCCACATCCGGTTTTATTTTAGCGCGACTTGGCATAACAGTCGCCAAATGTCTCCGTGTATCAGGCCTAGTAAAGGAATCGGATAGTTTTGGAATAGGCTTTGGGAGGGACCAACTTTTCTTCTTCATTTTCTTGGCTCTTTGGATATCAGCAATGGTTGGCTCGAAACCCAAACCAAAAGTGTCATTACTGTCCGGCAAGTGGATTGGCTATGTTACACCTTGTAGAGTTACCCCTAAGTCTTTCCCTGGTGAGAACCTATTTCTTATCATTTCCTTTGCTACCATCACTGCTGTAGGAGCCACTGTGGGAATCGACATGTTTTCCCCCTCGGATATTTTATTCACCACCACAGTGTCCATGACTTGATATACCCACGGGCCCTTATCTCCTTCAGTTTCTTCAAACGGTGTGATAGTATTGCAGACATCATCCTCTCCATGCACTATGATCTCCTGTTGTTCCCATTCAAATATTACAATCTGATGTAGAGAGGAGGGTACAACTTTCGCTGCGTGAATCCACGGACGTCCCAATAAAAGATTGTAAGATACGGCAACATCTAGCACCTAGAACTCCATAGTGAAGACCACCGCTCCAATAGTAATCTCCAGTATAATATCCCCTACAGTATTCTTGCCACCTCTATCAAAACCCCGTACACATACACTGTTCCGATGAATTCTATCAGGATTGACCTCCAACTTTCCCAAGGTTGAGAGTGGGAAAATATTGGCATTTGACCGTTGTCCACAAGAACACGGGTAACTACAGATTCTTCACACTTGACTGTGAGATATAGTGCTTTGTTATGCTCCGTTCGTTCAAGCAGCAACTCATTATCTGAAAATGTTATCTTGCTTGTTTCAAAGATCTTGTTCATGATTTTCTCCAAATGGCATACTGAAATCTTCTCAGGCACATGGGCTTCCTTCAAAATTTCATCAACGCCTTTCTATGCTCATCAGAATGAATTAAGAATGATAACAAGGAAATCTGCACGGGCGTTTTTCTCAAAAGCTCCACTATTGAATAGTCCTGAGCCTTCATCTTTTTCGAGAACTCTTCCACTTCCTCTTCAGTAACTGCCTTCTTCACATGAGTCGGGTTCTCCTTTACCACTTTTGTCTTTGTCAACTCTTCCAGGGCAAAGCATCGTCCGGAATGAGTTAAACCATGTGTTTCATTTATTTCTCTTTTAACTTCCTTCCCCTTGTACATCACTGTAACTTTATCATAGTTCCACGGTATGGCCCTGGTGTTCATGACTGGCATCTGCACCATTGGTTTGATAACCACAGGCTCCATATAAGCCCCTTTCATGGTCAACAAAGGCTTAGCCCCCGTCACTACTACATTTACAGGCTCAACCACTGATGGTTTATCCATTGGTAACTCAACTGATTTTTTCTCCTTTTCAACTCCCCCTTCCACCTTGTTGTTAGCTTTAATCATCATTACTGATTCATAAGGTTTCCTACTGCTGTCTCCCTGCTCAAGCTCTATCATGTGCGTCTCATGATGGGCTTGCAATGGATTCTGTGTGATATTGGGAGATTTCGGAGCTTGCACTTCAATCCTCCTAGTATCAATAAGTTCTTGTATGGCATACTTTAAATGCCAACAGTTTTCTGTATCATGTCCCGGTGACCCGGAACAATACTCACATCGGGCTGATTGGTCTAGATTTCTGGGTTTGGAATTTTTGGCTCAATAGGGCTCAACATCCCTAACTCTCTCAAGCGGTGAAAAAGATTGGTATATGACTCCCCTAACAGAGTAAATGTTTTCTTTTTTGGGGCTCTATCTCCTCTTACTTCTGGATTTGGGCGAAAATTAGGTTGATTTGGATTTTTGTATGTTTTGGAAGGCGTGTAGGCATTTTGTGCGTGGTAGACATTTTGTGGAGATGGGTACGCCATACATGTGGAGGTGGTGGGTAAGGTTGAGCATGTGGGATGGAAAAATGTGGATTTGTGGGAGGATAATATGGTGGAGGTGGGTTGTAGGATGCTGGTTGATATGGTTGGTATGGGCGAGGTAGATGATGATATGTATTGGGGCCCCGAGACCATGATCTCTCTTTGATGATCGCAACTTCCTCCTTTTCCTTCTTGCCAATTTATCCCCCAATTCCAGTTTGTATTGCTTTGTTTGTGGCCTTAATAGCCGAATAACTCATCATCTTATTTGTCTTTAGCCCATCTTCTACAAAACTTCCCATCTTTACCACCTCGCTAAAGGTTTTTCCAATTGCTGATACCAGGTGGCCATAGCAAGTTGGCTCCAAAGCCTGTAAAAAACAGTCCACCATTTCTGCTTCCTTCATGAGAGGGTCTACTCGTGCTGCCTGCTCCCTCCACCTGAACCCGTATTCCTGAAAACTTTCCCTGGGTTTCTTCTCCATTTTAGTCAATGATAGCCTGTCAGGGATAATCTCTAGATTGTATTGGAAATGGTTGGCAAATAATTGAGCTAGTTCATCCCAGATGAACCACCTGGTATGATCCTGTCGAGTATTCCATTCCAACGCTGAACCACTTAAGATCTGGCTAAAATAAGCCATAAGTAACTCGTCTCTTCCCCCTGCTCCGCGCATTTTACTACAGTAACCCGTTAGATGGGCTACCGGATCCCTGTGTCCGTCATACATATCAAACATAAGTAATTTAAATCTGGCCGGGAGCGGTACCTCCGGAAACAAGCATAAGCCTTTATACGCAACACTCACTTGGCCTCCTAGCTGTTTTATGTTACGAAAGGACTTTTCAAGACTTTTCATCTTACGGGCCATCTCTTCTTGTTCCAAATTTCTGACAGGCTTTTCCTCATCTGTCATGTCTATGAGCGGTGTGTAGGAGTCATGTTGCCTGAATGTTGGTTTTGGTGGTTAATAATGAGTGTCCTGAACTTGGAACACAGGTTCGCTGCAAGATTTGTGTAGAGTAGCAGGTGGCGGTGCCACGTATACTAGAGAAACCTGAGGTGGTAGTGGTGGAACTTGTTTGGACAATGGTGGTGGTGCTTGTGCAGTTGTAGCATAGTAATGCGGGTAAGTTGGGTATATGGATGATGAATTCATAGTGGGTGGTTCAGGATTTGGGTTCATAGGAGGGACGTATGTTGGGTTGGCTGGATAGGAAGGCAAAGGTTGACCCCTAGATCAGGCCTGGTACATCTCTGACATTTTCTGTCTTAATTTGTACATCTCTTCTTTCATACTTGCCACGTCAACAACTTCTTCCTCTTATACCAGATCCATAATAGTGGGCTCGATTTGCTGAGTCATTGCTTTAGTCATAACTTCTGAACGTGTATTGTAGCTCTGATGTGCCAAAATGCTAGTTGCCAACTGAAAATCTGATACTCATCAACAACAAAACTCATTAATAGTTAGCTCATAAGGGGTAAAATATCATAATTAAGAATCACAACTTTTGCCTTAGCCATTGTGCATCATCCCGGAATTTATTCCACTTTGAGCCACCGTTTTTCTTTTCACCTATGTTTTTTATTGCATTTTTATTTGTTTCTTTTTCTTGTTTTCTTCTTTTCCATTTCTCTCTTTTTTTTCATTTTTCCTTTTTCGTTCCTACATGTTTGCCTATCAGAGAGACAAATTGTATAAAAATGGAAGAAATAACAACAACTTCTTTTTAAACTTTTTCATTAATACTCGAAACATCGGTTACAAATGATGTTGTACTAAAATGCAGGAGAAAAGTACAAATACAAAATGCATGCCCTATGTATACATTAAAGCTCCTAGTGCCCGCGAGACATCATTCGGTCTTGCTGCGGGCCTATGTGCTAATCCACTTTGGAGTTTGTCCAGGTCAGCCATTACATGCTTTACAAAGAACTTTACTGCTGGTGTGAATACACAATTGGCATTTCCTTGTGATGTACTGAGCAATGTTGACAATTCTTTCCCTGATGACCCATTTTTCCTGAAGCAGCCTACCAATCTGTTTCGCACGAGCGTCTAAGGTTTGTTGGTTCTCCTTTTGTAGTTGTTGTAGCTCTGGCTCTAACCGAGCCATAGCCATGTAGCAATGTTCTCTCTCTACTTCAAACCCTTTGGTTTGTTTGCTACTTTTGACTTCGGCTGTAATGATTTTCTTTCTCAAACGGGCTACCTCAACCTTGTGTTCATCTTGTAATTGCTGAACCATTCGAACTCTTTCCTCAGCATTTCTAGGCAACAATTTCCGAACCCGACTAACTCCTTTTCAGTTTTATCAAGATCAAAGCTATATTCATTAACTTTGCGCCAAAGATTTTCAATCAATTTCTCATCTCAGGCTAGGTGAACTAGGGTTTTTGCTACGGTTTTCATCTTTGCAATTTGAGCCTTCAAGATTTCATTCTCTTTTCTCAATTGTTTCTTTTCTCCCTCGTCGGATGCCACCTGTAAGGTGCTATCAAATTTGAGGTCTTGGAATCGCTTCTCTAATAAGCTGATTCTGGCTCGGTACTCATTTTCTTTGGCCACCCAATCTTTGTGTTCCTTAGAATGCTCGGTCAATTCTTAAATGTGAGGCCTCTTATTTGGTCTATAATGCTCAACATCCCAATGAAACCATGCAGCATACCCTGGTGATACTTCCCCTCGAGCTCGATTTCCCACACAAGTATCTACTCTCAAGCATTGGCATTCATTCCAGATCTGTCAAATCTTTGCTTTCGGGAATTGTCCCTACGGACTGATTTCTACAGCTTGTAAGATGAGGTCCCCGTCTTTTGGTATGACCTGATATCTCCCGAGCTGTCGTAGTACCCTGTATGGCGCATAAGACTGAATGCTTTTAAGACCCATTATCAAGAAATACGACCCTTTTGTTGGCATGTATATCACCTCGTTGAGGGGCAACCATCCATATGCCTAATCAATTTGGCTAGTAGTCAACGATCGCAAAAATGTAATCCAACCTTTTGCTCCTTCTGGCAACTTAACTTCTTTTATTCTCATATAAAAATCTTCAATGTACGTCTTTTCCGATGACCCATAACTCGAGAATGGAGGGTGACGACACAAATGTTCTATTAACCACATCTGTAGAATCAAATTACATCCCTCGAAGAAGTCATGCCCTGCTTTACAGGATGTGAGGGCACGGAAGATATCAGCTACAATCATCGGTGCCAGTGTGTTATTATCTTGCACAAGAAGAGTACTGGCAACCCCGACGACCCTTATATCAATATTTCCATCTTTCCTCGAGAATATGACCAATCCCAGAAATGCCACGATAAAGGCGAATCGCCTATGCTCTTCCCACTTGACTCGGTTAGATTTACTATAGAGTTTGTTTGTAGGGTCATTAAATCCCCCGATATGACCATATCTGTGGTAGATGAAACTAAAAGTACAATATCCATGGGCTAAGTCTTCATTATGAACGTTCCTGGCGATTTTCAGGGAATCGAGGAATCTGTGCACTGTAATTGCCTTCGGAGCCACCGGGTATTTATCCTTCAGGGGAACCTCACCTTTCCCAATATAATAAGCAATTTCTTCTAATGTAGGAGTGAGCTCAAAATCTGAGAAGTGTAGAACATTATGCGTAGGATCCCAACAAGTGACGAGAGCCCGAATGATATCACCACGGGGTATTATGTCCATCAACCCAGTAAGATCTTTCATATATCGTTTGACCCAAACCTGCCCTTCTTAACCCAGATCGTTCCACTACAACCTCAACTCCAAAGGGATTTTGTTCATTAAAGCAAAGGGTTCATTTTGTACTGTGCTCATCCTGCACATTTATTAAAGGTGATTTTGTTCAGAAAAGGAAAATATTTTTTCAAAGATAATTTTTATTATTTTGAAAGAATTAGCCTTCCCGGGCTATTTATTTTAAAAAGAAAAAGACATGACTTCAAAGTGGCCATTTTTGCAAAAATAGCCTTCCGGTGTCCTTTCGGAACATTCGGCTATTTCCAAAAATAGCAATCACTTTGATTTATTGAAAACTAAAACTCAATATTTTTTGGTTATTTTTCTAAAAGGGTGGTTGGACCCATCAAGGGTTGCCTACGTATCCCACCTAATGGCGAAAATCAAATCTACGTAGTTCGGTCAGATTATTACGTGACCAATTATTCCAACAAAATGTTCCGCCTATTCTCAAACTTTCTTTTCAAATTTCCGAAAAGGTTTCTTCAACATTTCAATACTTTCTATTCTAGAATTTTCTTTTTGTTTTCTCAAGAATTTTTCCGGTCCGCATAATAATTCAGGACAAATAAATGCAACATATAATATGGTCGGTCTTTGATATTCCGGGTCACCTGTCCTAGACAGACCCAACCCCTGTGTTGAGTCACCTAAGTATGATATGATGCAAATAATTGTCCTAGACCTAGGTTCAATATCCTGTTATTTCATATGGTGCTAGACCGTGTACCCGAGTGGACAACTCGGATCGAGGAGGGGGCTACGTACCGAGGACCCGCAGTGTCGTTCGGCTTTGTAACTTATCCGGCCTCTATTTCTCTTTTTTTTTTGTATGACTTAACAGAAAGGGGAATCTCAACTAGTAAGCACATCCCCGGAGGTAAGAAGAAAAGGGTTTTTGGCATAATTTTATATACACAATCCACGTAATATCAAAGCGGTAAACACATAACACATTGATCAAAGCATATAATGAAGTCAAATAACATCAAGAATGACAATTCAATCGAGCTCGAATTATTAAACCCTGAACCGAAGTTCTGGGTTGCTTATCCCTAGCAGAGTCGCCAGAGCTATCACACCTCCCTTTTTACTACCTTCTATTTCCCAAAAAAAAAGAATAAGGTGTACCTCGTTAATTACCAATACACCCGGGAAAGGATATAATAATAACAACGGGAAGGAGTTTTTCCACTATAAGGACAATCGGAACGGGATTTGATCATAATGGTGTCCCAAGTCACCGGTTAATCCCGAATCCGAGGAAATTGACTCTATTTAAACAGTTTGCGCAACAAGAAATCCGGATAAGGAATTCTGTTAACCCGGGAGAAGGTGTTTGGCACTCCCGGATTCTGTGGTTTTAGCACGGTCGCTCAATTGTCGTTTTTGACTTTATTTGATTTTGTTATATGCTTTTACAACATGTGCATGTTTTGTTTTTAATATTTTAATGACTTGCGACGTCACAAAAACGCATTTCGAGTCACACCGCAACCAGTATGCCTGTGACTTTAACACGTTTCAGCTTCTTCGAGATTTAAGATTTGAGTCACATTAGATGTGCACTCATATTAAGGAATGTATATTTAAAATCGTGCCTTATAACGTCTAACGGCTTATTATACTTTAGGAAAGACCATGGAATTTGCTAAACACTCGTGTCAATCAATTATTAACATTCATATGGGGCCCCGCGTATTTTGTTCTTATACGAGGCTCGTCCTGTTATTTTTTAGAAGTCCAATCCTAATAAATGCTACATTTTCCATTTTTGGTTTTTTCCCTAATTATTTTACTTGTATTATATTTTCAGAATCATGTCCAGGCCCATTATTTCCATTTCTAGGCCTGGACGTTTATGGACTTGAATTTATTGGTTCAGATTGCATAACTGGGTTCTAGAAACCCAGAATATGTTAGAGTTATTATTCAGAGGCACAAAGATGAGTCCAATTAGATCCGGGCCTGTACTGTTTTTCAAGCCCAAACCAAACGAGTAAAGTTGGGAGCAGAATCGGGATTTCATAATTAACATTCCAATACTCAACAAATGATAAAGTAGATGAACCAAAAGCATTTTATTTCATACGGAAACTAGAATACAAATGTATTAACATTAATTCTGAATTCTAGCTATCAATTACTGATAGAACTTAACAGTAAACTACTCGTTTCAACTATTTCGAATAGTGATATGATACTTAACTATGCAAATTTGTTACTGATTCTAGCTTACACTATTTCAAATACAACAGAAAACTTCTTCTGAAAAACTCATGGTATTTTATTTCCTCAATCAGCTGGCAATTACATATTTGGATAGGAAATGTGTACCTGATTCAGCAAAAGGAAACTTATGAGTCTAGAATGCAAATGAAGATGAAGGATAGTCAGCGATCACAGCAGCAGAATCAATAGAGAGCAAATCACATCAGAACAGCAATAACACAGTCGAGTATAATCCTCAAATCCAGCAGATAAGCAAACCAAGGAACAGAGTTGAAGGAAATCCAATAGAATCCAATAGAATAGAACAGCAAAAGACCCTAATTGAATTCCAGAATTGCACTCGACTATACTCAGAAATGTTACTCTATATTTATGGTATATAACTCTGTATTTCAGAATGTTTTCTCTGAATTTCTAGAATCCAGCCCTTTTTGAGGCTTAAAGGAAGCCTATTTATAGATGTTTTTGGTGAAATTTTGAGGGAGAAATTCAAAAATCTTATTAAAAGTTCCCTCTCCTAAATTCTCTCATTAATTATAGTTTAGTACCCCATTTTCACACTCGAAATGCCTTCCATCCCTTGCTGGAAGGTTCTAGGGAATTCTTTTTGTTTCTTTTTAAGAGCATATTACTATAGTGCCTTCACTTGCTAAGAATTATCACAGTTATACCTTTTTACTAGGCCTGTTTTACCCTTTATTTTATGTTGAATTATAGAAATACTAAGCCTGAAAGTCTATTTTGTCCCTATAGGCTCTATTAAATCCACAACTATACCATTTCTTATTCCCTTTATACCCTTAATACTATGTGTTATTTACCCGACCCGTTAATGGTCATGGTATTCTAAGTAGTTATTATTTAAGTACTAGCCATTATATTTTCTGAATCATTTGAGACATGGCCAGATTTTAACCTTAGTTCTTTCAATTTTAACCTCTTTTAACTGTCTTAGACTAATTTAGAAAGTAGCATTTTATTATCACTTAACTAATCATATTAGGTTGCAGGACTAGCCTATTTTATTAGATAGACTTAGATTTTCAGAACTAACCACTCTAATGTTTCAAGAGTGGCAAGATTAATCACACAATCCTAAGTTATTTCACTTATAACTAGTTTAGTGACTTTCAATAATAGCCAGATTACTAATCACACTTGTCTATTACAGCTATAACCAATACCAAAAAGCACAATAGGATTTAATATAGTCTAACATATGAATCCATTACAAATATAGCCAACTTATGTGTGACGACCCAAAGGGTCATCACTTATTTAATTAATCATTTCGAGCTTCTGAGGCCTTGAAAACCTCATCCTATGTTGCCTCGATTTACGTGCACAATCCGAGCATGTAGCCGGAAAGATTTTTTGATAGAAAATATGAATTCTATGAGAAATTTGGATAAAAATGATATTAATATTGATATGGTTGACTTCGGTCAACATTTTTGGTAAACGGATCCGGACCCGAGATTGGATGGTCCCGAGAGGTCCGTAGGAAAATATGGGACTTGGACATGTGTCCGGAGTCGAATTCTGAGGCCTAGAGCCCAAGTTATGAATTTTTATGTGAAATTGTTTTTGATGTAACTATTAAAGGAAATAAATTAATTGACCTTGGTATCGGGCTCGTATTTTGGTTCCGACGCACGGTACAAGTCTTAAATATTATATATGTGATTTCCTGTAAAGTTTGGTGACATTTGGATGTCGTTTGAGATGTTTTGGACCTTGAGTTCCAAGTTAAGAAGTTTTGAAAATCAAAAGTATGAAAATCATGAGTTTGAGGCTTGATTTGACTAAAACGAAGTGATATTGGCGATATGATCGCACGAACAAGTCCATAATGTGTTTTTGAGGTTGTGTACATGTTTGGTTTGGAGCCCGGGGGCTCGGGTAAAGATTTGATAGGCCGTTGGATGAAATTCTGAATTTTGAACTGCTGGTTTTTTTCACCCAGTTGTTGGCTTCGCAATTGCGAAGAATTTCTCGCAATTGCGAAGGGGACAGTGTAAGGCAAGGCTCGCAAATGCGAACCTTCATCGCAAATGCGAAGCCCCCTTTGGCCCAGCCTTGTTCGCAAATGCGAACAATTGTTCGCATTTGCGAAGGTCCCCAATGCTGCCTATGTTCGCAAATGCGAACAATAGTTCGCAAATGCGAACATTTCCCATACTGCCTTGGTTCGCAAATGCGAACCATTGTTCGCAAATGCGAACACTGCCTTATACAGCATGTGTTCGCAAATGCGAAAATTGGTTCGCAAATGCGAACGTCCCTTTGACTGCCAGTGTTCGCAAATGCGAACAAATGTTCGCAAATGTGAACTTCCCAGCCTTAGCTTATTTTTCAAACTCCAGAAATTGGTCGGGGTTCGCAATTGCGAACCCATGTTCGCAAATGCGAACACGGAGACCTGAAAAACACGAATTTCAGTCATTTCTTCACATTTTACAAAACCAAAACACCCATTTGCGATTCTTCAAGGATTTCTTCTTCATCAAAACAATTGTAAGTCACTTTTTACTTAATTCTTTCAATTCCTAACATCATTAAACATGTTTTTCATAAGAAATCAAAGATTTTCATGGTAAAATTCGTGTTTTTGTTAGAAAATAGGTTTTTCATAAATTGGGGAATTGGACCTCGAATTAAGGTCCGATTTTGAAACAAATTATATATATGAACTCGTGGGGGGATGGGTAACCGGATTTTGGTACTAACCCCAAATTCCGACCATGTGGGCCCGGGGTTGAAATCCACTATTCCGGGCAGAATGTTGTAAAAGTTGTATTTGGTCTTAAGAATTAGTTTGTTGAGTAGAATTGATGATATTAAATCAATTGTGTATAGATATGGTTGGATTGGAGCCAAATTGAAAGAAAATACATTTCCACGGAGTGAATTGTTCATAAGCATTCGAGGTAAGTGTTTGTTCTATCCTAGCTTGAGGGAATAGGATTATGTGTTATGTGTTATGTGTTATGTGATCGAGTGCGGTGTATGGGCTGTGGTGACGAGCATCCATACACTGGCGTTTAGAATGACCGTGCGTCGTTGGAAATTGATTATTTGAGATATATTACAGATGAATTGTTATTGTTCCCCCTTGTTGGGACTTGTTGTGATGATAATTATTGAATACCCTTGATGGGACGGTTTATGAATTACTGTTTCTTTCTTTGCCCTTAACTGTGATTGTTATTTGGGTGAGGAAGAGTGATAATGCACGAAGGGTGATGCCGTGCCATGTTTATTTATTTATGCACGAAGGTTAATGTCGTGCCATGTTTATTTATTGATTATGCACGAAGGATCATGCCGTGCCCTGTTATTGAACAATGTACGAAGGATCATGCCGTACTATGGATGTGAGGATGAGAGTAAAAGCACGAAGGGTGATGCCGTGTACTTTATTTGTTTATTTGGTGAGGATGAGAGTAAAAGCACGAAGGGTGATGCCGTGCAACTGTTTGCTATTTCTTGAATTGATATTACTTGTGTTTTACATTATACTTTGTTTTTCCTTGTGAATTTATTCTGTTGTTAATTGTTGAATTCTTTGAGATATTCCTTATTGTGTTATTACCTGATTATTTCTTGTTATTCTGTGGTATACATATGTATTGAATTGCACAGGTTTATGTGGGTGTCTGGTCCTAGGCTTGTCACTACTTCGCCGGGATAGGCCAGGCACTTACCAGCACATGGGGTCGGTTGTGCTGATATTACACTTCTGTGCATTTTTGCACAGGTCCAGGTTACGATCAGGAGCAGCAGCAGCAGTAAATAGATTGCGTGGGAGTTGATCATATTTGAGACCGAGGTAGCTTGCGGACGTCCGCAGGCCCGGCGTCTCTCTCTTTATTTATGTTATTAGCTGTAGTCTCTTTGTTCCGAGACAAACAGAACTATGTTATATTTCCTTCAGACTTTTATGTGTAGTATTCCATAGTAGTTCTTGAGTTGGTGACTCCACGTCTTGGGTAGAGGATTTCAGTATGATTTTCACTTTGTAATTAGTTATTTCTATTTCGATTAAGTATTCCGCATTTATTTAATTAAAATTGTGTTAAAAACAGGATAGTATGAATACAGTGGCTTGCCTAGCTACCACGAGTAGGCGCCATCACGATCCCGATGTTGGGGGAAAATCCGGGTCGTGACAAGTTGGTATCAAAGCTCTAGGTTACATAGGTCTCACCACTCACGAACAAGCTTAGTAGAGTTTGAGAGGTAGGTACGGAGACGTCTGTACTTGTCCTCCAGAGTCTATTGAGTTAGGAAAGAGTCTCTCATTTGTTCTTTCTTGTCGTGCGACTTGTTCCTCAATTATCGATTGGATTTCTATTCCGTTCGTTAGCAGATGGTGAGGATACATGCTTCTTCATTCTCTGATCAGCAGCTTGAGCCCCAGGCAGCTCCCGCGAGGGGCAGGGGCCGAGGCCGTGTCGAAAGCCGTGGTAGGGGCAGAGCTTAGCCCCAGGCAGCGGTTCCAGAGGTGGAGCCTCATGTTGAGACTGGTGAGAAGGTTCCAGCCCCAACAGCTCCAGTGGGCCCAGCTCAGGTCCCAGAGGAGGTCTTATTTACCCCGTATCTTCAGGAGGCTCTGGTCAGAATAGCGGGTTTTATGGACAGTGTCGCCAGAGTAGGCTTATTACCAGTTGCACCAGCCACTTCTCAGGCTGGAGGAGGGGTCCAGACTCCTGTTGCACGTACTCCGGAGCCGGTAGTTCCCCAGCCTGAGGCACCAGTAGTTCAACCAGTAGTGGCCACTCAGTCAGGTGCTACAGCTCAGGCCGGAGATGGAGCGGCTATGACCTCTGATGCTTTATGGAGACTTGATCGGTTCTCCAAGCTATTTACCACTACATTCAGTGGAGCCGCATCAGAGGATCCTCAGGACTTTTTATTCAGTTGCCATGAGATTCTCAAGACTATGGGGATCGTGGAGACCAACGGAGTTGACTTCTGTACCTTCAGACTTGCAGGATCCGCCAAGACTTGGTGGAGAGATTATTGCTTGACTCGACCAGCAGGGTCCCTAGCTTTATCATGGGACCAGTTTGCGGAACTATTTATGGAGAAGTTTCTCCCTGCTACTCAGCGGGATGTACTTCGGAGGCAGTTTGAGCGCCTCCATCAGGGCACTATGACAGTTACACAGTATGAGACGAGATTTATCGACTTGGCTCGTCATGCAGTGGTGATACTTCCCACGGAGCGGGAGAGGGTCCGCAGATTTATAGATGGGCTTAATCAGCCGATTAGACTCCAGATGGCTATGGGCGTGGGGAGTGACATATCATTTCAGAAGGCAGCCAATGCAGCACGCAGAGTTGAGATGGCTCTCGCTAGAGGAGGCGGTTATTCTTCGGATAAGAGGCCTCGTCATTCGGGTAGGTTTGGTGCTTCTTCCTCTGGTAGCAGAGAATCCTTTGATAGAGGCCAGTCCTCCAGGCCTTTTCATTCCGCCCTTCGGGCTTCACGGGGTGGATCAGGTGATCGTGGTTCTCGGGGGCATTATTCAGACCAGTCTCCTATTAATGCTCAGCCTCTTCGGAGTGTTCGTGGAGGCCATTCGGGTCGTCAGGGCCAGCAGCCCTATCACTCTAAGAGTTGCTACGGTTGTGGTGACCCAGGTCATTATTTTATCAGGAATTGCCCTATAGCGGCGGGCAACTCTCAGCAGCGAGGTCCTCGTCATATGATTCAGGCCCCAGCTAACCCTCGGCCTGCCCAGCCGGCCGGAGGCGGGGGTAGAGATTATAGAGGTGGAGGTCGAGATCGTAGAGGTGGAGACCGTCCGGCGAGAGGTAGAGGTCGGCCAGTTGATGGTCGTCCTAGAGACGCGGCTCGGAGGGGAGGTGCGGATCCCCGATTCTATGCTTTACCGGCCGGGCCGGAGGCGAGAGGCATCAGATGTCGTGATTACGGGTACTATTCTTGTGTGTGGCGGAGGTGCTTCAGTATTATTTGACCCTGGATCTACATATTCCTATGTGTCTTCCTACTTCGCACCGTATTTGGTCGTGCCCGCCTATGCTCTGGATATTCCAGTTTATGTGGCTACACCGGTGGGCGACTCCATTGTAGTCGATCGGGTGCATCGTTCGTGCGTAGTTATATTTGGGGGTCTTGAGACCCGTGTTGATCTGTTGCTTTTGGATATGGTAGATTTTGATGTCATATTGGGGATGGACTGGTTGTCCCCATACCATGCTATTCTTGATTATCATGCTAAGACGGTGACCTTAGCCTTGCCAGAATCACCCCGACTAGAGTGGAAAGGTACCTCAAGCCACTCCGTTCGCACCGTTATTTCCTATGTTAAGGCTCGACGTATGGTCGAGAAGGGGTGTCTAGCTTATTTGGCTTATGTTCGTGATTCCAGCGCAGAAGTTCCTTCCATTGAGTCGGTCCCTATTGCACGGGAGTTTCCGGAGGTTTTCCTTCAGACCTGCCGGGCATGCCACCCGACAGGGATATTGACTTCTGTATTGATTTGGCACCGGGCACTCAGCCCATCTCCATTCCACCCTATCGTATGGCCCCGCCGGAGTTAAAGGAGTTGAAGGATCAGTTGCAGGACCTTCTTGAGAAGGGTTTTATCAGGCCCAGTGTTTCCCCCTGGGGGGCACCTGTATTATTTGTAAAGAAGAAGGATGGCTCGATGCGGATGTGTATTGATTACCGGCAGTTAAACAAGGTGACTATCAAAAATAAATATCCACTGCCGAGGATTGATGATTTGTTTGACCAGCTCCAGGGAGCGAGGGTATTTTCTAAGATAGACTTGAGGTCAGGCTACCATCAGCTGAAGATCAGGGCGGCTGACATTCCTAAGACAGCCTTTCGCTCTAGATATGGGCATTATGAGTTCTTGGTCATGTCCTTCGGGTTGACCAATGCCCCAGCAGCATTCATGGAGTTAATGAATCGGGTGTTCAGGCCTTACTTAGATCTGTTCGTGATAGTCTTTATAGATGACATCCTGGTGTACTCCCGCAGCCAGGAAGAGCACGAGCAGCACCTCAGAGTGGTTCTTCAGACTCTGAAAGATAACCAGCTATATGCCAAATTTTCTAAATGTGAGTTCTGGCTGAGTTCGGTAGCATTTCTGGGTTACATTGTATCAGTGGAAGGTATTCAGGTAGACCCAAAGAAGATTGAGGCAGTCCAAAATTGGCCTCGACCAGCTTCAGTGGCTGAGATCCGGAGTTTCTTGGGATTAGCAGGTTACTACCGTCGTTTTGTAGAGGGGTTTTCTTCTATTGCAGCCCCGATGACCAGGTTGACCCAGAAGGGTGTTCAGTTTCGGTGGTCGGAGGAGTGTGAGGCGAGCTTTCAGAAGCTCAAGACAGCCTTGACCACCGCACCAGTGTTGATACTACCTATAGGTGCAGGGCCTTATACAGTTTATTGTGACGCATCTCGTACAGGGCTTGGAGCGGTATTGATGCAGGATGGTAAGGTTATCGCTTATGCTTCGAGGCAGTTAAAGATACATGAAAAGAATTATCCAGTTCATGATCTTGAGTTAGCAGCAGTGGTTCATGCCTTAATAATCTGGAGGCATTATCTATATGGTGTGACATGTGAGGTGTACACTGATCACAAAAGCCTACAGCACTTTTTCAAACAGAAGGAGTTGAATCTACGACAGTGGAGATGGTTAGAGTTGCCAGAGCTGTCACACCTCCTTTTTTCACCGCACATACATAGCGTAAATGTGCCACTGTTTAATACTACACCCCGAGAAAGGATATAATAAATAATCAGTGAAGGAGTTTTTCCAATTAAAGGACGGTCGGAACGGGATCAATTTATTTAATTATTCAGAGTCGCCACTTGGGAAAATAATGGTGTCCCAAGTCACCGGTTTAATCCCGAACCGAGGAAATTTATGACTCTGTATACAGTCTGCGAAACTAGAAACCTGGATAAGGAATTCTGTTAACCCGGGAGAATGTGTTAGGCACTCCCGGATTCCGTGGTTTTAGCACGGTCGCTCAACTGCAATTTTTGTTTTTATCTGATTTCTTTATATATTTTAACTATGTGCTATTATGTTCCGCTTTTTAATTTTTAGAAGAATTACGACGTCACGAAAACACATTTCGAGCCACACCGCAACCAGTACGCCTGTGACTTTAATGTATTTCAGTTTCGCCGAGAGTAAGATTTGGGTCACATAAATGCGCACCCGTGATTAGGAAGGTATTATTATTAACTAACGCGCCTAAAGTAATTTCGAGTTTGTACTTTGCGAGGGCCATGAAATTTGCTAATGGCACGCCTCGAAATCTAAGGATCAATTCAACATGCCGATACAAATAGTAGTATTTGTTTGTTTCCTTTCGCAGCCTTATCAACAATGCATCAGAAAAGTTAGAATAAGAAAAACTCCAAAATGAATTGGAAAAGAAATACAAAACTACAGTCCTTATATCATTTAAGGATAAACCACAAATAGTCTAGAGATTCAACTTTAACTTCAATGCTTATTGAAATCTGGACAACAAACATATTATAAACAGATTATAAAAATCATCAAAAATATACTATCCATACTCATATATCCGTGCCTATTTGTGGTAATCTATTTCCATTTGACATAAAATCTCCATTCTATCCAGAACCAA
Source organism: Nicotiana noctiflora (assembly GCA_032618575.1). NCBI lineage: Eukaryota > Viridiplantae > Streptophyta > Magnoliopsida > Solanales > Solanaceae > Nicotiana > Nicotiana noctiflora. The sequence continues at coordinate 27,436 of JASVEL010006196.1, forward strand.
CAAACAATTGCAAAGCATTAACAGAAACGGACAATTGCATAAATATAATAGTAGTCAAACAATCATTGGAGGCCAAGGAGTTTATTCATTTTTTTTGACATAGGAATAGCTTGAAGCACAAGAGAGTACCTGATTGCGCAGAGATTAATTCCAAAACGCCAAATAAAAGTTAGATGAGAAAGGAACTTCGACGACCTTGACGGCCTAGCTCGACTTCAAATCGGAATCAACCTCGGCTCATCGTGTTGGACTCGAGATTTGAACGAAAAAAAAAAAAAACACAGAGAATGAACCCAGAAATGAATCTACAATCAGCGATGCCAAACGGAAAACCTCACCGACTCGAGTTCTTATTTTTGTTCGGATATGGTCATGCGACGGTTTTGCTTCAGCTCTCCATTTCACTGTTTTGGTCCGGCGGCTATAGTGGAGGAGATGAGCAGCGGCTGTTCAGTGTGTTTCTTTTTAGAAGAAAGAGAAAAGAGGGAGGGTGCAGCGATGGAGATCGACGGACAATGGAGTTGTTAGCTCTCTGTGTATGTTTTGTGTGAGCTATAGTGTATGTAAAAGTGAGGTGTGTTCTGGTTCATTTTCCGTGGGTGTGTGTGTGCTCTGTGTATTTTTGTTTTCGAAGATGATGACCTGAGGCGGCTGGTTCTTCATGCACCTCTCTGTTATTCAAGGAGATGAGTGCATTCTGTTGTTTGCTGCGCCCAGCAGCTGCCCTCTTTGTTGTGTGCTCTCGTTTGTCATGGAATCCAATGATTGAAGGATAGAGACACGGTATTTCCGTGTCTCTTTTTTATTTCCTTTTTTTTTTTTTTTTATTAATTGCTTTATTTTATGACTTTATTAAATTGTTAGACTAATTAATTCCTAAAATTTATTTGATATCTATTTTATAGTAATTCTCAATTAAAACATTAAGATGCTATTTTTGTTTTTCTTTAATTGTTCTAAAATGAATTAATACCTACTAGCAAAATTAATTTCCTAAATGCAAATGCATATTTTTTGTATTTTATATGATTTTTCATGCAACTAATTAATACGAATTGTAAAAAATAAGGAAAAATTATTTATTTTGAATTTGTGGGCATAACTCATATGTAGGGTAAAAATCACGTGCTCACAGCTGCCCCTCTTTGCTCGGGAACACGAAGAGTTTTCGTGCAAAGATAAGTGAGCAACTATGAACGATTTTTACCCGTTTGAGTATTCCGTTGTGAAGCAATTTGAAAAGCTTTGACCGCACCCTGCTTCTGAGGTTGCCTACATACCCTGGGCTAAACAGGAATCAGGTCAGTGTAGTTCGGGAGTGATGGAGTATCGAGGTTGAGAGTCGAGGTTCCGTCCGAGGCTCCGGTCCGTTGTCCCGCTATTACATCAAAATTGAAAAAGACTAACTAAACCTATCAGCTACGAGTTACAAAATTCCTATCTATGAGTCTTCCGAAGCTTGATCTTGAGTTGGTTGGTGCTTCATGCGGACCCCGATCTGAATCTTGATGCTTGTTAGCCGCAGGTGTTGGTTCAATCTTCTTCAGCTTTTGGATCAAGTCCGGACATATAGTGCCCATGATTTCAGGTGGGCTCCTAGTTGCTGAGCCTTGACTTGTATTTCTCTTTCACTGGCATTCTTGTTATTGCCTCGACTTGTTCAACTTCTTTTCACCGGCATTCTTGTTCTTGCCTTGACTTGTTCAAACATTCTTCAATATGAAGTATTCGTCCATTCTCCAGGTAGACCTCTGCTTGTGACAAAATAAACAACCAAAGAAAGATTTTTCTGCCCCAGTATGGTTACTGGGCACATCATGCTTTTGAATATCAGATTTTCATCATTTTTTTTTCTTTTTTTTTTCATTTATTATTATTTTTCTTTTCTTTTTCTTTCTTTTTCTTTTTTTTTTCTTTTTTTTCTTTTAAAATGCAGATATGCATGAAATGAAATGTAGAAAAATATTCCCGTGTTAGAAGGTGGGCGCCTAACAGAAATTAAACGTGCAATGCGATGTAGAAAAATATTCCCGTATTTGAAGGTGGGCACCTAACAGAAATTAAACGTGCAATGCGATGCAGAAATGTATTCCCGTATTTGAAGGTGGGCACCTAACAGAAATTAAACGTGCAATGCGATGCTGAAAAGTATTCCCGTATTAGAAGGTGGGCGCCTAACAGAAATTAAACGTGCAATGCGATGCAGAAAAGTATTCCCGTATTTGAAGGTGGGCGCCTAACAGAAATTAAACGTGCAATGCGATGCTGAAAAGTATTCCCGTATTAGAAGGTGGACACCTAACAGAATTTAAACGTGCAATGCGAATGCAGAAAATATTCCCGTATTTGAAGGTGGGCACCTAACAGAAATTAAACGTGCAATGCGATGCAGAAATGTATTCCCGTATTTGAAGGTGGGCGCCTAACAGAAATTAAACGTGCAATGCGATGTAGAAATGTATTCCCGTATTTGAAGGTGGGCACCTAACAGAATTTAAACGTGCAATGCGAATGCAGAAAATATTCCCGTATTAGAAGGTGGGCGCCTAACAGAAATTAAACGTGCAATGCAAAAAATGTATTCCCGCAGCTTGAGGACTGGGGAGTGGATTTTAAAGGATGCTATCTTCCTCTTTTTGGTATTTTCTTTTACCAATTATCTCTTGCCTGTGAATTTCTCCACTTATTTGGCGAACTTTCTCTTTTTGTGTTTTCTATTTTCCACATCGGTCACATTCACTTTAAAGTGATGAGTGACAATTTGTTCCTTCATGAAACAAAATTTATTAGATATAAACTGCTGGCAACTGGCATCTACCGTCCCTGCTTCTTATTGCCTTCCTCTTTTTTGCTTTTCTCCTGCCGTGTAACTTTCGGCTGCTTATCTCTTTATCTTAGGTGAAACATTCATCGGACCAAGACTTTTATCTTGGGAGAAAGTTTCAACAGACTAAGATTGTATCTCACTGGACTATGTCCATTTCAATGTAATCTCAGGAGGATTATCCATCGGACTGAGTTTATGACTCCAGGAGATAACTCTTCGGACTGGGTCCATTTGCAATTCAGACTTTCTTAAGCCTTTCAAATTCAACAAACTTTTCTTTCTTTTCAACTTCTTACCTTTCTTTATTTTCCAACTTCTGATTTTACCTTTCAAATTATGCCTTTCCTTTTCGTTTCAAATTATGCCTTCATTTCTTTTCCAACTTTTACTTTCATTGACTTCGGCCTTCCTTTTGTTTTCACATTTCATTATCTCTTTATCTTAGGTGAAAAATTCATCAGACCAAGACTTTTATCTTGGGAGAAAGATTCAACAGACTAAGATTGTTTCCTTTCATCTTAGGTGAAAAATTCATCGGACCAAGACTTTTATCTTGGGAGAAAGATTCAACAGACTAAGATTGTATCTTACTGGACTATGTCCATTTCAATGTAATCTCAGGAGGATTATCCATCGGACTGAGTTATGACTCCAGGGGATAACTCTTCAGACTGGGTCCATTTGCAATTCAGACTTTCTTAAGCCTTTCAAATTCAACAAACTTTTCTTTCTTTTCAACTCCTTACCTTCTTTATTTTCCAAACTTCTGATTTTACCTTCAAATTATGCCTTTCCTTTTGTTTCGAATTATGCCTTCATTTCCTTTTCCAACTTCTACTTTCATTGGCTTCTGCCTTCCTTTTGTTTTCACATTGCATTATCTCTTATCTTAGGTGAAAAATTCATCAGACCAAGACTTTTATCTTGGGAGAAAGATTCAGCAGACTAAGATTCTTTCCTTTCATCTTAGGTGAAAAATTCATCGGACTAAGACTTTTGTCTTAGGAGAAAGTTTCAACAGACTAAGATCTTATCATTCTCTAACAGTTGTTTCCTTCACCTTTCAACTTGCCTTGTTCATCTTCAAAACAATTGTATTCACCTTCGTGCTTTTCGGATGATTATCCGATGACAGAAAATTTTTTCCTGCCCGAGTTTGACAATATCTTTTGCTCCTGTTTCAAAGCAAAGAAAACTCTGTCAGTTTAAAATGCGGTGGTTGGTTGTGGCCTTGAACTTTTCGCTTGAATGCTTGGCCTGTTCACCGACTATCCATTTTCACTTCTTCTTTGTTCAAAATCCGCCTCTCTTTAGGCATGTATGTTCTTCCATTCTTGACGGATCCCACAATTCCGATCTTGAAGTCTACGATTTCTTCAATGATTTCATTGGACAACCTTGGGGTGTTTCTTGGGGCTCTTTCTTTTGTCAGAATACACTCCCCTATTTCCATTTGTTATATTTTCCCCCGAGTTGGCACTTTGCCGACCTTTACGTCTTGCATGAACCCCAAACGTTTTTATTGTTGCCCGCTCCATTGCACATGTTGCTCTTTTGGCTTAAAACACTGGCCTTGGCCTTTCCCCTGACTTACGACAATTGTCGTGTTGGCCAAATCCCATCCTGTGCAATTGGAAAGCTTGGTGGCAAATTTTGAAATCATTTCTATACTTGTTATGACCCGACAGACTCAATAAGATGGAGGGTAAAACAAGGTACAAAGGATAGAAAGAAAGGAAAACATAATTCCTAACAAGAAACCTACAGAAGAATGACCTAACGGATTTTGAATACCGACTCTAGCGACCTTGACACGCACTTTTGGCCTTCTCCGTATAGCAAAGTTGATGTTCAACTCTTGTTGCAAAGTTCTGCTGTGAAATCGGTCTTCAACACTTCATTTCTTTGATCCGATCCTTAGTCGACTTGTAGTGCCCATAGGGTTTTCACCATCAAGCCTCTCTCATTTGCTCTTTCTTTCTCTCGACTCATCGTCGCCTTACGGTGCCCGTGCGGGTTTTCACCGATAAGACTCTCTCATTTTGATTTCTCTCATCTTGGAGTCTCGTGGTGGTTCTCATCATCTTGAATTCTTCATTCTCCTTTGTTCGGACTGGAGTGTTGCCCTTGATGTGATTCACCTTTGCTCGTTTGACTCGGCATTTCTTGAAGATTGATCGGAAGGTCTTCCTTTGTACTGTAATGCGGGATTTTGGATGTGGTAAGAAAAAAGGATATAAAGGCTCAAAAATATTTCATCTTGGGTTAAAATTACAACTTCCGGAATTTTATTCGACAACCATAACTTCTGCCCCAGTTTCCTTTTTGGGGGATTTTTTTTTTTTTTTTTGGATTTTTCCTTTATTGTGACTGAACCTCAGTGAGGCTGCCTACGTACCCTTTCGGGATCAAGTCAAACGTAGTTCAGACTACGTCATTAACTAATGAATTTCTTTTGACTTTTCCCGATTTTCTTTCTTGTATTGCATTTTTTCTTTTTTTCTTTTTTTTTTCTTTTCTTTTTTTTTTCTTTTCTTTTGTTTCTCCATTTGATTTCCCCGCTCAATCCTCAATTTTTGTTGTTGATTCCGGAAGAGGGATATGAAAGAAAATATAATATGGCTCAAAGGGGTAGCAATGGACGAAGTGTTTGGATAGCCGAATAAAATGCCTTCGTCATTCCAATCTTCAAAACCTACCAAGTACAAACTACACAGTTAAACACCTTTGATTGATTCACATATTTGCCTTCTGTATTTGATGATTCTCAGTGCCATTGGGCAACAATCTTGATACCACGAATGGTTCCTTCAGCTTTGGGGTATTTTTGCCTTTGGCTTTAAGCCGATGATGCATTTCCAAGGCATTTCGTTACGCTTTCCCCAATGTTCACTTGATTCCGGCTTCACAGTATTCTAATATGTTTTTATTTCTTCCGAGTATCATTACATCTTCAACATTGTTTCATTGACTTTTAAAAATCAGGCTTAGAATTATGTGCATGTCATGTTGCTAAAGTCAGTATGAGAAGAAATACAAAGTGATTAGAAATGGAATGACTAGGAATGATGGGAAACAGAGAGTTGCATTAAACTGATGGGTTGAAACAACAAAACGAACAGACTAAACTAGAATTACAAACCTAGACAGCACTAAACAAATTTATTACTAAAACAAAGAAAAGTGGAAAGATAGAAAGGTTTTGACTCTCAAGACAACGTCCGGATTACAACCCTGAAATAACCCGGGCAAAAGAGATGACACCAAAAATATACCACCAAAACTCCAAGAGACGGAGCGCCTTCCCAATTGACAAGCATGGCATCCTAGCCACTGAATTCTGCATTAATGTTGCCAAGATTACTTTCTGTTTCAATATCTTCAACTTCAGTTGACCTCCCAAGAAGATTTTCATCACCCACGTCACCGGGCATCATTCCCACAAAATGTGCTCCATTATGTGCAGGTAAAGGGTTCTGTGCAATGTTTTGGATGCCACTGCCTTGGACCGCAATTATTCCTTCCTGAATCATTCTTTCTATCTCTCTTTTCAAATCCCGACAACTTTCAACATCGTGCCCCAGGGCATTGGAGTGGTATTCACACCTTTTGGATGAGTCAAAACTTCTCGCACGTCGGTCTACCCGATTTGGAGGGATGGGTGCAATCACGCCACGTCGTTTTAGCTTCTCAAACAAGCTTGCATAGGACTCTCCTATTGGTGTAAAATTATCTTTCAACTCATGTTCCTTTCCATACCTATGGCTTGGATGTGGGTTATAAGGTATTTGAAAATTTTGCGGAGGCTGGTAAAGATTTTGTGATGTTCGGGCTCGCTTTCTTGGGTGTTTTGAGGATTGAGCAACATACTGGACTGGATCAACAGAGTATGGAGGGTTCTGAGGCGGGTAGTAATGCTTAAGAGGGTCATGGAAAACTTGATGAGGTTGTGTATACCTTTGAGATGTTCTCATAGGACCTCTTCTCGACCCTGATGTCATCATGACTTCGTCATCCCTCCTATTCACATCACTGAATTCACTTTGGACATCCTGAGCCGCATTTTTGAGAGCCGCTTGACTTATAATTTTGCCTGTCTTAAGACCATCTTCCACCATTTCTCCCATTTTGATTATTTCTTCAAAGGAGTGACCAACTGCAGATATCATGTTTTGAAAGTAATCCGGCTCTTGAGCCTGAAGGAAAACAGTGGCCAACTCGTGATCATTCATGGGTGGCTTAGCTCTCGCTGCTTGCTCTCTCCATTTGATGGCATATTCCCTGAAACTTTCAGTTGGTTTCTTTTTCAGTTTAGAAAGGGAAATGCGATTTGGGGTGACGTCAATATTGTATTGAAACTGTTTGATAAAGGCTCGTGCCAAATCATCCCAGACGTGCCAACCAGATGCGTCCTGATCCCAAAACCATTCAGATGTTACTCCCGAGAGGCTTTCCCCAAAATAAGCCATAAGCAATTCTTCTTTTCTTCCCACACCTCTCAATTGGTTGCAATACCTTTTCAGGTGGGCTATGGGATTTCCGCGTCCATCATACTTTTCCAATTTGGGAACCTTGAAACCAGGCGGCAAGTGGACATCGGGGAACATACAAAGATCTCTGAAGGCAACACTCTTTTGACCTGCCATTTCTTGCATGTTTTTCAGCCGTTGTTCTAATCTCTTCAATCTTTGGGCCATTTCTTCCTGTACATTCTTTCGGGTAAGCTTCTCAACGTTTGCAGGAAGGTCAAACGAGTACGAGTGGTACTCGGGAGAGTGATACTGTTCTTGCTGTATAGCAGATTGTGACTCATGAGAAGGCTGTCCTTGGCCATTGGCCCATGCTTGACGCATTTGGGTCATTTGTTGTTTCAATGCTCCGTTTTCCTCAACCATAGTAGACCCTTGTTGAATTTTCTGACCCTGAGTCTCTTGAGCACTCGTAGCAGCTTCGATGTCGGTTATCATTTTCCTTGGATCTTGCTTTCCAATTTACCACAACCAACCACCTCGACTTTCTGGATTAACAAAACGAAACCACCAGGTTAGCGTTAAGGTATTCCACTTATTGATTTCCTTTGTTTTTTTTTTCTGCTATTTTCTTTTCTTTTTCCCTTTTTGTGGTTTTTTTCCATTTTCTATTCTTTTTTCTTTTTTGTAGTTTTTCATCATTTTTTTTTTGGTTATGGAAATGGTCGAATCCTATGTGGATTACCTGCGTATCATGACCCCGCATGAATCAGACCGAGCGTAGTTCTTGCAAATTAATGCAAGAAATAAAGAGATGTTTATTTGATTTTTTTTTTTGAAGGAAAATTATAGAAGCCGACTCCAACTACAAACTTGTGTAGGAGATTTCTACAAGAATAAGAATATTTTTTGGTGTCAATTATGACAATTGGCCACATAATGGCTTATTTGACAAAATGACTATTTTTTGCAAAAATTATTTAAGAAAGATAAACTTAAATTTTTTTTATCTTGTGGCTCATGGGGCAACGTTCGGCATCACCATAAACCAACACAAGATTATTTTTTCATAAAATGGCCATGTAATGGCTTATTGGACAAAGTGGCTCTTTTTGCAAAATTCCAGCCATGTAATGACTTATTTGATAAAGTGGATATTTTTGAAGAGTTGAGTGATGACTCAAGACTTGATTTTGCGGATATGGCCTTTCGACATTTCCGCGAGGGAACATTTCAAGGCTATGCCCGCAAATTATTTAAAATGACTCAAAGTGGCTATTCTTGCAAAAACGGCCTTCCGGTGTCTTTTTGAGGGACATTCGGCATATTTTGAGCAAGAATAGTATCACCCGACTTATTTATAACAAAATAAAAAATTTGACTTTTTTTTTTTTTTTTGGTTGTTTTTTGCAAAAAGGATATGAACCCGGACTTGATTTTGCGGCTATGGCCTTGCAACATTTCCACAAGGAATATTTCAAGGCTGTGCCCGCAAATTATTAAAAATGATTCAAAGTGGCTATTTTTGCAAAAAACAGCCTTCCGGCGTCCTTTCGGAACATTCGGCTATTTTCAAAAACAGCGTCACTTCGATTTTATTGACAAAATTAAACACACATTTTTTTTTGTTTTTTTTTATAGGGGTGGTTGGACCCGATGAGGGTTGCCTACGTATCCCACCTAATGGCGAGAATCAAACCTACGTAGTTCGGTCAGATTATTTGACCAATTATTTCAAACAAAATTGTTCTACCTATTTTTCAAATTTTCTTTTTAAGCAATCGACAATATTTCGATATCTAAAATTTCTCTCTTTTTGTTTTCAGGAATTTAGCCAATCGGCATAATAGGACAAATAAATGCAACATATAACATGCTCGGTCTTTTGGTTACCGGGTCACCTGTCCTAGACGGACCCAACCCCTGTGTTGAGTCCCCTAAGTCAGATATGATGCAAATAAACGTCCTAAATCTAGGCTCAATATCCCGATGTTTTCAATGGTACTAGACCGTGTACCCGAGCGGACAACTCGGATCGAGGAGGGGGCTACGTACCGGTGACCCGCGGAGTCAATCGGCTTTGTAACTTATCCGGCCTCTTTTCTTATTTTTGGTATTGACACTAACAGAAAGGGGAGTCTCAACCAGTAAGCACATCCCCGGGGGTAAGAAGAGAAGGGTTTTCGGCACAGTTTTATATATACAGTTCACGCAATATCAAAGTGGTAAACATGTAGCACATTAATCAAAACATATAATGAAATCAAATATAAGCAAAAATAGCAATTTTAACTGAGCTCGAATTCTTAAACCCCGAACCGAAGTTCTGGGTTACTTATCCCCAACAGAGTCGCCAGAGCTGTCACACCTCCTTTTTTCACCGCACATACGTAAATGTAAATGTGCCACTGTTTAATACTACACCCCGAGAAGAGATATAATAATAATCAGTGAAGGAGTTTTTTCCAATTAAAGGACAGTCGAAACGGGATCAGTTTATTTAATTATTCAGAGTCGTCACTTGGGAAAATAATGGTGTCCCAAGTCACCGTTTTAATCCCGAACCGAGGAAATTTATGACTCTGTATACAATCTGCGAAACTAGAAACCTGGATAAGGAATTCTGTTAACCCGGGAGAAGGTGTTAGGCACTCCCGGATTCCGTGGTTTTAGCACGGTCGCTCAACTGCAATTTTTGTTTTTATCTGATTTCTTTATATATTTTAACTATGTGCTACTAATGTTCCGCTTTTTAATTTTTTAGAAGAATTACGACGTCACGAAAACACATTTCGAGCCACACCGCAACCAGTACGCCTGTGACTTTAATGTATTTCAGTTTCGCCGAGAGTAAGATTTGGGTCACATAAATGCGCACCCGTGATTAGGAAGGTATTATTATTAACTAACGCGCCTAAAGTAATTTCGAGTTTGTACTTTGCGAGGGCCATGAAATTTGCTAATGGCACGCCTCGAAATCTAAGGATCAGTTCAACATGCCAATACAAATAGTAGTATTTGTTTGTTTCCTTTCGCAGCCTTATCAACAATGCATCAGAAAGGTTAGAATAAGAAAAACTCCAAAATGAATTGGAAAAGAAATACAAAACTACAGTCCTTATATCATTTAAGGATAAACCACAAATAGTCTAGAGATTCAACTTTAACTTCAATGCTTATTGAAATCTGGACAACAAACATATTATAAACATATTATAAAAATCATCAAAAATATACTATCCATACTCATATATCCGTGCCTATTTGTGGTAATCTATTTCCATTTGACATAAAATCTCCATTCTATCCAGAACCAACAAACAATTGCAAAGCATTAACAGAAACGGACAATTGCATAAATATAATAGTAGTCAAACAATCATTGGAGGCCAAGGAGTTTATTCATTTTTTTTGACATAGGAATAGCTTGAAGCACAAGAGAGTACCTGATTGCGCAGAGATTAATTCTAAAACGCCAAATAAAAGTTAGATGAGAAAGGAACTTCGACGACCTTGACGACCTAGCTCGACTTCAAATCGGAATCAACCTCGGCTCATCGTGTTGGACTCGAGATTTGAACGAAAAAAAAAAAAAACACAGAGAATGAACCCAGAAATGAATCTACAATCAGCGATGCCAAACGGAAAACCTCACCGACTCGAGTTCTTATTTTTGTTCGGATATGGTCATGCGACGGTTTTGCTTCAGCTCTCCATTTCACTGTTTTGGTCCGGCGGCTATAGTGGAGGAGATGAGCAGCGGCTGTTCAGTGTGTTTCTTTTTAGAAGAAAGAGAAAAGAGGGAGGGTGCAGCGATGGAGATCGGCGGACAATGGAGTTGTTAGCTCTCTGTGTATGTTTTGTGTGAGCTATAGTGTATGTAAAAGTGAGGTGTGTTCTGGTTCATTTTCCGTGGGTGTGTGTGTGCTCTGTGTATTTTTGTTTTCGAAAATGATGACCTGAGGCGGCTGGTTCTTCATGCGCCTCTCTGTTATTCAAGGAGATGAGAGCATTCTGTTGTTTGCTGCGCCCAGCAGCTGCCCTCTTTGTTGTGTGCTCTCGTTTGTTATGGAATCCAATGATTGAAGGATAGAGACACGGTATTTCCGTGTCTCTTTTTTATTTCCTTTTTTTTTTTTTTTTATTAATTGCTTTATTTTATGACTTTATTAAATTGTTAGACTAATTAATTCCTAAAATTTATTTGATATCTATTTTATAGTAATTCTCAATTAAAACATTAAGATGCTATTTTTGTTTTTCTTTAATTGTTCTAAAATGAATTAATACCTACTATCAAAATTAATTTCCTAAATGCAAATGCATATTTTTTGTATTTTATATGATTTTTCATGCAACTAATTAATACGAATTGTAAAAAATAAGGAAAAATTATTTATTTTGAATTTGTGGGCATAACTCATATGTAGGGTAAAAATCACGTGCTCACAATGATGTCACTATATTATATCACCCAGGTAAGGCCAATGTGGTGGCCGATGCATTGAGTAGAAAGTATGCCAGCATGGGTAGTCTTGCATATATTCCGGTCAATCAGAGACCATTAGCTCTAGATGTCCAGGCCTTAGCCAACCGGTTCGTGAGATTAGACATTTCTGAGCCTAGCAGGGTGTTAGCCTGCACGGTCGCTCGTTCTTCATTATTAGAGTGTATCCGTGAGAGGCAATTTGATGATCCTCATTTACGTGAGTTGAGAGATACGGTACAGCGGGGAGGTGCCACACAGGTAAACCTAGATGATGATGGCGTATTGCAATTGCAGGGTCGAGTTTGTGTACCCAATGTCGAAGGAATTCGAGAGTTGATCTTAGCAGAGGCCCACAGTTCGCGGTATTCTATTCACCCAGGTGCCGCGAAGATGTACCAGGATTTGCGGCAACATTATTGGTGGCGCAGAATGAAGAAAGATATCGTTGCGTATGTCGCTCGGTGTCTAAATTGTCAGCAGGTGAAATATGAGCACCAGAGACCTGGTGGTGTGTTCCAGAGGATTGAAATTCCCGAGTGGAAATGGGAGCGGATCACTATGGACTTCGTTACTGGACTTCCTCTGACTCGGAGGAAATTTGATGCTATTTGGGTCATTGTTGATAGGCTGACCAAATCAGCACACTTTATTCCAGTATCTATCTCCTACTCGTCGGAGAGGTTAGCGGAGGTTTACATTAGGGAGATTGTTCGTCTCCATGGGGTGCCAGTATCTATTATCTCTGATCGGGGAACGCAGTTTACCTCGCTGTTCTGGAGAGCGGTCCAGCGGGAATTAGGCACCCAGGTTCGGTTGAGTACAGCATTTCATCCTCAGACGGATGGCCAGTCCGAGAGGACTATTCAGATTCTTGAGGACATGCTTCGGGCCTGTGTTATTGATTTCGGAGGCTCGTGGGATCAGTTTCTACCATTAGCAGAGTTCGCCTACAATAACAGCTACCAATCTAGCATCCAGATGGCTCCGTATGAGGCATTGTATGGTAGGCGATGTCGATCACCGGTCGGATGGTTTGAACCGGGAGAGGCTCGGTTGTTGGGTACAGACTTAGTTCAGGAGGCCTTAGATAAGGTCAAGACTATTCAGGAGAGATTGCGTTCAGCTCAGTCTAGGCAAAAGACTTATGCGGATCGTAAGGTTCGAGATGTAGATTTCATGGTTGGTGAACGAGCATTGCTCCGGGTGTCACCTATGAAGGGCGTGATGAGGTTTGGGAAGAAGGGCAAGCTCAGCCCTAGGTATATTGGTCCATTTGAGATTCTAGACAGAGTGGGAGGGGTGGCTTACGGATTAGCTTTGCCGCCTAGCTTATCAGCCGTGCATCCAGTTTTTCACGTATCTATGCTTCGGAGATACCACGGCGATCCCACACATGTGTTAGACTTCAGTACTGTCCAATTGGACAATGATCTATCTTACGAGGAGGAGCCGGTGGCTATTCTAGACCGGCAGGTTCGACAGTTGAGGTCGAAGAGTTATCCTTCTGTGCGTGTTCGGTGGAGAGGTCAGCCTCCCGAGGCATCGACCTGGGAGTCCAAGTCTGATATGCGGAGCCGCTACCCACACTTGTTTCCCTGACTCAGGTACTTCTTTCTTTTGTCCGTTCGAGGACGAACGGTTGTTTTAGAGGTGGAGATTGTGACGACCCAAAGGGTCATCACTTATTTAATTAATCATTTCGAGCTTCTGAAGCCTTGAAAATGTCATCCTATGTTGCCTCGATTTACGTGCACAATCCGAGCATGTAGCCGGAAAGATTTTTTGATAGAAAATATGAATTCTATGAGAAATTTGGATAAAAATAATATTAATATTGATATGGTTGACTTCTGTCAACATTTTTGGTAAACGGATCCGGACCCGAGATTGGATGGTCCCGAGAGGTCCGTAGGAAAATATGGGACTTGGACATGTGTCCGGAGTCGAATTCCTGAGGCCTAGAGCCCAAGTTATGAATTTTTATGTGAAATGGTTTTTGATGTAACTATTAAAGGAAATAAATTAATTGACCTTGGTATCGGGCTCGTATTTTGGTTCCGACGCCCGGTACAAGTCTTAAATATTATATATGTGATTTCTGTAAAGTTTGGTGACATTTGGATGTCGTTTGAGATGTTTTGGACCTTGAGTTCCAAGTTAAGAAGTTTTGAAAATCAAAAGTATGAAAATCATGAGTTTGAGGCTTGATTTGACTAAAACGAAGTGATATTGGCGATATGATCGCACGAACAAGTCCATAATGTGTTTTTGAGGTTGTGTACATGTTTGGTTTGGAGTCCGGGGGGCTCGGGTAAATATTTGATAGGCCGTTGGATGAAATTCTGAATTTTGAACTGCTGGTTTTTTCACCCAGCTGTTGGCTTCGCAATTGCGAAGAATTTCTCGCAATTGCGAAGGGGACAGTGTAAGGCAAGGCTCGCAAATGCGAACCTTGATCGCAAATGCGAAGCCAGCCTTGTTCGCAAATGCGAACAATTGTTCGCGTTTGCGAAGATCCCCAGTGCTGCCTATGTTCGCAAATGCGAACAATAGTTCGCAAATGCGAACATTTCCCATACTGCCTTGGTTCGCAAATGCGAACACTGCCTTATACAGCATGTGTTCGCAAATGCGAACATTGGTTCGCAAATGCGAACGTCCCTTTGACTGCCAGTGTTCGCAAATGCGAACAAATGTTCGTAAATGCGAACTTCCCAGCCTTAGCTTATTTTTCAAACTCCAGAAATTGGTCGGGGTTCGCAATTGCGAACCCATGTTCGCAAATGCGAACACAGAGACCCGAAAAACACGAATTTCAGTCATTTCTTCACATTTTACAAAACCAAAACACCCATTTGCGATTCTTCAAGGATTTCTTCTTCATCAAAACGATTGTAAGTCACTTTTTACTTAATTCTTTCAATTCCTAACATCATTAAACATGTTTTTCATAAGAAATCAAAGATTTTCATGGTAAAATTCTTGTTTTTGTTAGAAAATAGGTTTTTCATAAATTGGGGAATTGGACCTCGAATTGAGGTCCGATTTTGAAACAAATTATATATATGAACTCGTGGGGGGATGGGTAACCGGATTTTGGTCCTAACCCCGAATTCCGACCATGTGGGCCCGGGGTTGAAATCCACTATTCCGGGCAGAATGTTGTAAAAGTTGTATTTGGTCTTAAGAATTAGTTTGTTGAGTAGAATTGATGATATTAAATCAATTGTGTATAGATACGGTTGGATTGGAGCCAAATTGAAAGAAAAGACATTTCCACGGAGTGAATTGTTCATAAGCATTCGAGGTAAGTGTTTGTTCTATCCTAGCTTGAGGGAATAGGATTATGTGTTATGTGTTATGTGTTATGTGATCGAGTGCGGTGTATGGGCTGTGGTGACGAGCATCCATACACTAGCGTCTAGTATGACCGTGAGTCGTTGGAAATTGATTATTTGAGATATATTACAGATGAATTGTTATTGTTCCCCCTTGTTGGGACTTGTTGTGATGATAATTATTGAATACCCTTGATGGGACGGTTTATGAATTATTGTTTCTTTCTTTGCCCTTAACTGTGATTGTTATTTGGGTGAGGAAGAGTGATAATGCATGAAGGGTGATGCCGTACCATGTTTATTTATTTATGCACGAAGGTTAATGTCGTGCCATGTTTATTTATTGATTATGCACGAAGGATCATGCCGTGCCCTGTTATTGAACCATGTACGAAGGATCATGCCGTACTATGGATGTGAGGATGAGAGTAAAAGCACGAAGGGTGATGCCGTGTACTTTATTTGTTTATTTGGTGAGGATGAGAGTAAAGCACGAAGGGTGATGCCGTGCAACTGTTTGCTATTTCTTGAATTGATATTACTTGTGTTTTACATTATACTTTGTTTTTCCTTGTGAATTTATTCTGTTGTTAATTGTTGAATTCTTTGAGATATTCCTTATTGTGTTATTACCTGATTATTTCTTGTTATTATGTGGTATACATAGGTATTGAATTGCACAGGATTATGTGGGTGTCTGGTCCTAGGCTTGTCACTACTTCGCCGGGATAGGCCAGGCACTTACCGGCACATGGGGTCGGTTGTGCTGATGCTACACTTCTGTGCGTTTTTGCACAGGTCCAGGTTACGATCAGGAGCAGCAGCAGCAGTAAATAGATTGCGTGGGAGTTGATCATATTTGAGACCGAGGTAGCTTGCGGACGTCCGCAGGCCCGGCGTCTCTCTCTTTATTTATGTTATTAGCTGTAGTCTCTTTGTTTCGAGACAAACAGAATTATGTTATATTTCCTTCAGACTTTTATGTGTAGTATTCCATAGTAGTTCTTGAGTTGGTGACTCCACGTCTTGGGTAGAGGATTTCAGTATGATTTTCACTTTGTAATTAGTTATTTCTATTTCGATAAAGTATTCCGCATTTATTTAATTAAAATTGTGTTAAAAACAGGATAGTATGAATACCAGTGGCTTGCCTAGCTACCACGAGTAGGCGCCATCACGATCCCGATGTTGGGGGAAAATCCGGGTCGTGACATTATGTCATTTTGCACACATAGCCTCAATCAAAAATCATTCATCAATTAACCAGAACTCAGAGGGAAATTTGATAATGGTTGAATCTCAATTAACTAACTTGTAATGTCAGACTTAGGCATAGTTAAAAAATCAAACATAAAGAAGTATATTCACATCAAATTCATGTGTTGACTTATAGAAAACCCTAAGGAGCTAAACATATCAGTTAAGTGCCATGAACAGGATAGATGAGATAGGCTAATGATAGAAACCCTCAGAAAACTAAACAAACAAGAATATGCCAAAGACCATATATAGAAATCTCATAAGATGAAACAGTCAAAAGCATGCTAGAACAAAGAATGCAAATAAACAGAAAATATGTAGAAGATCTTAAAACAGAAAACATGCAAAAGATTAACTAAAAAAAAGGCAAATAAACAGAGAAAAACATACAAGAGATCAAAAATACAGAAAACAAGAGGCAATAGTACTTAGATTAGCAGGATTTGTCTCTTGTTCTTCTTCCTTTTCTTTATTTCTTTCTTTCTTATCTTTTTCTTTTCCTTTTCTTCCGAACTTCAAGACTTCGGAGACTTGAAGTCCGATTTTCAAATTTTTCTTAAACATGTTTATTTTTTGGGTTTTTTGGGTGTTATAAGAGTGTTCTGGGTGTTAAGAGGTATATTTGAGATGGGTCATGTTTGGGTGTTCGCTGGAGGTAGGGTTCCAGCGAACTTCTTTTTAATATTCGAGAATTTCCAGGGTGATTCGAAGGAAACCAACTACATAGGGTGAAAGATCCCCTCATAGTGGTCCTAGGGTGTTATTTTGGGAGGCTGGATCATAAGTTGAAGGTTACCGTCAAAGACTCTAGTGACCGGATTTTCAAGAATAAAGGTTTTTCTTTTGGTTTCCTAGGTTTCTAGAGTAGTCTTGGTGAGAAAGGGAGAAAGGAAGAAGGTTTGAGGTTGAAGGTGGCCGAAGACGGCCATGGATTCTAGCCAGTCTCCATTAGAGGCGATGAAGAGGATGAAGAAGATGAGAGAGACCGACAGCTAGGGTTTGGTGTTTGTAGAGGCGTGTATTAGCTTTGGTCTCTAATGAACGGGAGATGAAGCTTAAATACCTAACTTAGGTTGCTAGTTTTACACCGTTAGATTGGCTAGGATGAACGGCCCAGATCTCTTTGCCTTCAAAACGACAACGTATGGTTTAATGAACCCTTACTCATATCCGTTGGATTAATGGGATAGACGGTTGAGATTTAATTATCTAAGTGACATCGTTTGGCTTTAATTGAGACTCTGGTCTCATCCGTTAGATTAGCGAGATGACGGCCCTGATTTCTTTCCTTAACGGTGTTGTTTGGTTCTATTGAGAGACTGGCCGATCTTTTGACCTTGGGCCTGACCTGTGAGATTTGTATTTGGGATAATTGCTTTGTGTATTTTGGCCCAATTCTTTTGTCATTGTATTTTAATTATTTTTTGGTATTTTCTTTCGTATTTTATTTTTTCTCTTTTTGTATTCTTTTCAATTATTGCTTCTCTTTTATTTTCTTATTTTCTAATTTTCTGGTATTTTATGACATTTTTTGCTATTTTCTTTAATTTTCCGATATTTTTTGTATTTTTGTTAATTTTCTTTAATTTTCTTATTTTTGTGACATTTTCTATTTAACTTTTTTTTTAGTTTCAAATTGTCTCAATCACAATTACACAATTTATTTCAATTAAACACGTAATTGCAAATCAAAAATCTTATTTATTTTTAATATTGGAATTTTTTTGCTTAGGGCAAAAATTACGTGCTCACACTGACCGTTTTGAGCATGGTGACTTGAGGTGATTCATGGTTAATAGTGTTTGGATAGAATCATGAGTTGTTGCAAGGCCACGTGATATTATGACCTTTCGAGGAGGATTTAGGTACCCTATTTATTTGATGTGAGACGGGATCCCAGTTGTGTTGTGATGGTACAGAGGAAATTGAACTACAGCCCTTTTGTTTGAGTTAGTTGTCATGATTTGAGTGTGTTCAAATTATTTCTTATTGGAGCCTGTGTTGTTCTCATCGTGGCTTAGGCCGGTGTTGAGGTGGTGTGTTATAATTAAAATTATTGTTGGAGTCATTATTGAGTGCGAGCATATGTGATTTCAGCTGGTTAGATAAGTAATATCGAGGGTTGGCTCCGAAATCTATCATGGAATTAGTCCAAAGGGAAATGGATTCATGAATGGCTGACCTGAGATATGGGTTCGGTATATCGTGTGTTTCTGTTTCCGTGGGCAGTATATGAAGGTGTTGGAATAAAACTTTAGTTAATGCAAAAAAAAGGCTCTTTTGTTGGTATTTGGTTATTGCGGCCAATTGTTATGAATAGATGCCATCGTCTCGAGTGTTTGGGTTGTGTAGCATATCATATGGTCTCGCGGGAGTGGCGAGTAGGGGTTATTATAGTTGGTTCGGATTTGTTATGAGTATAGACGTGGGATTCAGATTTGGTATATGCTTTCGGAAAGAGCAATGTGGTCTATGGTTCAGATGGACTCTGAAAATTCCAGCTATATTGTGTTATCGGACTTATGATAGACAGGGTAATGTGGGATCACCCCGAATATATGCTTGGTAAGGTCATTCAGCTATTGGGTAGCTTCTTGGACAACTCTGAGTCCTCTCGAGGATGAGCGTTTGTTTAAGTTGGGGAGAATGTGATGACACGACCCGTCGTCATGTGAGTTACCGCCCTGTTTCCCCCTTATTGTCATAGTTACTATTTTTATATCTGTTTTAGAGTTGATCGGGTGTAATTGAATTGGTTTTGGTTGAAAATAAGGCATATAGCCTCGTAGAAGGGAGTTTGTTTCAGAAAAGTCAACATGAAGTTTACTATGTGGTTACAGAGCTCGGATGTGAGTTCTGGTGGCTTGATTAGTTTCGGCAGATGATTTCTGACTTAGGAGAGCGATCAGAATCGAATTTGGAGGTCCGGTGTAGAAATATGCTTGAATTGGCGAAGTTGGAATTTTGGCAAAATTCGGTTGATAGGTGAGATTTTGATCCAGGAGTCGGAATAGAATTTCGACAGTTGCAGTAGCTTTGTTAGGTGATTTTGGATATCTCTACAAATTTCCAGGTCATTCGGACGTCGTTTGGTTTGGATTTTGATTGGATGTAGGTTTCGGAAGTTCTAAGGAAAATTAGGCTTGAATCCGAGGTAATTTGTTGATTTTTGTGTTTAAGGACGTGTTTTTATGATTGGAACAAGTTTGTATGATGTTTTAGAGTGGGTTCGTATGTTTGGTTGAGGTCCCGAGGGCCTTGGGATGATTTCGGAAAGTTAAACAGGAAATTTTAAGTGTTGTTGCAAGTTTGTGGATTTCTGTCTTCTGGTGTTTCCGCTTCTGCGGAAATGGACCGCTGAAGCGATGTCCGTAGAAGTGGAATATGGAACGCAGGTGCGAGTGTTGTCTTGTGATGGAGTTCCGCAATAGCGCACCCCTTTTCGCAATGGCGGAGTTGCAGAAGCGATTCTAGGACCGCATAAGCGATCAGGGGTCTTTTGGTGATGTTCGCAGAAGCGGTCAGTTGACCGCATCGGCGGAACTGCAGAAGTGGTTTTTATCCACAGAAGTGGAACCTGAAGGGATTAAGTGAAGCCACAGAAGCAGCTCTTATTCCGCAGAAGCGTGATCACGGAAGCGGCTAAGGTGCCGCAGAAGCAAAAATCGCTAAGGGTTTAAAGGTCAGTGTATTGGAAAATTTCAGAAGTGTTAAAAATATTTGGGGCTTCGAACTAAGAGAAGAATTAGGCGATTGTGAAGAGGAATTCATGGAGTATCATTAGGTAAGGACTCTTGGACCTTGATTATGTTATTATATTGATAAATCATGGATTTAATCACTGAAATTGGAGGAATTAAGGTGTAAAAATGGGGATTTCGCTTGAAGCCTAAGAAATAGTATATTCATAATTTGAAGGGGAAAATGGACTCTGATTTTGATAATTTTTATATCTATGGACTCGTGGCGAGACGAGGATTTCGAAAATGTGAATTTCATAATTTTTCGAGAAGCGGGCCTAGTGCTCGGGTTTTGCTAGTTTCGAGATTTTTCATAGATTTCGATTGTTTTCGATTGGTTGTTGTTCCATTGGCATATTTTGATATATTTGTACTGATTTTGGCTAGTTTCAACACGCGTGGAGGCCTGTTTGAGGAGAAAAGGCGTTGCGGGCTAGAGTTTTTGCCGGATCGAGGTGGGTAATACTTGTAAATTATATCATGAAGGTTTGTAAACCATGCACTTGCACATCATAGTGCTTTATTCAGGTGAATTGCATGCCGGATAACGGGCGTGTGGTAGAGCACCATTGGTGATTGCGAATTGGTCTGTCCCGTTTAATAAAAACATTACCTAATTGCTTGAAATTGAATTGACACCCTAATAAAAATATTAATTATCATGAACTAGACTGATTATCATGTTTTGGGCTTCGTGCCGAATATTTGAATTCTTCAGGGATTGGTATCACTGTCTTGGCAATACTATGCATATTTTCATCTCAGTCTAAGGTTTTAAAATGGTATTTTGCTACTCAGCAGTTTTATAAGATTTGAACACTTAAACGAGGATTTGATAACATTTTAGATGTGAGCTGTTACGATACTATTGCCCAGGGGGCTTATATGCATTCATGACTATACATAGATCGGGCTGCATGCCGCAGCAGGAGTGATATTGATATTGCGCGTGGGCTGTAGGAGCCACTTCGGAGTCTGAACCCACATAGTGAGCGCGGGCGCCTTTGCATGGATCGGGTTGTACGCCACAGTGTCATATGTATTACATTGCATACATACGCTGGCTTTACTTGTATTACGTGCCATGACTCTTAGCACTCATATATTACTGGCATACATATGTTATCTGCCTTATTGACCAGATACTCTGGTAGAAATTGTTAAGGAATGCTGAGCCCAAGGGGCTGCTTTGAGTGCAGACTTGCAGTGTTTGAGGTTGTACCCAGGTTTTGAACTGTTAATAATAAAAGAAAGAGATGTTTAAAAGAGATTTCAAAATAATCTACTCATATATGTTAAAAAGGAATAACATGAAAGTGTACTGCAGTCTAAAAGATGATTCTATATTTTGTAACATGAGATAGTGGCTTGCGTGGTTTTCTTTTCCTCTGCATTATTTACTTTTATTACCGCCGAGTTCGAAGTACTCACTCGACTCCCTGCACCATGTGTGCAGATTCAGGTACTTGGAAGCTTAGCTGAGCTTCGTGTTGGTCTAGAGCTCCACTTGGGATCGTCGAGGTAGCTGCATGGCGTTCGTAGGACCCGACACTTCCCTAACTACTTACTCTGTGGTTTTGTTAATTCCGCGTACAATCAAACATGTAGAGTTACTTATAGTATTGTATTGATATTCTAATAGAGGCTCTTGGCTCGGGACCACAGATCTTTGGGAAGTTATGTGGTTTTCGTGAGATTTCGGGATATTGTTACAGCTATCAGCTTATTTTGATTTTTTTCACTATTAATGACTTAAAATAAATGATTTTGAGCTCTAAGCTCGGGTTGAGAGTGTATTTGGTCGGGCTTGCCTAGTTGTTTGGTTGGGCACCATCACGACCAGGATTGTGGTCGTGACATCTATTTTCAAAGCCCAAGTTGGATGAAGATTCGAATTTATATGAGCTCATAGGCCCTAAATATAGTAGCTTTTAAACAATAATAAATAATTAGGTTTTCTTCTTTTATTATTAGAGACATAGTAAAAGTAGAAAATTATATGTTGTTTTAGGATTGTCCTTTAAATAATAAAATGAGATGAGCCTCGCTAAACAAAAAAAATAAATTACGGGGCCCTTAATAATTGCTATATAAAAAATACTTAGAATTCGAGTGGACCGTCTAGCTAACTTCACGATCTTCCCCAAAGATAATAAAAGCGTAGCTGCTTTAGGCACGTATTTGAATAATATTACCTTCCTAAATGTGGTTGCACATTTATGTGACCCAAATCTGAATCTCAACGTAGTCAAAATGTGTTAAAAGCCACGACTGCACTGGTGCGACGTGGTTCGAGATACATTTTCGTGATGTTACAATTCTTTATAAAACAAATAATATATATATATATATATATATATATATATATATATATATATATATAATGAAAGTCGTTTATTAATTAAAGGCACATATGTTAGAACATGTTTTGAAATCAAATAAAATCAAATACAACAGTTGAGCGACTGTGCTAGAACCACGGAATTTGGGAATGCCTAACACCTTCTCCCGGGTTAATAGAATTCCTTACTCAGATTTTAGGATCACGGACTGTAAAATCGCATTAATAATTTCCTTGGTTCGGGATTCAACCGGTTACTTGGGACACCATTAATCTCCCACTTGGCGACTCTGAAAGCTTAATAATTAAATCATGTTCTGATTGTCTTTTAAGTGAAAATACTCCTTTACGCCCTCGCGGGTGTAGCATAAAAAGGAGGTGTTAGAGCTTTGGTGACTCTGCTGGGGATACAAACCCAGAACTTTGGTTCAGGGTTTAAGAATTTGATCTTAAAATAATTGTTGTGCTTGGCTTTATCTGATTTTCCTACATGTTCCATGCCTAATGTACAAAATGTTGCTTTTTACCGCTTTGATATAAACTGTGGTGAAACCCTTCTCTTCTTACCTTTGGGCATGTGCTTACTGGTTGAGACTCCCTATTATGTTAGTGTCAATACCGTGGAATAAGAAAGAGGCCGGACAAGTTACTAAGCCGGACGACCTTTTGGTTCCTGTTACGTAGACCGTTCCTTGACTAGAATTATCCACTCGGGTACGCAGTCTAGAACAAATACCCAGGCTTTGAAC
This sequence comes from Nicotiana noctiflora, assembly GCA_032618575.1. NCBI lineage: Eukaryota > Viridiplantae > Streptophyta > Magnoliopsida > Solanales > Solanaceae > Nicotiana > Nicotiana noctiflora. Next base: position 50,649 of record JASVEL010006196.1, read on the forward strand.
CTAGAATGACTTGACTTCATGTCGGATCCCTAGTAGGAGCACTTATCTGCATCACGTGCATATATCTTAGGAGACTCAACACATGGATTGGGTCCATCTAGGACAGGTGACCTGAATTGAAATGACAATCCTGATGCATCTTACGTGCTCCTTGCATTTAATTGCTCAGCTTTGCTTGTTGACCGGCTTGTACACAATGAGAGAAAATTGTGAAAAATAGCAGTGTTTGGACTAAGTGAGGGTACCATTTGTTTGAAAAATCCATTGCCCAAATAGTATCGAAATGCTGCCGAATTTTTGAAAAATATTTGAAAAAAGAAATGGTTGTTCCAAAAATAACTTTGATTTTGGAAAATCGGCTCGAACTACGCTGGTTTGATTCTCACCAGGTGTGAGATACATAGACAACCCTCATCGGGTCCAACCACCCCTTTTACAAAAAATAGCCAAAACTGTTAAATTTATATTTTTGTTATAAATAAGTCGGGTGATGCCATTCTTGTTTAAAATAAGCCGAATGTCCCTCAAAAGGACGTCAGAAGGCCATTTCTACAAGAACAACCACCCTGTGTCATTTTTAAATGGTTTTCGGGCATAGTTTTAAAATCTCCCTCTCAGAAGTTTTGAAAGGACGTATCCGCAAAATCGAGTTTCGTCTTCTCAGCTGAAATTTTGCAAAAAAAGCCACTTTGTTAAAATAAGCAATTACATGGCCAATTATTTTTAAAAATAGTCGCATTCAACATTGAAACATTCTCAGTTTTGCGAAGGCCTATGGCGATGCCGAGTGATGCCCCACGGGCCCTAGGATGTGAAGCTTTGATGTACTCTTGATCTAGTTAATCATCGAGTTTTTAGTTTGTTATTTTGAGTTTGCTTCTGTAGTTTCCCTTCAAGAAATATAAATTTGAAAATCCCAAAAATTATCTCTTTATTTTTGCATTAATTTGCAAGAACTACGCCCGGTCTGATTCATACGGGGTCATGATACGTAGGCAATCCACGTAGGATTCGACCATAACCAAACAAAAGGAAAAAAAGAGAAAAAAAATCAATAAAGCAAAAATAAAAGAAATTAAAAAAATTAAGAAAGGAAAGAAAAATCAATATGCTAAATGCCCAAACGCTAACATGGTGGCTTCATTTTATCATTCCAGAAATGTGGTTGGTTTGTGGTTTTAAAGCGGTAATTCCTCATTGCAACACAAGGACAAAAGACAGTTGGCATCCTCACAACCCATTCCTACAACACCCGGGCAAAAACCGAAATGAACATGACAGGGCAAGAATCAGACACTAGTATCGTAGACCCATCAAAAGAGGTAGAAATGGTAGATGTCAAAGCGATGAAAGAAGAGATGTATAAGTTCAGGCACCGGATGGACGAAATGCATCATGCTTGGGCTAAGTGTCAGTCGGCGCCAGTTTATCCCGCCCATCGAGCATATGTCCTACCTTTGGCTCAGTCTCAGGAACCCTCTCTTGTGCATGAATCTTCACCTTTCCCTTTCCACTAATAGAGTTATAGCACCACCTCCTATCCTTTCCAAGCTCCACCACCTAAACAAAATCCTTCATCACCAATCACCCCTGTCTTTGTGGTGCCGCCACCTACCACACTGAAAAGATCTTCCAGTGAGCCCATGTTTCAAGCTCATGATAGCCAGCACTACCCTCCTTAGCATACCTGTAAAGCTCCTGAGCCATATTCTTACACTCCTCACCTTGAGCTCCCGGCAAAATCTAACAAGCCGCTTAAGGATCCGGAATAGGAAGAAATGTTTCAAAAAGTAAAAAGCCTGGAGCAATCCTTCAGGAACATGCGAGGATTGGATGGACAAGTAAGTGTGGCCTACAAGAACTTGTGCTTGTTTCCTGACGACCAGTTGTCTGCGGAGTTCAAGTTACCAAAATTTGATCTGTATGATGGACATGGTGACCCGGTGGCCCACCTGAGGGGATTCTGCAGTAAGATGAGAGGAATCGGAGGACGGGATGAATTTTTAATGGCGTACTTTAGTCAAAGTCTTAGGGGTGCTGCTTTGGAATGGTACACGCGGCAAGATCATGCGCGGTGGTACACCTAGAATGATTTGGCCCAAGCATTTGCAGGTTATTTTCAATATAAACTCAAAATTATCCCAGATCATCTCTCATTGACCAAAATTAAGAAGAAGTCAGGGGAGAGTGATAATAGGTGAATATGACTATATTTATGCCCTAAATAATAACACTTTATTGTTGTTTTGATATTGTTTATGATGACAAAATGCTTTTATTAGTGTTTTTAGTGTGTTATAGGTACACATGAGCTAATGAAGACTAAAGGAGCAGTTTTGGAGTCATAAGATGGTGAAAAGGCCAAGTGTGGAACAAGTTAGGAGTTTGTGCTAAAAATAACTTGAAGAATCCGCAGCACTGTTCTACCGCGGTCCAACCGCGACCGCGGTAGAAGAGGTCCGCAAAACTTTTGAAGAATCAGAGAGCTTAATCCACCACGGTTGGACCATGACCGCGGTCGGACCGCTATGGAAGCCAAAAATTTGAAGGCTAAAATTGTCAAGATGGAAATTATATAACCTAAGCCCTATATTTAATATTAAGATTCGCCCAAAAGAGGCAAGGATTGTATTATTCACTACTTTTGCAAGCAAACTAGTAAGAGAGAACTCTCTTAACTTCTTTCTTTCTTTTACATTGAATCTTTTATTATGAATTCAATTATCTATCTTGTTTATTTGATTATGAGTAACTAATTCTTTATCTAAGATTTTGATGGAACTTATTGAGAGATGAACTTCTGGGTTATGTGAATACAAATTGTTAGATGGATTTCTATTTGTTCAACTTGGTACTTGTTGTAGTTAATTTATAGAGCTCTCAATTAGCTGTGCCTATTTAGTGTGCATAACTTGGAAAAAAGTGCATATTTAGGTAAATTGTTGAACAACACCACACCTAGATTATTGGAGGAATATATAATTGTTGGAGTAAAGGTGGGGTTAGGAATAACAAAACCTTGGGTGCAATCTAAATTGAACCGTTCAAATTATAGATAGCTAGGGTTGCTCGGGAGAGTACACTAGTAAATTATTGTAGTTGTTTAGGAGAGAATTACGGTAAAAATAGCGTTCATTATTGATAGAATAATATTGACAATTTGTATGAACATAAACAGAAGGGATTCCATCAATAGGGGAAATCAATACCTTAGTCTTTCTCTCTATTCGTTAAACCACATTCAACTCTTTCTTTCAAGTTTTTAGTTTCTTGCAAAATTTAGTTAGTAGAAATCATTCACAAAAATATATTCAAAAGTTTGGGAAGCTGCTTCAGGAGTATTCTTGGGTTGTGGAAGTTGCAATTGATAGGTTCATTCTCTGTGGGATCGACTCTGGACTTAATTGACCGAATTATATTGACTGCGACCGTTGTTTGGGCGTAAATCAATTGTGGTGCCGTTGCCGGGGAATTAACGGAATTATCAATTGCCATCAACAGAACTACAAGATTTTCGTGTAGTCAAGTTCTTTCTACACACTTTACATTGAAAATTTTGACAGTTGTTGAATTGGGTACTCAGGTTCATGCCTAGGAAATCTGCAAGGACTAGCGAACTAATTGAAGGACTCTCAGACCCAGAGCAAACTTTTCGGGATCGTAACAGGGCAATCAAACAACTTCAGCAATCTCAGCAACTAATTAAACTAGATTTCGACATGGGAGACGTGAACAACCCATACTAACAAGCTGGGTTGAACGCACAGGAGGCGCAGGAGGCGCATGAAGGTGCATTATTTGACTGGGCAAAGCCAACTACTGATAATTTGGCAATTGCCATTATAGTGCCAGCCATTCAAGCTGAGTCATTCCAGATTACTAATAACATATTGCACTAGTTGCAAAACAAGGGATTATTCTCTGGGACTCAGGTTGAAGATCCACAACAGCACCTGAAGAACTTTCTTTCTGTATGCAAGACGCAGAGGCAACCAAACGTGACACCGGAAGCCATCAGATTATTGCTATTTTCATTCTCAGTTACAGGGGTTGCGCAGGTATGGCTATACTCACTCCCCATAAACTCTATTGCTACATGGGCTGAGTTATTCAAGCAATTCCACAGCAAGTTTCATCCACCTAACAAGACAGCTTAGCAAATTGATGGGATTCTGAGCTTCAAGTAGAAGCCAATGGAGACATTACATGAAACTTGGGGCAGATTCAATGGTATGCTAGTTATGTGTCCTCACCATGGGGTTCCTGAACAAATGTTGAGTCAAAGATTCTTTATGGGGCTTTCAGACAGTATGAAGAATATATTAGATGCCTCAGCATGTGGGGCTATTTTGAGCAAGACCTGGAGAGAAGGCCAGAATTTGCTTGACAAGATGGCTCAAAACTCTGGCTGGACGACTAGGAATGCTCCTATCACTCCAGTGGTACACTCTGTACCTTTAAATCCTTCCAACACTCTAGAGGAAAACGTGGCTACTTTATTGACACAAATGAGCATCCTGAGGAAGAAGGTGGAAGAATCTGGGGTTAAGCAGCAGGTTCACATTGTAGATACTACCAATGGTGGGTTATGCACATCTTGCATTAGCCAACCCATAGGTAATCCATGGGCTGCATACCAAGAACATCATCATTAGCATGAAGACATAAACTATGTGGCTAATTGTGGAGGGAAGCGACAGGGTAACCGGAGTTGGGGTCAGCAGGCTCCACAGCAGTACAGGCCTCCTCAGCCACAATATAATGCAGCAGGTATGAGGCCACAAAACAACATGGCTTCATATCCTAGACTGCAGAATTTCAATAATCACCAGCAGGGGTATCATCCACCTCCACGACAGCATAAGAGTAGACATGACGATGGGTTCGCAGAGTTGAAAGTTATGATGCAGCATGTAATTGGGTCACATGCCAAAACCAATGAGAGGACAGATGCACATGACGCAGCTATCAAGAATATTGAAGTACAGGTGGGCCAGATTGCTATGTCACTTCACAATCATCCTCAAGGGACATTGCCTGAAGATACACAAACAAACCCAAAGGATCAAATCCCAAAGCAGCTGATGGCAGTTAATCTGAGAAGTGGAAGAGATCTTGATGCTGAGTAGGAAAGAGATAGAGGCAATTTGCAGGCTGAGACACTCACTCCAGTTCCCATTGAACTGGATGAGTCCACCGGGTTGACAAAAGTTGCAGTGTAGCCAGTAGCTGAAAGTAATGATGTGCAGCAAGGAACGAAGAAAGTAGCTGAACCGGTAGAGCAGCCGGTTGTGGAACATGTTATAGAGAGAAAAATCCCAAGTGATTGGGAAGAAGAGGCCTCCAGCCCCATTTCCCCAAAGGTTGGCCAAGCACCAGAAAGAGGAGCAATACAAGAGATTCTTCGAGATGCTCAAGCAAATCCAGGTAAACATTCCCTTAATTGAAGCTTTGAAAGAAATGCCTGGGTATGCCAAGATGATGAAAGATTTTATGTTGCGGAAATTTGATTTCCAAGACTTGGCACCGTAACTCTTACACAGACATGTAGTGCAGTGGTCTCTAGACCCATAGCTGAGAAGCTATCTGACCCAAGTAGCTTCACTATTCCATGCACTATAGGAAACTTTGCCTTTGCTAAGGCATTGTGTGATTTGGGGGCGAGCATAAATATTGTGCCCTTAGTAATCTATAAGAGGATGGGCATTGGGAGAGCCAGGCCTACTTCTATGTTATTACAGCTTGCTGACAAGACGATTAAGCATCCATTCGGTATATTGGATGATGTGCTCATCTAGGTGGGGAAGTTTGTGTTTCCCGCCGATTTTGTTATTCTTGACTGCAAGGTGGATGACACTACAAGAAAAATGCTTAATAGCGAAGGGAAAATTGGTCCCTAAAAGTAAGGAATTGGTGCCTAATGTTCAATAGCGACCAGCCAATCTGGCTCTTATAGCTTCCGTCGCTAAAGGTCATTAAGGATGAGATGGAGAGCTGGTCGTTAAAACTATTCGCGACCAGTTAAAAACTGGCCCTTAAATGATTTTTAAGGACCATGTTTCTAGTGCCTATTTTTATATTTTAGGGACTAAATTTCTGGTCCTTAAAATGTTTTTAGCTGGTCGTTAAAACGTTTCGCGACCATTTAAAAGCTGGTTGTTACAACTTTCACGAAATGTTTAAAGCTGCTCCTTAAGTTAAACATGCCGGCACTACAAAGCTACAAATTTAGCAACCAAATTTTCTACTTCTAAAAAGGATATAAGGACTAATAGTCTAGTCCCTAAAGAAACAAGTCTAAGTCCTTAATCACATTCAACTTTGCAACTAGAAAATCTGGTAATTAGTATAAAGATGATACTGTATTCATATAATAATTATCAAAAAATGATTAATATTAGTTACTTGCACTGTACACCAATGATGTAAGCTAGTCAGAATATTGTGTTCATAAACCCTTAGCAAAAAAACTACATATCACTAATATCCCTATATTATAATGTAAAAGTTTCTTGACATTCCTAGCAAAAAGATGGTCAATCTGTATGTCGTCAACAATTCTCTTCTTGTAAACTTTAATATCCAAAACCTGTAGAAGAAAAAAATTATTTAGAAAAATTATAACACCATGGATGGAACAAAATCATGACGAATAGTAGGTACTGACAAATGAGGTACATGTACTCATTGGAAGATACACAGAGAAAACATTAGGTTAAGCTGAAAACTTGTTATCGATTCCTTTCAATAATCTCTTTTTAAGAACAACCATCTATAATAAAGAATCCACTGCTTGCATAAACAAGAGGGCATTATGGTATTATGGCATTAGATGTGCAAATATATGTTTTCGTGTTGCTAATGCATCTTTCATCTCTTGAGAAACTTTAGAAAATTTGGGTAATTAAGTGTGTATGGTAAAGAATTAGATTTAGAATTTATAATGCTGTTGATTTATATGTAACATGTTGCAGGCATCCAGCTCCTTTCGGTAGTCTACAAACTTTTCCCATAATTATGAGCTCTCATTCGCAGAGCTAGCAGCTCTTGATATGTGCCAGAAAGGCTATCTTTAACCTAATGACAAGGAGCACCAATAGAATTTCAAGCAAAGATGTGGGAGCTCCTGGAAGCTTGTGCATAGATTTTTACTAGCAAAAGAAACATGTTCCGGGCATGAAAAATCACGCTCTATAGCTGCCCAGCTCATAGCATTTCTGTGACATCAAAAGGAATTGTGTACTAATTTGGGAATAATAGGTTATGCTTACATGTAAACATATCAATAAGAGGGGAAAGAGTAAATGAGTAATTAAAAGAGAAACTTCTTTTATTCTGTTTCAGTTTTAATCACAAAATTCATCAGATCATTATTAGTTAAGCTTGTCGTGATGTAATAGGAACACAGATAAAGTCAATGCACAAGACTAAAGAAGATGTAATTCATTGTCTTTACTACAACAACAACAACAGAATTATTAATACCCGGTATGTATAGGGTGACAGGTCTCCTTTGAATGTTCAATTTTTCTGTGTGAACTTTGCGATGCTTAATGTCCTGTTTTTCTTTTTTAACGTCATTCCAGAATTTATCTTACTTTTTCTTTTGATGGCATCTTTGACGAGTTTCTTATATGGAAGCTAAGTAAATAAAAGAAATATGCTTAGAAATTACTAGAAAGATGCAGGATAAAAATACTTTTGCATTTCAAAATGGTTAGGAAGATGTTACTGTATAAGATTCTATTCTGACTGTTAAGAAGCTCAATGACATTCAATAGGATAGTTGTTTAACTTAGTTGGCACTGCACTGCCAATGAGCTGACTATTTCAATTGCTAGAATGATATTTAATATTTATGACAGCAATGTCCTAATAGTAAGGGAGCCTTTTCGAAACACATTTAGTATTTCCAGTAATTTCAGAAAATGAATTATGTTCTTTAATGCACTTAATGGTTGTCTAATGTACAATATAAATACATCACTACGGTGTTGACCAAATTCATATCCTAAATCAATGAAGAGCTATACAGTAACAAACAGATGCCAAATGTAAAAGCTCCTGACAAATGTGGAGAACTATCCTGTAGAAAAACTAACCTATCAGCCTGGAGACGAATCATTCAGGTGAAGTTCTAAGCCACAAATTCCTTTATGTCTGTTTTCATAATGTTCACATGGGCAGTTATTGACACTATCCTTTCGCTTGCTATTTGCTATTGCAGTAAGTTTGTGAAGACCACTAGAAGGCTTACCATCTTAACAGATTCTGGCAGCGATAACATACGAGATAGGGACCGATGGATATTGATCCTTGTTAACTGTACAATTGATTACTAGTAGTAGTTTCTGTTGCGGAAGCCAAATGTATATAGTGTGAATGAGTCACAACTACTATACCAAAAATTATGGCAGCCACCAAATAATAAATAAGACAATAAAGCAACAATATAAAGAACACTAGAATTTACGAGGTTCGGCTAATTTTGCCTACTCCTCGGACACAACCAATATTTTATTCCACTCCAAATACAAGTGAAATAATACTAAAGAGAAGATACAAATGCCTTAAGAAGATAAGAAGGCAAATGAGAGGTGTGTTTAAATCCTAAACATAAGGCCTCCTTTTATAGGAAAAAAATCCCTACAAAAGGGGTTTCCCACCGATGTGGGAAATTTGACATTTCAACAAATCTCCACCTTGGCAAAATTCCACATCTTCGATTTCTCTCAATAACAAATTTTGGTTGTGTCTTCATCTTCAATCTTCAGTGTTCAACAATGTTGATCAAATCGAAACAATGTTGAAATTTGACCGCTGTCACCACCTTTGTTAGCATATCAGCAGGATTCTCCGTAGTATGAATTTTCTTCACCGTGACTCCGCCTTCTTCTATGATTTCTCGTACGAAATGATATCGAACATCAATGTGCTTCATCCTTGCATGATAAACTTGGTTCTTCGCTAATTGAATAGCACTTTGACTATCACAAAAAATTGTGATACCTTTTTGTTCAACACCAAGCTCCTTTAGCAATCCTTGAAGCCAAATTGCCTCTTTCACAGCCTCTGTAATAGCCCTATACTATGCCTCTATTGTAGACAAAGCAACTGTTGACTGCAAAGTAGACTTCCAACTAACTGGTACCTTTGCAAAAGTGAACACATAACCAGTAGTTGATCTTCGTTTGTCCAAATCACCCGCAAAATCCAAGTCACAATAACCAGCTACAGACTGATTGTCTTCCTGCTCAAAAATTAACCCGACATCTACAGTATTATGAATATACCGCAGAATCCATTTCACAACTTGCCAATGCTCCTTTCCTGGATTGTGCATATATCTGCTAATAACACCAACAGCTTGTGAAATGTCAGGTCTCGTACAGACAATTGCATACATCAAGCTACCAACAGCATTTGCGTATGGCACCTTTGACATATACTCTTGTTCAGCTTCATCCAATGGCGACATAGTAGTACTTAGCTTAAAATGGGGAGCAAGTGGAGTACTAACCGGCTTAGTCTTGTCATCTATGCCAAAACGTTGTAGTACTCTCTTCAAATATTCTTTCTGAGATAAACAGAGTTTCTTTGAACGTCTATCTCTTATTATCTCCATGCCAAGAATTTTCTTCGCCTCACCTAGATCCTTCATCTCGAACTCCTTCTTCAGTTGAATCTTCAACTTATCAATTTCTTCCGAATTCTTGGAAGCTATCAACATATCATCAACATATAGGAGAAGATATATAAAGGAACCATTTTTAAGCTTGCGCAAATACACACAATGATCGTATTTGCTTCTCTTGTACCCTTGCTGCAACATAAACTTGTCAAATCGCTTGTACCATTGTCTAGAAGATTGTTTCAACCCGTACAACGATTTTTCAAGTTTGCAAACCATATTTTCCTTTCCAACAACTTTGAATCCTTCTGGCTGAGTCATGTAGATTTCCTCCTCCAAGTTTCCATGTAAAAACGTAGTTTTTATATCCATCTGAACTAGTTCCAAATCCAATTGTGCTACCAAAGCCAACATAATTCGAATGGAGGAATGTTTTACAATTGGAGAAAATACTTCATTGTAATCAATTCCCTCCTTTTGAGCATATCCTTTGGCCACCAATCTTGCTTTGTAGCGAACATCTACTTGGTTAGGAAACCCTTCCTTCTTTGCAAATACCCATTTGCACCCAATTGCTTTCTTTCCCTTCGGGAGATTGGCCAATCTCTATGTATGATTCTGATGAAGGGACTGTAATTCATCATTCATGGCAATCCTCCACTTATCTTCTTCTGAACTTTGGACTGCGTCTTTATAAGTGGTGGGAACATCATCAGTTGCAATTGCGGTTGCACAAGCAACTGTCTCTATGAGACGAACATGTTTCGTTACTTTCCTTTTTGGCCTGCTGGTTGCTATTGGTTCAAGTTGTTGTTGAGGTTCCTGAGTTGGAATCTCCTCTACTGGCTCTCCTCCCAGAGGATAATCTTTATTTGTTTCCTCCTCCGCTTCTTGTGTAGGAAAAATAAATTTTCCCTCAAACTCCACCTGCTTAGAAGCACCATCATCTTGTTTGGTATCTTCATTTGTTACCTTGTTTACCATAGATGATTCATCGAAGCTAACATCCCTGCTGAATATTACTTTCTTTGTCATAGGACACCATAAGCGACTTCCTTTGACTCCAGAAGTAATCCCCATAAAAATAGCCTTTTTTGCCATTGGATCCAATTTTGACTCTGTCACATGATAATATGCAGTTGAGCCAAATACGTGCAAAGAGTCATAATCTACAGCAGGCTTTCCATACCATTTTTCAAATGGTGTATTGCCATAAATAGCAGCAGATGGTAAGCGATTAATGAGGTGGCATGCATATGTAATTGTCTCAGCTCAAAATTCTTTGCCCAAGCCAGCATTGGACAACATATACCGTACCTTCTCCAGCAAGGTCCGGTTCATGCGTTCTGCCACTCCATTCTGTTGTGGTGTATGTCTCACAGTGAAGTGTCGGACGATGCCATCATTTTCACAGACCTTATTGAAATGATCATTTTTGTATTCACCTCCATTGTCTGTGCGAACACACTTGATCCTCCTGCCCGTTTGATTCTCCACCATCGTCTTCCATTTGAGAAAAATTCCCAGAACTTCATCTTTTCTCTTCATTGCATACGCCCATACTCTTCGGGAAAAATCATCAACAAAGGTCACAAAATAGTGCTTCCCACCCAATGAAGGTGTTTTGGAAGGACCCCAAACATCAGAGTGTACATAATCCAAAATGCCTTTAGTATTATGGATTGCTGTACCAAATTTAACCCTTGTCCGTTTCCCTTTGACACAATGCTCGCAAAACTCCAAATTGCAAGCCTTTAACCCTTTCAACAATCCTTGATCTGATAGAGTTTTCAAGGATTTTCCTCCAGCATGTCCCAAGCACATGTGCCACAGCCTGGTTGCTTCTGCCTCTTTGTTGTCACTGGACGTCACTGTCGCTGTCCCAATAACTGTACTACCGAGATAACGGTACATGTTATTTTTCTTCCGATTGGCCTTCATTACCACTAGTGCACCGGAGCATACTCTCATCACACCATTTTCTGCAATAATTTTGAACCCTTTTTATTCTAGGGCTCCCACAGAGATGAGATTTTTCTTCAAACCCGGTACATATCGAACATCTATTAATGTTCTGATCATTCCATCATGGTTCCTTAATCGTATTGAACCAATTCCATATGAGGTAAGAGGGCTATTATCCGCTGTTTGGACGACTCCATATTCTCCTTCTTGAAAGTCCACAAACCAATCCCTGTTGGGACACATATGATAGCTACAAGCCGAATCCATCAACCATATGTCTGATGACGTTGAGGACTCTGTTGTAACTAATGAGAAATCCAAATCATCATAATCAGCAACATTTGAATTCATAATGGCCTTTCCATTGTTATGTTTGGCCTTATTATTCAACTTCGGATAGTCTTTCTTCCAGTGCCCATTTTCTCGACAAAAGGCACATTCATCTTTGCTGGGTTTAGATCTTGATTTAGATCTTCCTTTCCTTGTCCTCATTTGATTTTGAGGACGACCCCTCACGAATAGTGCTTCTCCTTCTCCGCCCTTCTGTTTTTCTCGCTTTCTTTGTTCATAGCTATACAAAGCCGAACAAACTTCTCCGAGAGAAACTTCGTCATTTCCATGGAGTAGAGTAGTTTCAAGGTGCTCGTACTCGTCAGGAAGTGACGCCAACAACATCAAGGCCAAGTCACCATCATCATAAGTTGTATCCATATTTTGCAAATCCGTGACCAACTTATTGAAACTGGTGATATGTTCATTCATCGTGGTACCAGGAACATAGGTGAAGTGAAACAGTCTCTTCTTCATGTACAATTTATTTTGACTGTTTTTCTTCATAAATTTATCCTCCAGTGCTTTCCATAATTTACTTTCAGAAGTTTCCTTTGTGTATGGATATTTCTGCTCTCTAGCAAGGTAGGATCGAATGGTACCGCAAGCAACACGGTTGATAATTCTCCAATCTTCTTCTCCAATACCATCTAGTCTCTTTTCTTCAATAGCAAGATCTAGCCCTTGTTGAAAAAGAACGTCTAGAACCTCGCCTTGCCACATCCCAAAATGTCCGGACCCGTCAAAAATTTCTACCGCAAATTTCGCATTTGACACAATTCTTGTCATAAGCGAAGATGCCAATGATGACGTATTGTTGACACTTGATGTAGATTCTTCTTGTTTATTGTCTCCCATCTTTGACATAAATATTATTTAATAGCTGACGACACAAATGAAAATTATTTCCTTTCTGATGTGGAAGATCAGACCAAGCTGCAACCACAGAGCATACCGAGAAAGAACCTTGACTCAGTTACCAAGATAAATCTTTTCTGATGTGGAAGATCAGACTATGCTGCAACCACAGAGCATACCGAGATAATACCTTGGCTCTGATACCAATTGTTGTGGAAGCCAAATGTATATAGTGTGAATGAGTCACAACTACTATACCAAAAATTATGGCAACCACCAAATAATAAATAAGACAATAAAGCAACAATATAAAGAACACCAGAATTTACGAGGTTCGGCTAATTTTGCCTACTCCTCGGACACAACCACTATTTTATTCCACTCCAAATACAAGTGAAATAATACTAAAGAGAAGATACAAATGCCTTAAGAAGATAAGAAGGCAAATGAGAGGTGTGTTTAAATCCTAAACATAAGGCCTCCTTTTATAGGAAAAAAATCCCTACAAAAGGGGTTTCCCACCGATGTGGGAAATTTGACATTTCAACAGTTTCAACCTACTTCCTTTTATTCTTTGAGTTGTTTTTAAGAGTTGAAGGAGGATATCTCTCCTTCAACAAATGTTTAGCAAATTATAGACTGAAAATTCAGCTCTGTTTAATATTTTCAATCTACATGAGTTTCTTAATGTTTAACTAAATATTGTTGCATATAATTATAATTATTATTGCCAACTGTTTCCCTATGCACAACCCGCAAACTCGTAATCAATGGAAGATGTAAATTCCGCAAATGATGTATAACAAATAGCATACACTTAATTAAACAAAATAAATTAATGTTCCGGGTAAGTTGTTACTCACTTGGTATCAGTTGTTGACCTATGATGGGCGGGTCTAGTGCATGTTTTCTGCTTTGTAAAGTCTTGCAAGAAACTAAGATGCAACTGCTTGTTAAAGGAATCCCTGCAATAAATCCAACTTAATGTAAACAAAAACAACTACTACGCTTAACTAAAGCCAAACGGTACTGTTTAACTAAAGCCAACAAAGATAGCAGACTGTAACTTATCACAACTTAATGTAAACAAAAACAACTACTACGCTTCGCCGCAACAAAATTAGGATCGGCTATTTGTATCCTCACGATCCATCTCATGCTATTTAAGACCGTCTCAGTCCAAAATGATCACAACTTAATATACCACCCATAGATCCATTATTACAAAAGGCTTGAATATGTATTGATTTCTGTACCTAAATTTCCATGGGTGCTCGCTTTCTAATAAAAATAATAATAATAATAATATGAATAAAATATTAACACTAGCTTTTTGGTCTTTACATAAGATAAAATAAAATTTTTAAAATAAAACAACTAGGCAGCCGACCTCGCCTTCATTGTGTTTCTAGATATGTATTTATTCATTGGATTTGAAAGCTACTGTCATCTTTTCCACTTTTTGGTTGACCCCGTACCTATGCCATCATCATGTGCAAAAAGTATTCACATTACCTTATGGTTCTTCATCTATGAATTTTAGAACCCAAAGATGATCGTATTAATAAATGGTATTCATACGGCTAGACTAGTTCATTGTTGTAGCATCAGTGGAACGTACAAACAATTATATTCCTTCAAGTAGTTATCATTTCTTTATACTTGATGGATGCTTTACTGAATCCACGGCTTCAATACAACACACGATGGCTTGACAACCAGGTTGCTCTATTGTGTTCACGAGTTGTATAGCTACCAACAATATGAGATGCAAAAACAAAAGACAAAGTCAGTGATACATTGCCACTGCAAGTAAAGCTAGCAAGTTGCTTCCTACATCCGTGTTTTAAGGGATGTTTAGTCCTTTTTGCTACTTTGTTTGAGTGGTTTAGCAGTTTGCAAGACCTTTATTATGTATTTAGTCGCGCCAGTTTGTTAGTTAAAGCTAAAAGAACTGCCTTACTGGATCAGGACCTATTTATCCCCTGCGATATCTCTAGAACATGAGGAGGACTACATGCATTACACAGAGAAAGAAAGAACATAATAAGAGAAAACAAGGTGGGTTGATTGAAATGTTAAACTGATATTTATGTAGGGTAGATGGTGAAATAACTCTGCAAAATCCATAAATAAAATAATAACATGGCAAATAGTATTCGTTGAGAGACGTGGGAGGAGGAAAAACAAAAACAAAAGAAAACCTTAAGTTCAGTCGATCTATGGGCAGTAGTGATACTAAAATGCTAAATGACATTTCCAAAGAGATACAGTTAACGATCAATCTTTCCATCAAAACCACAAGTTCTCCTTTTGTTTTTTCTAGTACTACCATTCATTTTTTTTTTCCTGAACTAGTAGATCGTTTTATCACCCCTTTCCCATAGTATGTGTACATACAAATCTTTTATCATTAAATTCCTCAATGTGATTCAATCCATTTTTGCTAGATTTTATCTCAAATTATTTGAATTCCAACTAAAGTCTTCGTCTTTTTCTTTAAATTGCGGGTTTTATTTATTGAATAAGCCTATAGCGATGGAGTTAGGGGATAACGAGATTTTTGAATGTAGGGTTGGTGCTAGCAGAGACCCTACTGGGAGACAAACTCATGACCCTTCAAGCAAGTCCCCATAAGAATTGTATAATGCAAATCACAAAAGAGAAAACTATCGAAGAGACAAAACTCTACAAGAAAAACTCAAATTTCTCCTCTTTGACCTACGAGCCCCATCTTTAAACCAATACTCTCTCTTTTATCACTCACACAATAACTATTAATATAAACAACCAAATTGCAAAAAACAACTAAAGGAATAGAAAATTTCAGAACCCATTTTGCGATTTCTGGTTCAATCGAAAAAAATTGCAAGAAGAAGAAAAAAGGAAATGAAACAGAAAAAGAGAAAGAAGTTAAACTTACTCTTGATTGGGTAGATAATCCAAAAGTAGAGTTTGGGTAAAGTCCCTCGGAGAGAGATCGCAATTTTGACCCCAAAGTTTGGAGTGATGAGTTTTACAAGCTTCTGAGTTATGACTGGTGAATTTCGCAACATCCGTGAACTTTCAAGAGAATTAAAATTGCCGCTTAATTAGGATTCTAGCGTGAAAGTGATTTTTTGGGAGAGATTTTAGGGTGAAAGTGAATTTCTAGCGGGATTTCACAGTAAAAATATATTTTTGGAGGTTTTGTTTTAGTTTACTTTCAGATTCCCGCCCCTATGTCGCCGAAATCGTGCATTAGAGACCAGATATTAAATTTTATATAGGCCTGAGTAAGTCTGCTAGTGTATTTAGAAAAAAACAAATTGGTTACGGGAGACCAAAAAGAAATCTCATCCCTATAATTGCACTTTAAGGACCATATTAAAAACTTGTCCCTAAATACTGGTTCCTAATAAGTCTTTTTCTTGTAGTGTGAGGAAATTCCTATAATCTTAGGCAGACCATTCCTAGCCACAGGGAGAGCACTGATTGATTGTGAGATCGGGGAACTCAAGATGAGGTTGAATGATGAGGAGATCATATTCAATGTACAAAAATCCATGAGGTGCCCTAGTGAGTTCGCGAATTGCTCTCTCATTGATGCAGTAGATGTGATAGTGGAGACAGATGATGTAGCATTGACAGCTGAAAACCACTTCAGGCATGCCTGATGAACTTAGAAGAGGTAAACGGTGAAAGCCTAGCAAAGTGGGTGCTATCTCTGGAAGGTAAGGGGTTTTGGGATACATAGTTGGAGTTTGAACCTCTACACTTAGAAAAGATAGAGACCCCTCCAGCAAAACCATCCATTGAAGAACCACAAAAGCTGGAACTTAAGCCACTACCAGCTTATCTCAGGTATGAATTTCTAGGCCCTAACTCCACTTTACATGTTATTATCTTATCTGGTTTGCTAGATGTGCAAGCTCAAAGCTTATACAGGTACTTAAAGAATGGAAAACTGCCATTGGGTGGACCATGGCTGACATAAAGGGGATCAACACCGCCTACTGCATGCACAAAATTCTCCTGGAAGAGGGGCACAAACCTTCTAGGGAACACCAAAGAAGGCTAAACCCAAACATGAAGGAAGTGGTGAAGAAAGAAGTAATAAAGTGGCTAGACGCGGGAATTATTTTCCCAATCTCTGATAGTAGCTGGGTTAGCCCAGTTTAATGTGTGCCAAAGAAAGGTGTCATGACGGTGGTGCAAAATGAGAACAATGAATTAATCTCAACAAGTATCGTCACCGAGTGGAGGATATGCATGGACTACAGGAAATTAAATCTAGCCACCCGCAAGGACCACTTCCCACTTCCCTTCATTGACCAGATGCTTGACAGGTTGGCAGGGAGGTCACGCTTTTGCTTCCTAGATGGGTACTCGGGGTACAATCAGATCTCAATAGCCCCTGAGGATAGAGAGAATACCTCCTTCACATGCCCATATGGCATTTTTGCCTTTAGGAGGATGCCATTTGGATTATGCAATGCACCTGTCATATTCCAAAGGTGCATGATGGCCATATTCACCGACATGGTGGAAGATATCATGGAGGTGTTCATGGATAATTTCTCATTGGTAGGGAATTAGTTCGATGAATGCCTTGTCAATCAGACAAGAGTGCTAAAACGTTGTATGGAGACAAACTTGGTGCTAAACTGGGAGAAGTTCCATTTCATGGTGCAAGAATGTATAGTCTTGGGGCACCGGGTTTCGAGCAAGGGTGTAGAGGTAGACCGAGCCAAAGATGATGTCATTGCAAAGGTTCCTCCACCAACATCTGTCAAGTCCATTAGAAGCTTTCTTGGACATGCCGGTTTTTATCGGAGGTTCATTAAAGAGTTCTCCAAAATCGCAAACCCCCTCTGTAAGTTGCTTGAGAAAGATTATCCATTTTTATTTTCTAATGATTGCAGGATTGCATTTGAGGAGCTGAAGAAGTGGCTGGTCACATCACCCATCATTATTGCCCCCAATTGGGAGAAACCATTTGAGCTTATGTGCAATGCAAGTGATTATGCAGTGGGGGCAGTGCTTGTCTAGAGGAAGGACAAGCTGATGCAACCAATCTACTATGCTAGTAGAACATTGAGTGGAGCACATCTAAATTACACGGTGACGGAAAAGGAGATGCTGCCGGTAGTGTTCGCGTTTGACAAGTTCAGGTCCTATCTCATAGGATCCAAGGTAATAGTATACACTGACCATGCAGCACTAAGATACTTAATTGACAAGAAAGACTCTAAGCCGTGCCTAATTCATTGGGTGCTACTTCTACAAAAGTTCGATCTTGAAATCCGTGACCGTAAGGGCATCGAAAATCAAGTAGTTGATCACTTATCACGACTTGAAGGAGCTGAAATTGTCAAAGAGAGTGGTGAGATTTTGGAAACCATTCCGGACGAGCAGCTGCTCGCTACCACTCTCCTTGAAGTGCCATGGTATGCTAATTATGCAAATTACCTGGCCAATGGTATTATTCCGCATGACCTATCATCGGTCTAGAGGAAAAGATTTTTTCGTGAAAGCCATCTTTATTATTGGGATGAACCCTATTTGTTTAGGATATGCCTTGATAACACGATCCGGAGATGCGTCCCCGAGATTGAACAATCTTCTGTATTGCAGGTGTGTCTTGCTTCAGCATATGGTGGCCACTTTGGAGGAGTTTGAATAGCTGCCAAGATACTCGAGGTCGGTTTCTACTAGAAAATAGTATTTAAAGATGCACACTTGTGGGTGAAAGGGTGTAATGAATGTCAACGCACCGGGAACATCTCCCGACGTCATGAGATGCCTATGAACCCAATCCAATAGGTGGAAGTGCTTGACGTCTGGGGGATAGACTTCATGGGTCCCTTTGTCAGCTCCTATGGCAATAAGTACATTCTTGTTGTTGTAGACTATGTGTCCAAATGGGTGGAAGCGGTAGCATTACCCACCAACGATGCTAAGGTGGTGGCGGAATTTCTGAAGAATAACATTTTCACTCGTTTTAGGATGCCAAGGGCAATCATTAGTGATGGGGGCACTCATTTCTGCAATCGGGCATTCGAGAAATTGTTGGCTAAATATGATGTAAAGCACAGGGTGGCTACTCTATATCACCCGCAGACCAGTGGGCAAGTTGAAATCTCCAAACGGGAGAAAAAGAGTGTATTGACAAAGACAGTGAACGCCACGAGGACCGGACTGGTCGATGATGCATTATGGGCATACAAGACAACTTTTAAGACACCAATCAGCATGTCACCATACAAATTGGTGTTTGGGAAAGCTTGTCATCTACCTGTTGAACTATAGCACAAAGCATGGTGGGCACTAAAGCAATTAAATCTCAGTTGGGATGAAGCTGGTAAATCAAGAGTCACCGGGTAACATGAGATGGAAGAATTCCGGTATCTGGCTTTCGAAAGCACAAGATTATACAAAGAGAGGATGAAGCGGCAACATGACCAGAATATCATAGAGCGCAATTTCAAAACCGGGGACAAGGTACTTCTATATAACTCAAGGTTACGGTTGTTCCCGGGAAAACTGAAATCAAGATGGTCTGGCCCATTCCGGGTGATAGAAGCATTACAGTTTGGCGTTGTAGAAATACAAACTATAGATGGCTCTTGCACTTTCAGAGTCAATGGATAGCGTTTGAAATTATATATTGGCATCGATGACCTTAATGAGAAGGTGGAATTACGGTTAGATGAACCTCAAAGGTCTTGCGAGCCTTGAAATGCGCTAAGTTGAGTAGTGCCACAACGTTAAATCAGGCGCTACGTGGAAGGAAACCCACGAAATTGTTGTAATTGTAAATCATTATAGTTAGTCTATACAAAAAAAAAACACTGCTGCTCAAGCGAAAGATTCAGAGACACTGTTTCACCGTGGTTCCACCGCGACCGTGGTTGGACCGCGGTGGATTAGCCTCTCTGAATCTTCTGCTTCGTGGTTCCACCATCACTCCCTCACAAACTAGCCGCCGCTCTATTCAACACTCTCTTTCTCTCTAACAATTTCCTCCTCCTTCTCTCTAAGTTTTATTCCTCAAATTCTCTCATTCTTCCTCCACCACTTCTTCAACTCACAACACTCTCCCTTCTTCCCTCCATCTACAAGTAAGAATTCTTTTTTCTTTTTAGTTTCTCTTTAATATGTGTAGTTTAATTAGTTTAGTTGACTTTAATTGTAGTAATTGATTAAACCCTCTATAGGCTTAGTGTAAAATATGTTTATATCCACTATTAATTTAGTATTAATGTGGTAGAATTGATTTTTGGGATTTTTTGTGTTAATTGAATTGGTTGGGTCTCCATTGTGTTGAATTGTGAATTTTTATGGTGGTTTAGAGACCATAATTAGTGGTTGAAGTAATTAGTATTGTTTTGGGCCATGGTTTGGCCAAATATGTTGTACTATATGATTGTTGTATTTTTAGGGGAGATAATGCTTAGGTTTTGGTTGATTGTTGTTGTATATAATTGGACATGGTGTAAGTATATGTGGGTGATGTTGGAATGCCAAAAGGAATAAGTGTGGGGTGCACTAGGTAGACTTGGTGAAATTGTTGAAAATATGTGGTCAAAAGTAGGGCCTATGGTAGAATAGCACTAAAGGTACTACCATTGTAGTCCACGGATGGTGAAGTCTGAGTAACCAACTGATGTACTAACATAATGAAAATTTTTGGTTGCGTCTATTGTGTAGGATTATGGCCCCCAAAAGATCCAGGAATGAAACAAGCTCGTCTAGGCAACCGACCTATGACGAGTCTCGATTCGCATGCAAGGAAGCTGAAGCTGACTTTCATGCAAAGGCTACTAGAGCTTGGCTACAGGAGATCACAATTGACAAGATGGCTCTTCGGGCTAAAAAGCCCAACATGTACGAGGATATCAGACGCAGGGAGATGGAATTCCTGTTTGATGAGCCTACCCTTGTCAACAAGTTACTCGTAAGGGAGTTCTACACGAATGCAACCTACATCATGGCCAGAACTGTCTTCGTTAGAGGTAAGTATGTTTGGGCCAATGAGCCTACTGTTAGGCAGGCTCTGAGACTACTCGCTTTTTCTAGTGATATGGACTTCTACCACGACAGTCCCGGTGTCACTTGGGACACCATGATTGAGGCCTTGTGTGTCAATGGTCGTCCTATCTGGATAAAAGACCAAATTACTTTGAATTCTAACAGCTTCACTCATATTACCAAGTGCTGGTTTACGGTTGTTTGTAACCGTTTTCTATCCTCCAGCAATACAACAGATGCTAACTTTAATTGGGCAATCCTGACATGGTGCTTTGTCACCCAGTGGGACGTTGATGTTGCCCGCTTGATAGCTGACGAGATGGTGCTGAGGGGACCCCTCAAATCCAAGGGATATTACTTCCCGTCTCTAGTCACGTCTTTGTGCCTCTCCTACCGGACCCCAGTACTAGTTACGGATGGTAAGCTTCCTCAAAATGCTCCGTTCAAGGCTTCTTTCATCCGGGTGGGTAGAGGCACCGACCCTATTGATATAGATGATGAAGATGACCCTGTGCCGATTGTCCAGTCCTGGAGATCCACTGACTCCGCAGGCCCTTCTAGGCACGCTCATTATGGAGCTGGCCTATCCAGGTCCCAGTCCACTAGACCTATTCCTAGGTCTTTGGAGGAGGAGGTTGCGGATTTGCGCACCTCCGTGGATGGCCTGCACACGTGCATGGACGCAATGTCTTATAGACAATCTAGGTCTGAGTACCAGTTCATGGCATGGTTTCGAGCTCTAGGTTGCGCTTGCAATGTCGACCCCTCTACCGTCTTCGACTCTGAGTGAGTCACAGGTAAGTTTTCTCACACTTCTGTGCTACAGATTGATTATTATGCCATGAGGACATGTCATGATCTTATGTGTGGGGTAGGAGACTTATCTTGTATTATATGTTGTACATAGTAGTTGTAGTTGTAAATTATATTAGCTGGCTTAGCCCGATAATGGACACTTGGCGACGAGATTCTTAAGGGTCTAAGTTGGAATAAAAACACAAAAAAATCAAAAATTTGAAAAATCCAAAAATATGAGTAGAGGGTTCTTCCTGATGACGGACTATTTGGACAAGTACTCTTGAGGGAAGTTGATAATTAGTGAATTTGACTATATTTATGCCCTAAATAATCACGATTTATTATTGTTTTGATATTGTTTATGATGATAAAATGCTTTTATTAGTGTTCTTAGTGTGTTATAGATACATATGAGCTAATGAAGACTAAAAGAGCAAGTTTTGGAGTCCAAAGATGGTGAAAAAGGCCAAAGTGTGGTACAAGTCAAGAACTTATGTTGAAAATAGCAGGGAAGGTGTGATTCCGAGCTATATGGATGTTATGGAATGAATTTAAGTGATTTGGAGCTTTAAAGTCTGAGTAAAAGCTCAAGGAATTAAGTCGGGATCGAGTTCGGGGGTCAAATTTGATGAGTGTAGTACAAGCGAAGAATGAATGAGGCATATTGTGCACTGTCTAGTAAAATAGACATAACTATTTGCTCAAAACTCCATTTTGGCCCCAGAATATATGGTCGGAAAGCTAACCTAAAAGCTACAACTTTCATGTTTTGAGTTTTCCATATTCCCAACGGAACAGGGTGAAAAACCGTGGTTGCTCCGCGACCGCAGATGAACCACGAAAAAACAGGCTCTCTGAAGTTTACTGTTCGCAGTCCGTCCGCGGCCGCGAATGAACCGCGGAAGTCGCCGCAGTAGCAGTCCCAATTGTACTCAAACTTAGTTTTTTTAGCCCTAAAACCTCTATACCGCAGTAGCAGTCCCAATTGTACTCAAACTTAGTTTTTTTAGCCCTAAAACCTCTATATAAACCCCTAGTTTGCCCAATAGAGGCATGTTGTCTTTATTTTACTACTTTTGCAAGGATAATTAGTAAGAGAGAATCCTCTCAACTCATTCCTTTAATTTATATCAAGTATTTCTTTATGACTTCAATTATTATTCTTGTTTCTTTAAGCATGAGTAGCTAAATCCTTTTCTAAGGTTTATATGGAACCTATTGGGTGATGAACTTATCGTTTATGTGATTACTAATTGTGACCTAGATTTCTATTTGTTCAACTTTGTTCTTGTTGTAGTTAATTGGTAGGATCCCTAATTAGTTGTGCCTATTTAGTGTGCATAACTTGGAAAAGGGTGCATATTTAGGTATATTGTTGAACAACACCACACCTAGGTTATTGGAGGAATCTATAACTTTAGCGTAAAGACGGGGTTAGGAATAACGAAGTCTTGGGTGCAATATTAAGTGAACTATTCAAATTAAAGCTAGCTAGGGTAGCTCGGGAGAGTGCACTAGTAAATTATTGTAATTGCTCCGGAGAGGGTTACGATACACATAGCATTCATAATTGATGGAATATATTAACAATTTGTATGAGCATAACGATAAGGGATTCCATCAATAGGGGAAATCAATATCTTAGTCCTTCTCCATATTATTTTTACCCAAACATTCAATTCTTTCTTTTAAGTCTTTTTAATTCTTGCAAAGGTAGTAGTTAGTCGAAATCCATACAAAAATATACTCTAAATTTTGGGAACTTGATTCGGAAGTACTCTTGGGTTGTGAAAGTTGTAATTGATAGGTTAATTCCCTGTGGGATCGATCTTGGACTTATTAGACCAAGTTATATTGACTGCAACCGTTGCTTGGACGTGAATCAATTTTGGCGTCGTTGCCGGGGATTTAACGGAATTATCAATTGCCATTGACAGAACTTCAAGATTCTTGTGTATTCAGGTTCTTTCTACACTTTACATTGAATATTTTGATGGTTCTTGGTTGCAGTGGAACTTTGGTTTTATTTAGCGAGGAACCGCTTCTCTCGGCGTCGAGAAAGATTTGAGATTCCGTAAGTAACTTAGTGCCCAAGGAGAAAGACTTCCATCTCAGGCATACCATCGACAGAGTAAGGAAAGGACAGGCGGAAAGTGCGCTAATCAAATCCGCATGCCTTCTAGTTGTAGTTGACTTTAAGCGCACCTGAACTACCCAATGAATTGGGATTTCCCTATTGGTCCAGGTCATTTCGTGGGTACTCAAGTGCATGCCTAGAAAATCTGCAAGGACTGGAGAACTAATTGAAGGACTCTCGGACCCCGAGCAAACTTTCCGGGCACGTAACAAGGCTATCAAACAAATTTAGCAATCTCAACAACCAATCAAACTAGACTTCGACATGGGTGACGAGAACCAACAAAACCAGCAAGCAGGGTAAAATATGCAAGAGGCGCGGGAGGCACAGGAAGGTGCACTATATGACTGGGCACAACCCACAGCGGACAATTTGGCAACTGCCATCGTTGTGCCAGCAATTCAAGCTGAGTCTTTCTAGATCACTAACAACATGCTTCACTTGTTGCAAAATAGGGGATTATTCTCTGGGTCTCAGGTTAAAGATCCACAGTAGCACCTAAAGAACTTTCTCTCAATATGCAAGACACAGAGGCAACCGAATGTAACTCCGGAAGCTATCAGATTATTACTCTTTCCGTTCTCAGTTATAGGAGCAGCATAGATATGGCTAAACTCACTCCCAATAAACTCCATTGCAACTTGGGATGAGTTAGTCAAACAATTCCACAACAAGTTTCATCCACCTAACAAGACAGCTCAACAAATTGATGAGATTGTGAGCTTCAAGCAGAAACCAATGGAAACATTACATGAAACTTGGGGCAGATTCAAGGGTATGCTTGTTATGTGTCCTCACCTTGGGATTCCAGAGCAGATGTTAGGCCAAAGATTCTACATGGGGCTTTCAGACAGCATGAAGAACATTGTAGATGCTTCAGCAGGTGGGGATTTTCTCAGCAAGACTTGGAGAGAGGGCCAAAATTTGCTAGACAAGATGGCTCAAAATTCGGGGTGGACGTCCAGGAATGCTCCTATCACACCAGTGGTACACTCTGTACCTCTAGATCCATCCAACACTCTAGAGGAGAACATGACAACTTTATTGACACAAATGAGCAACCTGACAAAGAAGGTGGAAGAATCAGGAGTCAAGCAGCAGGTTCACATTGTAGATACTACCAATGGTGGTTTATGCACATCTTGCATTAGCCAACCCATAGGTAATCCATGGGCTGTAGACCAAGAATATCATCATCAGCATTAGGATATGAACTATGTGGCTAACTGTGGAGGGCAGTGACAAGGTAATCAAAACTGGGGCCAACAGGCTCCAATGCAGTATAGACCTCCCCAGCCACAATTTAATGCAGCACGTATGAGGCCACCACACAACATGGCCCCATATCCTAGACCTCAGAATTTCGGTAATCAGCATCAGGGATATCATCCACCTCCACCACCACATGGGGGTAGACATGACGATGGGTTTGCAGAGTTGAAAGCTATGATGCAGCAGGTAATTGGGTCAAATGCCAAAACAAATGAAAGGATAGATGCACATGATGCCGCCATCAAGAATATTGAAGTACATGAGGGTCAGAGCAATCGTCCCCAAGGGACATTGCCTGCAGATACACAAACAAACCCAAAGGACCAAGTCCTAAAGCAGATGATGGTAGTGACCTTGACAAGCGGTAGAGATCTTGATGCTGAGAATGAAAGTGAGAAAATCGACAGACAGGCTGAGACACCTACTCCATTGCCCATTGAACTGGATGAGTCCATAGGGTTGACAGAAGTCACAGTCCAGCCAGTTTCCGAAAATAAAGAAGCAAAACAGGGAACGGAGAAAGTAGTTGAACATGTAGAGCAACAGATTGAAGAGAAAGTGATAGAAAAAGAAAAGTCCCAAGTCACTGGGAAGAAGAGGCCTCCACCACCATTCCCCCAAAGGTTGTCCAAACACCAGAAAGATGAGCAATATAAAAAGTTCTTTGAAATGCTCAAGCAGATCCAGAAAAACATTCCCTTAATTGAAGCTTTAAAAGAAATGCCTGGTTATGCTAAGATGATGAAATATTTGATGTCGCGAAAATTTGATTTCCAAGACTTGGCCACCGTAACATTTACCCAGACGTGTAGTGCAGTGGTCTCCAGACCCATTGCTGAGAAGCTATCTGATCCAGGTAGTTTTACCATCCAATACACTATAGGGAATTATGCCTTTACTAAGGCTTTGTGTGATTTGAGGGCAAGCATTAATCTCATGCCCTTAGTCATTTATAAGAGGTAAGGCATTGGGAGAGCCAGGCCTACCTCTATGCTTTTACAGCTTGCTGACAGGATAGTTAAGCTTCTATTTGGTATTATAGATGATGTGCTTATCCAGGTAGGGAAGTTCGTGTTTCCCGCCAATTTTGTTATTCTTGATTGCAAGGTCGATGAAGAATTTCCCGTAATCCTAGGAAGACCATTCCTAGCCACCGGGAGAGCTATAATTGATTGTGAAACTGGGGAACTCAAGATGAGGTTGAATGATGATGAGATCATCTTCAATGTGAAAAAATCCATGAGGTGCCCTGGTGAGTTCGCGAACTGCTCCATTTTTTATGCGGTTGATGTTATAGTGGAGACAGATGATGCAGAGTTGACCATTGAAAATCCACTTCAAACATGCCGGATGAACATGGAAGAGGTAAATGGTGAAAGTTTAGCTGAATGGGTACTATCTTTGGAAGGCAAGGGATTTTGGTAGAGAGAGCTTGAGTTCGAGCCTCTACACTTAGAGAAAAGAGAGACCCTGCCTGCAAAGCCATCCATAGAAGAGCCACAAAAGCTTGAGCTTAAACCATTACCATCTCATCTCAGGTATGAATTTCTAGGTCCTAACTCCACTTTACCTGTTATTATCTCATCTAGTTTGCTAGATGTGCAGGCTCAAAAGCTATTACAGGTACTCAAGGAATGTAAAGCTGCCAATGGTTGGACCATGGCAGACATAAAGGGGATCAACCTTGCATACTGCATGTACAAGATTCTCCGGGAAGAGGGGCACAAACCTTCCAGGAAACACAAAAGAAGGCTGAACCCGAATATAAAGGATAGGGTGAAAAATAAAGTGATAAAATGGCTAGAAACGGGTAGATCCCAGGTAAGTTTTCTCACCCTTCTGTGCTATACATGTATTATTATGCCATGAGGACATGGCATGATTTTAAGTGTGGGGTGGGAGACTTATCTTGTATTGTATATTGTATATAGTAGATGTATCTGTAAATTATATTAGCTGGCTTAGCCCGATGATGGACGCTTGGCGACGGGTTTCTTAAGGGTCTAAGTCGGAATAAAAACACAAAAAAATCAGAAAATTTAAAAAAATCCAAAAAAATGAGTAGAGGACTCTTCCTGATGACGGACTATTTAGGACAAGTACTCTTGAGGGAAGCAGTCCACGTAGGAATTTTTCCTTCTTTTGTTTTCTTTTTTTTAGGTAGTGCATCATCTCCCCCTTGGTTTTTCTTTTGACCACGGTTCTTTTCCAAGGGTTTTTATTGAATCCGGTTAGGTAGACCTTTCTTTTTTAGGATTAGAGGACAAAGGGTAACATGTAACCCCAAGTATGCACATTAGCGAAGCTTAATTGAACTTGAGAATGTATTATCTAAGCTTGACTGTAGATTCTAAATATGCCTTAAATTGCACAATACAGCTTGCTTGAACATCGATAGGACTT
Organism: Nicotiana noctiflora; assembly: GCA_032618575.1. NCBI lineage: Eukaryota > Viridiplantae > Streptophyta > Magnoliopsida > Solanales > Solanaceae > Nicotiana > Nicotiana noctiflora. Next base: position 78,056 of record JASVEL010006196.1, read on the forward strand.
TGTAGATGAACCAGATTCCAAATGAGTTGCATGCTATGTGTGTGTGAGGTTTTACTTACATTATATGTTTTACACGATACCTAGAACTTGCCCTGTGTGTTTGCAAAGTGAAATAGAAGTTGTTTGGTTGTAGAGAGGATAGAGGCATTTCTTTGTGTAACCCCATAAATCAATACACATGAATTCACCCGTACATAATATCCTAGTTAACCCCTTTGAGCTTAAAGCCTATTCTTTGATAACCCTTGAATGTTCATAAAAATCAAAATCTTATATTGTTCTACTTTACCTCCTAGAAGCACTTGTATTGTAATGAATATGCAAAAGTATAAGTGTAGGGTGAAGGGAAATTGAAAAAGGAAAAATCAAGAATGAATGGTAGAAAATAGTGAATTGGCCAAAATAATGTAAATGTGTTGCAAAGCAATGAGAAAAAAAAGATATTCTGAGAAAAAGAGCTATATCAATGTATATATGAAAATTAGAAAGGTCAGTTACACCAACAAAAGACAAGGGGGGATTCAAAGTAAATAAAGTTGAAGGAATGTTTAGGGGAGACATAAGGAAGAAAACGAAAAGGGAAGTTGTAAAAAGGAAAAGAAAAGTGCTTAGGGAGGTTAGTCACTATAACCAAAAGTATCCTACCCGTCCCGTAGCCAACATTACAATCCTTAAAGACCTCTTGATCTATGATTGAATAACTCGATTAGTGGAGTATTACACTAGGGGCAAGCCTATGGTGTGTCCTGTATGCATATGAATGTTCTTTGTTGAGAGTGAGTGAATTTTTTTGATATTTATAAGTTCCATGTTCTGAATTGTTTATGTGTAGGAACTTCTCTCAATAAAATATGTGAGGGTGTGTAACTCAAGAGGAAGAAGGTAAATTTGCAAGTTTTTCGTAATAATTAGAGTAAACAATAATGTGCTGGCATGAGAGTTTACAGTTAGGAAAGGATTGTGCATATCTCCGGTTAATCATGAAAAATAGCTTTTGCGACATAATTTGGGGGAGACATAAATAAAATTGGCCTAAAGTGTGATTAAGGTTACTCGAGGACGAGCAAAGATTTAAGTGTGGGGTATTGATAATAGGTGAATTTGACTATATTTATGCCCTAAATAATCACGCTTTATTGTTGTTTTGATATTGTTTATGATGACAAAATGCTTTTATTAGTGTTGTTATTATGTTATAGGTGCATATGAGCTAATGAAGACTAAAAGAGCAAGTTTTGGAGTCCAAAGATGGTGAAAAAGGCCAAAGTGTGGTACAAGTCAAGAACTTATGTTGAAAATAGCCGGGAAGGTGTGATTCCGAGCTATATGGATGTTATGAAATGAATTTAAGTGATTTTGAGCTTTGAAGTCTGAGTAAAAGCTCAAGGAATTAAGCCGGGATCGAGTTCGGGTGTCAAATTTGATGAGTGTAGTACAAGCGAAGAATGGATGAGGCATATTGTGCACTGTCTAGTAAAATGGACATAGCTTTTCGCTCCGAACTCCATTTTGGCCCCCGAATATATGTTCGGAAAGCTAACCCAAAGGGCTACAACTTTCATGTTTTGTGTTCTTCCAAATTCCCAACGGAACAGGGTGAAAACCCGAGATTTCGCTGCGACCGCGGATGAACCGCGAAAAAACAGGCTCTCTAAAGTTTACTGTTCGCGGTCCGTCCGCTGCTTTGAACGAACCGCGGAAGTCACCGCAGCAGCAGTCTCAATTGTACACAAACTTAGTTTTTTTAGCCCTAAAACCTCTATATAAACCCCTAGTTCACCCAATAGAGGCATGTTGTCTTTATTTCACTACTTTTGCAAGGATAATTAGTAAGAGAGAATCCTCTCAACTCATTCTTTTAATTTATATCAAGTATTTCTTTATGATTTCACTTATTATTCTTGTTTCTTTAAGAATGAGTAGCTAAATCCTTTTCTAAGGTTTTGATGGAACCTATTGGGTGATGAACTTATCGTTTATGTGATTACAAATTGTGACCTAGATTTCTATTTGTTCAACTTTGTTCTTGTTGTAGCTAATTTGTAGGATCCCCAATTAGCTGTGCCTATTTAGTGTGCATAACTTGGAAAAGAGTGCATATTTAGGTATATTGTTAAACAATACCACACCTAGGTTATTGGATGAATCTATAACTTTAGGCGTAAAGACGGGGTTAGGAATAACGAAGTCTTGGGTGCAATCTTAAGTGAACTATTCAAATTAAAGCTAGCTAGGGTAGCTCGGGAGAGTGCATTAGTAAATTATTGTAATTGCTCGGGAGAGGGTTACGATACACATAGCGTTCATGATTGATAGAATATATTAACAATTTGTATGAGCATAACGATAAGGGATTCCATCAATAGGGAAAATCAATACCTTAGTCCTTCTCCATATTATTTTTACCCAAACATTCAATTCCTTCTTTTAAGTCTTTTTAATTCTTGCAAAGGTAGTAGTTAGTTGAAATCCATACAAAAATATACTCTAAATTTTGGGAACTTGATTTGGAAGTACTCTTGGGTTGTGAAAGTTGTAATTGATAGGTTAATTCCATGTGGGATCGATCTTGGACTTATTAGACCAGGTTATATTAACTGCGACTGTTGCTTGGACGTGAATCACAAGTAGTCCATGTAGGAAGTTTTCTTTCTTTTCTTTTCTTTTTCTAGGTAGTGTATCACCTCCCCCTTGGTTTTTCTTTTGACCACGGTTCTTTTCCAAGGGTTTTTCTTGAACCAGGTTAGGTAGATTTTTCTTTACAAATATTGGGGGATCAGGTTAACTTGTAACCCCAAGTATACACATTAGCAAAACTAAAATGAACTTGAGAGTGTATGATCTAAGCTTGACTGTAGATTCTAGGGTATGCCTTAAATTGCACAATAACAGCTTGCTTGAACGTTGATAGGACTCTGTAGATGAACTTGATTCTAAATTAGTTGCATGCTAAGTGTGTGTGAGCTTTTACCTGCATTATATGTTTTACATGATGCCTAGAACTTGGCCTGTGTGTGTGCAAAGCGAAATAGAAGTTGTTTAGTTATAGAGATGATAGAGGCATTTCTTTGTGTAACCCCATAAATCAATAAACTGTGAATTCACCTGGCATAGTATCCGAGTTAACCCATTTAAGCCTAAAACCTATTCTTTGATAACCCTTGAATGTTCATAAAAATCTGTATCGTATATTGTTCTACTTTACCTCCTAGAAGCACTTGTGTTGTAACGAATATGTAAAAGTCTAAGTGTGGGGTGAAGGGAAGTTGAAAAAAAAATAAAAAAGGAAAATCAAGAATGAATGGTAGAAAATGGTGAACTGGCAAAATACTGTAAATGCTTACAAAGCAATGAAAAAAAAATCAATATATATATGTAAAATAGAAAGGCTAGTTACACCAACAGAAAAAAGGGGATTAAAAGTGAATAAAAGGTGAAGAAATGTTTAGGGGAGGCATAATGAAAAGCCTAAAAGGGAAGTTGTGAAAAAGAAAGAAAGTGCTTAGGCAGGTTAGCCACTATAACCAAAAGTATCTTACCTGTCCCATATCCAACATTACAACCCTTAAAGACCTCTTGATCTGTGATTGAATAACTCGATTAGTGGAGTATTACACTAGGGGCAAGCCTATGGTGTATCTGTATGCATATGAATGCTCTTTGTCGAGAGTGAGTGAAATTTTTCTACATCTATAAGTTCCATGTTCTAAATTGTTTATGTGTGGGAACTTCTCTCAATAAATTGTGTGAGGGCATGTAACTCAGGAAGAAAAGGGTAAGTTTGCAAGTCTATGATAATAATTAGAGTAAGCAATAATGTGCTGGCATTTGAGTTTACAGTTGGGTAAGGATTGTTCATGTCTTAGGTTAATCATGAAAGATAGCTTTTGTGACATATTTTGGGGGAGACATTAATAAAATTGACTTAAAAGTGTGATTAAGGTTGCTCGAGGACGAGCAAAGGTTTAAGTGTGTGGTATTGATAATAGATGAATTTGACTATATTTATTCCCAAAATAATCAAACTTTATTGTTGTTTTGATATTGTTTATGATGAAAAAATGCTTTTATTAGTGTTTTTAGTGTATTATAGGTAAACATGAGCTAATGAAGACTAAAGGAGCAGTTTCGGAGTCATAAGATGGTGAAAAGGCCAAGTGTGGAACAAGTTAGGAGTTTGTGCTAAAAACTAACTTGAAGAATCTGCAGCACTGTTCTACCGCGATCCAACCGCGACCGCGGTAAAACCGCGGTAGAAGAGGTACTCAGAACTTTTGAAGAATCAGAGAGCTTGATCCACCGCGGTTGGACCGCGACCGCGGTCGGACCGCGGTGGAAGCCGAAAATTTGAAGGTTAAAATTGTCAAGATGGAAATTATGTAACCTAAACCTTATATTTAATATTAAGATTCTCCCAAGAGAGGCAAGGATTGTATTATTCACTACTTTTGCAAGCAAACTAGTAAGAGAGAACTCTCTCAACTTCTTTCTTTCTTTTACATTGAATCTTTGACTATGAATTCAATTATCTATCTTGTTTCTTTGATTATGAGTAACTAAATCTTTATCTAAGATTTTGATGGAACCTATTGAGTGATGAACTTCTAGGTTATGTGAATACAAATTGTTAGCTAGATTTCTATTTGTTCAACTTGGTTCTTGTTGTAGTTAATTGATAGAGCTCTCAATTAGTTGTGTCTATTTAATGTGCATAACTTGGAAACGAGTGCATATTTAGGTAAATTATTGAACAACACCACACCTAGATTATTGGAGGAATATATAATTGTAGGCGTAAAAGTGGGGTTAGGAATAACGAAACATTGGTTGCAATCTAAAGTGAACCGTTCAAATTAAAGATAGCTAGGGTAGCTTGGGAAAGTACACTAGTAAATTATTGTAGTTGCTCGGGAGAGAATTACGGTAAAAATAGCGTTCATGATTGATAGAATAATATTGACAATTTGTATGAGCATAAACCGAAGGGATTCCATCAATCGGAAAAATCAATACCTTAGTCTTTCTCTCTATTCGCTAAACTACATTCAATTCTTTCTTTCTTTCAAGTTTTCAGTTTCTTGCAAAAGATAGTTAGTAGAAATAATTCACAAAAATATATTCAAAAGTTTGGGAAGCTTCTTCAGGAGTATTTTTGGGTTGGGGAAGTTGCAATTGATAGGTTAATTCTCTGTGGGATCGACTCTGGACTTAATTGGCCGGATTATATTGACTACGACCGTCGTTTGGGCGTGAATCAGAGAGCTTCAGAGAGTACAATTTTGGTGGAGGGAACAGGCCGCAAGGGTTGATCCTCCTATGAAGGAAGGCGAAATGGACGATTATTTTCTACAGGATTTGGAGCCTACCTATTATGGTCACCTGGTGTCAGCAGTGGGCAAATCTTTTAATGAGGTAGTGAAAATGGGAAGTATGGTTGAAGTGGGGCTCAAATCCGACAAAATCATGAGCTATTCGGCAATCAAGGCAACTACCCAGGCTATCCAGAGCGGAGGGGCACTGGGAAAGAAAAAGAAATAAGATGTGGCGATAGTTGACTCGAGAACTTGGTCCAGGGGCCCATCACCCTATTACCCTCAACCTCAACCTTGTCCCCAAATCTACTCCCACAATCCACAGCATTATTACCCACCCTGTGATCCTCATTTCTCTGTCCACCATGGTCACGCATATCCCCAACATCCTACCCACGAGCCATGGCATGCACCCACTCTACAAAATGCTTACCCAACAGAAAACACCTACCCACCTCCAAAAGCCTACAGGAATCCCCCTGGAGCAGGTTGCGAGCCAACCAAAATTTCAAGCAAGAGAGGGCACAGAAGCAGGAAACTTTCACCCCCATCGGAGAGTCATATGCATACTTGTTTGAGAAACCGAAACATTATAACTTGATTGCATCAATCCCTCCAAATTAGGTGGACAAGCGTGCAATAAGCTTTGAACCTTCTAAAAGGTGTGAATACCATTGTAATGCCTAGGGTCACGATGTCGAAAGCTGCCGGGATTTGAAAAGATAGATAGAAAGAATCCTTTACTTGTACATGATGGTGCACATTTTGTGGGGAAGATCCATAGCGACAGAGAGTAAAAGAATTCTCTCAGAAATATGGTGAATAAAGGCCCCAGCAACTTTGATGGGCAATCCAGTGGCTAGGTTGTCAAGTTTGGTAATTGGAAAGGCGTTCCATCACCTGGTTAACTGTCACAACCCGGATTTATCCCACCATTGGGCGTCGTGATGGCGCCTACTAACGGAGCTAGGCCAGCTAAACATTACACATCCTCTATCAATAGCACCAATAAAACACTATCAACAATTAAATAATGTTGAAGACTTTTAAGTTTAACTAAATAATATAACAATGCAGAAGTTTGAAACATATCACTACCCAAAACCTGGTGTTATTGGCTCACGAACTGCTTAGAGTACTACACATAATGATCTGAAAGAAATATAATAACTATTTGTCTCGAAACTATAAGACTACAATATAAATGAAAAACATAAGAAGAGGCATCGGGTCTGCGGATGCCTGCAAGCTACCTCAGTCTCGTGGTAATGAAATCCTGCTATCAAACTACTGCTGTTGCTGCTGCTCAAAACCTGGACCTGTGCAAAAACGTGCAGAAGTGTAGTATCAGCACAACCGACCCCATGTGCTAGTAAGTGCCCGGTCTATCTCGGTGAAGTAGTGACAAGTCTAGGACCAAACACTCATATAAACTTGTGCAGTTCTATATACATATGTACCACAAAACAATAGAAATACTAACTAAACAAATACAATGGAGGGAACATGCTCTGGGAAGAACAATTAAATATATATAATTCATCAATGTAATAGAAACAGAGCGCAACAATAATTATCAAAAAATAAGAAATATAATAGTTGCACGGCATTACCCTTCATGCTTTTACTCTCATTCTCACCCAAACAACCATATAAGAGCCTAACACAATGCGGAATGTACAACTCTTATGAACAACAATCTAGATAACAATGGAAAGACATAAAAGAAATGTAATAGGTGTCGCTTGGCACACACTTTACCAAATACCAGAATATACAACCACCAAGACCCGAAAACTCACAGGCAATATAGACTAAGAGAGTATAACAGTGCCAAGAGTATCTATATAACCGAAATAAGGGAATAACTGACATCCCTATGAAAGAATATGAGAAGACCCTCCTGAACTGCGGACATAGCAGATTCATACCTCGAGTCTCCAAAAAATGCTCCTAGGTCACCGGTAGTGCGTCTGATCAGATGAACCTGGATCTGCACAAAAAATGTGCGCAGAAGAGTAGCATGAGTGCACCACGGTGGTACTCAGTAAGTGCCAAGCCTAACCTCGATGGAGTAGTGACGAGGAAGGTCAGGGCCTTATCGAGAATAATAAAAATAATGACAATAATATCGAACAGTGCAATGATAGGAGTAAGTCTGAAATAACAGCAAACAAGACAAAAACTACAAGCCGTCTACAGTTAACTAATAAAAAAGAAATCAACACAACAAGTACAAATCAATAATCCAGGATCTCCGAGAATTGAACCCGCAGTCCATTTATACTCAACAACTCAGGATCTCCGGGAATCGAACCCGCAATCCATATCAGTATGAAAGAATCTCCGCGAATTGTTTCTGCAGTCCGTATATCAGTATCACAGGATCTCCGAGAATTGAACCCGCAGTCTGTATATCAGTATCAAAGGATCTCCAGTAATTGAACCCGCAGTTCGTATATCAGTATCACAGGATTTTCAGGAATTTAACCTGCAGTCCATAGAACACAAACACAATCAAATAAGAGAAAACACAGAGAGATATGAAGTACACTACTACAATTGACAACTAAATCCAATCTTAACATGTTCCATTGAATTTAATTAAGACAAGTAGGCAATTACACAGTTAATCCTATCTAATCATGCTTCCCTAGCTAACACACGATAAATCTTGCAATTAAACCAATTAAATGACAGAGATAACACTGATTGAGCCATTCAAGTAAAGTGGGTTTTCAACAATTTGTGCAAGTACACGACCGTCACCTCGCGTACAAGTCATTCAAATCAACACATATACATCCTAGGGGAGAAAATCCCCCACACAAGGCTAGACAAGTCACTTACCTCAATCCCGGTAAAAAACCGCTAAGAAATGACTACCTTGCCATGAGTATCCGACTCCAAATGGCCCATATCTATTCAAACAAATTACATAGTGTAAATAACATCGCAAGTAACTTATTACACTGATAAAATTAAAGCTACAGCGCGAAAATGGGTAAAATGACCAAAATACCCTTCCAGCCATCAGCTCGGAATCAAAATATTTTTATGTTTTCAGAACCCTCGTACTCTCACGAGTCTAACCATATAATATTTATCGAAATCGGAGTTCAATTTCTCAATAAAATATCAATTTTCATTCTCTTAGGCTTAGAGCAAAATTCCTCCATTGTTACACCTTAATTCCTCCATTTTCAAATATTAGTTCCATGATTTTATCAATATATTAACATAAATTGAGTCCATGAATGCTTGCCTGATAATACTCCTTGATTTCCTCCTCAAAATCGCCAAAATCCTCTCTTAGTTTGAAGCCCCAAATATTTCTAATACTCTGAAATTTTCGAACTTTACTGACCTTAAACCCTTCAGGAGTTTCGCTTATGCGACTCTTGTGCCGCTTTAGTGGTTCCGCTTCTGCGGAAGCCTGGTCGCCTCTGCGACCCTTGCCTTAAACTCGAGTTCCGATTCTACGAACTCTCTGTCATTTTTGCGACACCGCTTACGCGGACACTTGTCCGCTTCTGCGGAAGGTTACCAAACGACCAAGCTCGCTTCTGCGGGAGCCTACCCGCTTCAGTGGGCTCACTTCAGCGAACAAAGGTCTGCTTTTGCGGACTTAGCTGACCACAACAATTCTCGCACCTGCACTCCCTCACCACTTCTGCGGACTCGCTTCTGCGGTCCAAGTTCCGCAGAAGCAAAAACAACAGGTGACAGAAGATCAGACCTGCTACACTTCCCAATTTCTCTCGTTTAGTCACCCGAACTCATCTCGAGGGCCCCGGGACCTCAACCAAAAGCACAAACCTATCCAAATCACGATACGAACTTTTTTCAATCATAAAAACATATCAATAAACACAAAAATCATCAAATAATGGCAGATTCAAGCCAAAGTTTCAACCAAAACTTCCGAAACCTACATACTATCAAAAACCCGAACAAACGATGTTCGAATGACCTAAAATTTGTAGACATATACAAAATCACTAAACGAAGCTACTGGAACTATAGGAACTCCATTCTGACACCCGGATAAAAATCTCACCTATCAACCAGATTTTCCAAAATTTCAAACTTCGGCATTTCAAGCCTAAATGAGCTACGGACCTCCAAAATACATTCCGAGCACACTCCTAACCCTGAAATCACCAAACAGAGCTAACAGAACCATCATATTTCCGTTCTAAGGTTGTCTTAACACTATTTCGGATACGGGAGCTCTTATTTAGGGATTAAGTGTCCCAAAACACTCTGAATTCTTGAACAGAACATCTCGGCAAACCATAATAGCAGAAATGAGCTTAGGGGAAACAGTTAATTGGGGATCGGGGCGTAAATTTCAAAAATGACCCGCTGGGTCGTTACATATTCCCACACTTAAACATTCATTCATCCTCGAACGAGCATAGAAAACATACCTGAGGTGGTGAAGAGATGAGGGTACTAGCTGCGCATATCTCGCTCGGTCTCCCAAGTCGCCTCCTCGACCGGCTGACCCCGCCACTGAACCTTTACTGAAGCGATGTTCTTTGACCTTAGTTTCTTGACTTGCCTGTCTAGAACGGCTATTGGCTCCTCAACATAGGATAGATCCTTGTCCAGCTGAACTAAACTGAAATCCAACACGTGCAACAGGTCGCCATGGTATCTCCGGAGCATAGAGACATGAAAAACTGGATGGACTCCACTAGGCTGGGAAATAAGGCTAGCTCATAAGCAACCTTCCCAACACGCCTCAAAATCTCAAAAGGCCCAATAAATCTCGGACTCTACTTCCCTTTCTTCACAAACCTCATGACGCCCTTCATGGGCAAGACCCGAAGTAGAACCCGCTCGCCAACCATAAATGCCATATTGCAAACCTTCTTGTCTGCATAACTCTTCTGTCTTGACTGGGTTGCACAGAGTCTATCCTGAACCACCTGGAACTTGTCCATTGCATCCTGGACCATCTCAGTACCTAGCAACCTAGCCTCACCCGGCTCGAACCAACCTACTGGGACACGAACCTCCTACCATATAGGGCCTCATACGGCGCCATCTGAATGCTGGACTGATAGCTGTTGTTATAAGCAAACTCCGCCAGTGACAGGAAATGATCCTATGAACCTCCAAACTCAATCACGCACGCACAGAGCATATCCTCCAAAATCTAAATAATGTGCTCAGACTGGCCATCCATCTGGGGTGAAATGCTGTGCTCAGCTCCACCCGAGTACCTAACTCCTGCTGCACGGCCCTCCAGAACCGTGAAGTAAACTGAGTGCCTTTGTCTGAAATGATGGAAATTGGAATACGATGTAACCGGACTATCTCCCTGATATAGATCACAGCCAACCGCTTTGATGAGTAAGTAGTGCACATAGGTATTAAATGGGCGGACTTGGTCAGCCGATCCATAATGACCCAAAATGGAATCAAACTTCCTTATAGTCTATGGAGGTCCATGGTGATGCGCTCCCACTTCCACTCTGGGATCTCAATCTGCTGCAATAACCCTCCCGGACGCTGATGCTCATTCTTCACCTGCTGGCAGTTAAGGCACCGAGAAACATAATCAACTATATCTTTCTTCATCCGCCTCCACCAATAGTGCTGCCCCAAGTCCAGGTACATCTTCGCGGCACTCGGATGGATGGAATATAGCGAGCTATGGGCCTCAGCTAGAATCAACTCTCGAAGTCCATCTGCATTTGGCACACAAATACGCCCTTGCGTCCTCATCACTCTGTCTTCCCCGATGGTAACATCCCGTGCATCACCACATCGAACCTTGTCCTGAAGACCAAGTAAACAAGGGTCATCAAATTGTCGCTCTCTGATGTGATCAAATAGAGAAGACTGAGAAACCACACAGGCCAGGACCACGCTGGGTTCCGAAAGATCAAATCTAACAAGCTGTCTAGACAGAGCCCGAACGTCCATCGCCATAGGTCTCTCCGAAGCTAGTAGATATGCCAAACTCCCCAAACTCTCTGCCTGGTAACTCAAGGCTTCGGTAACCACATTAGCCTTGCCTGGGTGATAAAGAATAGTAATATCATAGTCCTTTAACAACCCAACCACCTCTTCTGAAGCATGTTCAGATCCTTCTGCTTAAGTAAGTGCTGCAAACTCCGATGATCGGTGTAAATCTCACAAGGAACCCCATACAAATAATGATGCCAAATCTTTAAGGCGTGAACAATGGCAGCTAGCTCAAGATCGTGGACAATATAGTTCATTTCATGCACCTTCAGTTGTCGGGATGCGTGGGCAATCACCCTACTGTCTTGCATCAATACAATATAGGACCTCGAACTGATAGGCAACATCAAGATAGGGGCTGAAGTCAAAGCTGTCTTGAACTTTTAAAAGCTCGCCTCACACTCCTCTGTCCACTGAAAAAGGGCACCCTTTTGGGTCAATCTGGTCATAGGTGCTGCCATCGAAGAGAACCCCTCCACAATGCGACGGTAATAACCCGCCAACCCAAGGAAGCTACAAATCTCAGTAGCTAAGGAGGGTCTGAGCCACCCCTACACGGCCTCCACCTTCCTCGGATCCACTCGAATACCCTTGCTCGACACCACGTGGCCTAGAAATGCCACCGAACTCAGCCAAAACTCACATTTAGAGAACTTTGCATATAATTGCTTCTCCCTCGGAGTCTGAAGCACTATCCTCATGTGTTGCTCATGATCTTCCCGAATCTGAGAATATACCAAAATATCATCAATAAAAACAATCATGAACGAGTCAAGATATGGCCTAAATACACTGTGCATCAAATGCATGAAAGCTGCAAGGGCATTAGTCAGCCCGAAAGACATAACGAGGAACTCAAAACGACCATACCGAGTCCATAAAGCAGTCTTCAGGATATCTGACTCCTGAATCTTCAGCTGATGATAACTAGAGAACAAATCAATCTTGGAGAACACCTGTGCGCCCTGTAGCTGATCAAATAAATCATCAATACGTGGAAAAGGATACCGGTTCTTCACTGTAACTTTGTTCAACTGGCGATAGTCAATGCACATATACATAGAACCTTCATTCTTCTCGACAAATAACAGAGGGGCACCCTAAGGCGAAACACTGGGTCGAATGAAACCCTTACCTAATAACTCCTATAACTGATCCTTCAACTCCTTTAACTCGGGAGGCGCCTTGCGGTACGGAGAAATAGAAATGGGCTGAGTGCCCGGCAATACGTCAATACCAAAATTGATATCTCTATCAGGCGGCATGCCCGGGAGATCAGCTGGAAACACATTAGAGAAATCACGTACCACTGGGATCGAATCAATCGAAGAAGTGTCAACACAGAAATCCCTCACATAATCTAGATAAGCAGCACACCCCTTCTCAACCATACACTAAGCTTTGAGAAAGGAAATAATACGGCTGGGGGTGTGATCTAAAGTACAACTCCACTCAATATGTGGAATGCCTGGCATAGCCAGTGTTACAGTCTTGGCATGACAATCAAGAATAGCATGATGGGGCGACAACTAGTACATGCCCTGAATAATAACGAAATCAACCATACCGAGCAATAAAAGATTAGCTCTGGTCTCAAACCATAAATAGTGACAAAACACGACCGATACACACGGTCCACAACCAAAGAATCTCCCTTCGAAGTAGAAATATAAATGAGGGCACTCAAAGAATCCCGAGGCACACCTAGCTGGGAAGCAAAATAAGAGGACACATATGAAAAAGTAGAACCAGGATCAAATAGAACTGATGCCTCTCTGTGACTAACCAAGATAATACATGTGATAACAAAATCAGAGGCGATAGCTGCGGCGCGACCAGGAATAGCATAAAATCTGGCTTGACCCCTCGCTCGAGAGCGGCCTCTATCACCCCGATCCCTGGCCATGGCTGGCTGGGCAGGTGGGGTGGAAGTTGGAGCTGGAACAATACCTTGCTGCCCCTGTGAACCATACTGAGGCTGTAAAGTCTTTGGAGGCGCTCCTCTCCTACGCCTGGGGCACTCCCTAACCTGATGGCGAGTATCCCCGCACTCATAACAAGCCTTGGGAGGACGGGTGGTTGTGACTGACTGGCCCTGCTCCCGCTGGACTGACCCCTGGAGGCACCTCACGTAGGAGGCGCTTTGGAAACTAGGGGAGCATAGTAAAGCTCCTGAGGTGCTGGAGGAGCTGGAGTACCACCAGCTACTGGCAATGCTGAATGAACTGGATGACCAGAATAACCCCTGCCAAAACAACCGATTGCTGCAGTATGGGCACCAAAGAAATGACCCGACTCACGAGACCTTTTGGCCTCACTCTCTCCTAGCTCTCTAGTAAGCATACCCTCGATCTGTCTGGCAATAATCACCATCTGTGATACGGCACATTCGGCTTTGTCTCTCTAGCCATGCTGGACCGAATAGGGGGAATAAGACCCTCAATAAACCTCTACATTCTCTCTCGTAGTGTGGAGACCAAAGCCGGTGCATGTCTGGCTAACCAGGTGAAACTGATGGCATACTCAGATATAGACATAGAGCTCTGGCGCAACCGCTCAAACTCCGCTCGCCAAGCATCCCTAAGGCTCTGGGGAACAAACTCCCTAAAAAACATATCCAAAAACTATGTCCAAGTCAAGGCGGCAGACTCGTCTGGACTATCCAACTCATATGTGTGCCACTAATCATAAACGGCCCCTCGAAGCTGAAAAGCAGTAAAGGAAACCTCATTAGCCTCCACTATATCCATAGTATGGAGGATGCGATGACACTCCTCCAGAAATCCCAAGGCATCATCTGAAGCTAAACCACTTAACACCGGTGGATCATACTTCTTGAACCTTTCCAACATGTGCTGCTCGTCCTCGGAGGAAACTGACCCATCTCCGAGTTGTGCTGGTGCGGCAGGCGGTATAGGAATGACCTCTAGAACCTACTCCACAGGCACTAGCTGCTCAGGAGTGCGGGTTGCGGGAGTCTGGGGCCCTCCCTAGGCCTGAGATATAGCTGCAGCGAGAGGAAGCAACCCCGCCTGAGCCAGAGAAGTGTACATGCTCATAAACTAGGCTAGAGTCTACTGGAGTGCTGGAGTCGTAATAGCTGTAGTAGGTGTACCAAGTGCATGTGCTCCAACCTGATCCACCGGTGGTGCCTCAGCAGCAGCTGTGGCTGCACCTCGGGCGCGTCCTCGACCTCTACCCGGCTTTGGCCTCTGGTGGTGGCAGTAGGGGGCACGTATGCCTGATCCTCATGAGTAGCATGTGTCCTCATCATCTGTCAGAGAATAGAAGACATAAGTTTAGATTTGGTGTCAAAATACCGCACGAAAAGGAATTCAAAAGAAATGAAAAATTTCATAAACAGTTACATAGCCCCTCGTTGAATAACTGGCATGTGTCCCGTGACTCTAAATAACCGGCATGTGTCTCGTGACTCCTAGGAACCTAGAGCTCTGATACCAACTTGTCAAGACCCTAGTTCACCAATCGTGAACCAGTCATGATGGCACCCAGTCTTCGCGACTACGTAAGCCTAACACAATGCAGAATGTACAACTCTTATGAACAACTATTTAGATAATAGCGGAAAGACATAAAATAAATGTAATAGGTGCTCCTTGGCACATACACTTTACCAAATACCAGAATATACAACCACTAAGATCCGAAAACTCCTCGCAACACAGACTAAGAGAGTATAATAGTGGCTCTATACACCAAGAGTATATATACAACTGAAATAAGGGAATAACTAACATCCCTAGGAAATAATAGAAGAAGACCCTCCGGATCTGCGGAGGTAGCAGATTCATACCTCGAGTCTCCGAAAAATGCTCCTAGGTCACCGGTAGTGCGTCTCATCAGATGGACCTGGATCTGTACAACAGAAGTGTGCAGAAGAGTAGCATGTTGTACTCAGTAAATGTCAAGCCTAACCTTGATGGAGTAGTGATGAGAAAGGTCAGGGCCTCAATAAGAACAATAAAAATAATGACAATAATATCGAATAATGCAATGATAGGAGTAAGTCTGAAATAATAGCAAATGAGATAAAAACTGCAATCCATCTACAGTTAACTAACAAAAAAGAAATCAACACAACAAGTACAAATCAATAATCCAGGATCTCCGGGAATTGAACCCGCAGTCCATTTATACTCAGCAACTCAGGATCTCCAAGAATCGAACCCGCACTCCATATATCAGTATCACAAGATCTCTGGGAATTGAACCCATAGTCTGTATATCAGTATCACAGGATCTCTGGAAATTGAACCCGCAGTCTGTATATCAGTATCACAGGATCTCCGGGAATTGAACCCGCAGTCCGTATATCAGTATCACACGATCTCGGGGAATTGAACCCGCAATCCTTTACCACAGCAGCACAGGATTTTCGAGAATTGAACCCGCAGTCCACAGAACACAAACACAATCAAATAAGAGAAAACACAGAGATATATGAAGTACACTACTACAATTAACAACTAAATCCAATGTCAACATGTTCTAGAGAATTCAATTAAGACAAGTAGGCATTTAGACAGTTAATCCTATCTAATTATGCTTCCCTAGCTAACACGGGATAAATCTTACAATTAAACCAATTAAATGACAGAGATAACACTGATTGAGCAATTCAAGTAAAGTGGTTTTTCAACAATTTGATCAAGTACACGCCCGTCACCTCGCGTACAAGGCATTTAAATCAACACATATATATCCTAGGGAAGAAAATCCCTCACACAAGGTTAGACAAGTCACTTACCTCAATTTCGGTACAAAACCGCTAAGAAATGACTCCCTTGCCATGAGTATCCGACTCCGTGTGGCCCAAATCTATTCAAACCAATTACATAGTGTGAATAACATCACAAGTAACTAATTACACTGATAAAATTAAAACAACAGAGCGAAAATGGGTGAAATGACCAAAATACCCCTCCATCCATCGGCTAGGAATTGAAATATTTTTACGTTCAGAACCCTCGTACTCTCACGAGTCTAACAATATAAAATTTATCGAAATCGTAGTTCATATGCTCATTCAAAACATCCATTTTCATTCTCTTAGGCTTAGAGCAAAATTCCCCCATTGTTACACCTTAATTCCTCCATTTTTAGAGATTAATTCCCTGATTTTATCAATATATTAGCATAAGTTTAGTTCATGAGTGTTTACCTGATGATACCCCTTGATTTCCTCCTCAAAATCACCAAAATCCTCTCCTAGTTCGAAGCCCCAAATATTTCTAATACACTGAAATTTTCAAACTATACTGACCTTAAACCCTTCAGGAGTTTCACTTTTGCGACTCATGTGATGCTTCAGCGGTTCCGCTTCTGCGGAAGCCTGGTCGCCTCTACGACCCTTGCCTTAAACTCAGGTTCCGCTTCTACGGACTCTCAGTCGCTTCTGCGACACCACTTACACAGACACTTGTCTGCTTCTACGGAAGGTTACCAAACGACCAAGCTCGCTTCTGCAGGAGCCTGCCCGCTTCTGCGGGCTCGCTTCAGCGAACAAAGTTCCGCTTCTGCGGACTTAGCTGGCCCTGACAATTCTCGCACCTGCGCTTCCCTCGCCGCTTCTGTGGACATGCTTCTATGGTCCAAGTTTCGCAGAAGTGAAAACAACAGGTGACAGAAGATCAGACCTGCTACACTTCCCAATTTCTCCCATTTAATCACCCGAACTTATCCCGAGGACCCCGGGACCTCAACCAAAGGCACCAACCCACTCCAAATCATGATACGAACTTGTTCCAATCATAAAAACATATAATTAAACACACAAATCATCAAATAATGGCGGATTCAAGCCTAAGTTTCAACTAAAACTTCTGAAACCTACATACTATAAAAAACGCGACCAAACAATGTCCGAATGACCTAAAAATTTGCAGACATATCCAAAATCACCTAACAAAGCTACTGTAACTGTTGGAACTCCATTCCGACCTCCGGATCAAAATCTCACCTATCAACCGGATTTTCAAATATTTCAAACTTCGGCATTTCAAGCTTAAATGAGCTACGGATCTCCAAAATACATTCCGAGCATGCTCCCAACTTGAAATCACCTAATAGAGCTAATAGAACCATCGAATTTACGTGCTGAGGTTGTTTTAACACTATTCCAAATACGGGCCATTTTTTAACTATAAAGATCTCATTTAGAGACTAAGTGTCCCAAAACACTCCGAATTCTAGAACTGAACATCCCGGCAAACCACAATAGAAGAAATGAGCTTAGGGGAAACAGTTAATTGGGGATCAGGGTGTAAATTTCAAAAACGACCAGACGGGTCCTTACAACCAGACACTCTCGTGAAAATTGTTAAACGATTGTTAAGCCCGAGGGGCTGATTTGTGTGCAGACTTGCACTTCTTGATGATGTTGTCACATGCTTAACTGGTAAAAAGGAAAGAATGATATGTTTTAAAAAAGGGGTTTTCAAACTAAGCTAGATGTTTTATAAAAGGTTTTCATGAAAATACTATTGTCTAATATGTGTGGTACTGTATTGTATAGCATGAGGTAGTGCTCTTATGTGGTTCCTTCTTCTCAGCATTATTTAGTTTTATTACTGCTGAGTTGGAAGTACTCACTTTACTCCCTGCACCATGTGTGCAGATGTAGGTATTTTGGGAGCTTAGCTGAGCCGTCGCTAATCTATAATTTTATTAGAGTTGTTGAGCTAGCTACCTGACGTCCGCAGGACCTGACTCCTTCCCTATTTCTTTGTCATTTTCCGCAGATTTGATCATTTGTATTATTGGAGTTTTATTACTCTATATTGTTAGAGGCTCTAGACTCATGACACCCAGATCTTTGGGTAGATATTCATTATGATTCTATTTAAATAATATTTCAATAATTGATTTTGAGCTTAAAGTTCGAGTTGAGAGAGTAAATGGTCTGGCTTGCCTAGCAATTGTGTTGGGCGCCATCACGACTGGGTTTGGGGTCATGACATTAGTTCTATCCGCCCTCAAATAGGATATATCGGGTTTATCCACCCTCAAATAGGATATATTGGTTCTATCCACCCTCAAATAAAATATTTTGGGTATATCCGCCCTCAAATAATATATTATGGGTTCATCCGCCCACGAATAGGATATTCGGGCCTATCCGCTCTAAAATAGGATATTTCAGGACTATCCGTCCTCAAATAGGATATAACGGGTCTACCCACCCTCAAATAGGATATGATGGGTCTATCCGCCCTCAAATAGGATATTTCGGGTCTATCCACCCTCAAATAGGATATTTTCGATTCATCTGCCCTCGAATAGGATATTTCGGTTCAATCCTCCCTCAAATAGGATATATCGTGTCAATCCGCCCTCGAATAGGATATTAAATTTAATCCTTCCTCAAAAGGACATTTAATTTATTTTTGACCAAAGTGGTCCTGCTTGTATGAACAATGCCAAATATATGTTTCTTAAATCATTGCCAAATGCATTTTATTTTTAAAGTTGTTGAAGTTGGGAGCCCGCCCGTATAGCAGAGGAATACTTTTCAAATTAAAGTCAGTCAAGCAAAGGATCACAACAAGTTCCCCAGTATAAATTCAAGTTCAGAAATCGGAAGAAAGCAATTCAAGCTTCAAGGGAAAATAATCCGAATCTCAAAAGAAGGAAATAAACAATTCAAGTTCGGCAATCAAGAGAGGCCGGTGAGCCAAGTTAGAAACAACATAGGAAGCAAGTCAACAAGAAAGCAAGGCGACAAGAGCAAGCCTGAAGATCTAGATAAGATTTTGTAATTCATAGACTAGTTTAGTCAAGCTTCTTATTTTCTGTTTAACATGATGTAATAAGGAGGTCGGTAAGCAGTAGCAGCAGTAGCAACAACAGTAACAATAAAAGCACAATTCCACGGTAGTCCCAGCTACAAAAACTTCCCGAACTACATTGACCTGATTTGTTTTTAGCCATGGATATGTAGGAGACCTTTTGAAGCAAAGGTTCAATCAAATCTTTCAAAATGCTTCACACGGAGTACTCAAACGAGCAAAATCGCTCATATCTGCTCACTTTATCTTTGCACGAAAACTCTCCGAGTTCTGGACAAAGAGGGACAGCTGTGAGCACGTGATTTTTTCCTCACATGAATTACTCCCACAAAATCAAAACACAAATGTTTGTATTTTTGTGTTCGTTTTTGTAAATTTTTGTCATATTTTCAGTAATTATTTTCATTTGTCCTTGCATGTTTATTTGTCTAAATTAATCAAAATACAAAAAATATGTTGCATTCTCATTTATGATTTAATTTTACAATTCGGAGTAATTAAGTTCATTTTATGAAAATAAAAAAAATCATAAAAATAATGTACTTTGCATTTTTTAACATTTAATGTCAATTGTGTGACGTTTATTTTAAGTTGGTGTTTAATCATGTGTGATGATTTTTAGTAGAAGTTATTTAGCATTTTTAAGTTAATTTTGGTTTTATAAATTAATCTAGGTTTTTGGTTTTAAATTAGGAAACAAAAATAAAAAGAGGAAAAAGAAACAAATGAAAAAACGAAGAGCAATTCGGATTTGGGACAAAATAACACAGGCCCAAACCAAAAAGCCCCAAACCCAGCCCAAGCATGCCCAACCCGGTCCATTCCCAGCCAGTTTTGATCTGGACCGTTGGATTAATTTTCTCCAATGGTCCATAACCTCTTCCTTGACTCGTTCCCCGTTCCCCGGTTCAAACCGCCCCAATACTTAACCAAAACGGCCCCATTTTGTCAAGTGACTAAATCGGGACCGTTGGTTTCCATTCATCCAATGGTCCAGATTAAGTCTTTAATATTTAATATACCAAACCCAAACCCCTACCCCCAAAACCAAAATCCAACCCCCTCCTTGTGTCTCACCATCTCCAGAACCCCCTTGTAACGCCACTGTCATCCGTCGCCGGAAATCGCCTTACGACGGTGGGCAACTCCCAAACCACCCCATCTTAACACTACAGAATCACCTCAACCTCCTCTTCCTAAATCCAAGCCCCCCTCTCTTCGAATGTTGTTGGAACGCTTCGAATCTCCGATCTAAGATACAAACTCCAGCTCTGCCCTTATATTCTCTAATGGCGGAGCCACCTCCAAACCTTCCCAAGTTAACACCACTAAATCACCACAACCTCCTCATCCCTGATCCACCATTAAGTACCTTTGAATCGTGCTATAATCCCTCTAATATTAAATCTGAGCTAGAACCCTAAAAGTTCGAAACCCGTTCACGATGATTTGATGGCTTGCATCGATTCAAGATTGTGATTAGAAAGTTGGTTCAGCACAAAATTTACACTATTCATTTGTCCTTGACAAAAGAACTAATGAATGGCCTCAGCTTCGTGTAAACCAAAATACCAAGCATGAAGTCAAGAGCGATCGGTGAGTCTCGTTGTCTCTTTTCTTTAATTTTATGTCAGCTTTACCTCTTCACCTTTTCTTATCGGTGTATTACAGATTGGTTTGTTTTCTTACTGTCCATTAACGAACTTAATTTCTGTCCTTTAGGTCAATTTGGTTATTAATATTTAGAAGTTTTTCTGTTCAAATTTAGTCAAGTGTGTCTATGTACTCTAATTTCAGGCTTTTAATCAGTTTCTACGCTTAATTGACAGCACTTCTTGGTATTTGAGCTCCCGTTAAAATGTTTGTGTTGATTATGTTGAAAGTCGAATACCAAATAGGTGCATTCATGAATCATGTCTCGTTAGTTTCAAATTTGATTGTTCATGTGTGCAGTAATGTCCGATTATATGACATCCCTATTTAGGTTATAGAAATGAATGTCATTTGTTTTCTAATTTAGATAATTGACTTGCATGTCTTTTAGTATTCAGAATTTAAGAGATAAACAACACAGGATTTAAGGGGTTTGATTTGAAAATTATAACTAAGTGGAATGCAGCACTGGTTGGCAGCGCACGCCTGGATTAAAATATAGGCTGCACATACCAATTGAATAAAATAATGGAAAAGGGGAGTAATATGAAACTCACACTCTATTTTAGTGTCTTGAGAAATGGAAAAATCAGAGAGTGATAGGGGATTTATTTTCTTAATTGGTTAAGTTCTATTCAGAGCTGGAAAGGGGTGAGAACTTTGGATATAAATACTAGAGAGTACTGAGAGAAAGATATCAAACCTTAGAGAACTAAAAAAAGGGAGATAGTGATACGAGCAGCTTCGTAGAGGTGTACCTCAGGCTTGCGGGGTTGTACCTGACGGTTAAAGTCATAAGGACAAGGCTTTAGAATAAGTTTTCAATATTTATAAGTTAGTCCCATTACTTTAAAATTATAAGCTATGTTTATTACACATTGGCCCTGTAATTTCTTTTGTCCTATTCATGAGTGGTCCACTATGCATATGACAGTGCAGTTGTACGATCATAGAGGTGGGAGCTGCGTGCCTCTCTCATATACAGTTATATATATTGGTGTAATCCCTCAATGGGAGGGCTATTATGAGATTATACACTTCCTTTTTACCCTAGATAGCTTCTTCTTCTTCTTTTTCCTTAGTTTTCATTTCTGCTGCAGCCTTACTTTTTCTTCTTCTGTCGAGTTCTTCCATTGGTATTGTTGTTTCATTGCCAATTCTTATCAGTGGTATCAGAGCACTTTCCTCGACTCTGTGAACATGGTTACTGAAATGAATGAAGTTATGGATGCTTTGCATAAAATCTCGACTGAAATATCAAGCTGTGCAGCTAGACAAGAGCAGTTGGAGGCAGCTCAAGATCAAAGCAGCAAGCAGTAGGAGGAATCTTTGAATGACCTGAGGGAGGTTCTTAATGAAGTTATCCATGGAGGAAAGAGACCTGAAAGAGATAAGAAAGCATTGCAGAATGAAGGTGAACTCTACTCTACTAGTGATAAACCTTTTGATTTTGGAGATCTAACCACACCTAGCTCTAGTAATCCAAACACCACCACTATGACTGTTTTTCACTTGCTCCAAATGTACCAACTCAGACATTGAGACCCCCTAATGTCAACCTACCATCCGGTAATCTTCCAACCACCACAAGTATAGGAGCTCGGGCAACCACATCTGTAGCTTCAATCCAGCCCCAACCTTATTCCCTTCGATCCATCCTAGTAAACACTCCACCTCTGCAATACTCACAACCACAGACCTATATACCTCATAACATGTCCTCCCCTTATCCTAGACCCTCTAACCTCCCACCACAGAACTATTCCATTCAACCTTTTAATGGAAGATTTTATCAGCCTATGATAAATGGAAACCATAACTCACCTATGGGAGACTTGCCTTCTTATATGCATTACCCTTCAGCCACACAGTACCCTTTTCCTTATCACACTCAAGATACTCAAATGCCTCCTCCCGTGTATCAGTAGACCAGCCACCTTCAAGCACCAAGCAATCCAACAGTACCCTTACCTAACATTCCTTATAATAAATATACTAAAGTAGAGTTTCCTAAGTTCAATGGAGAAGATTTAAGAACCTGGCTGTATAAGGTTGAACAATTCTTTGGGGATGAGGATGTTACTCTCCAACAGAAGATGAAGTTGGTCTCATTAAACTTTAAAACTGATGCATCGCAATGGCATCTAGGGTATATGAGAAGCAGGGGTACTATGCCTTTACCTACTTGGGAAGAATACTTGTGGGCTCTTTGTGATAGCTTTGGTGCTGAATATTCTGATCCCATGACTGAGTTGATGAACATCAATCATACAGGCATTGTTAAAGAGCATCAGAAAGCATTTGTGAGTGTGATGACCAGGATTAACCTGTTCACAGAGCATGCGATTATCATATTCTTGAATAACTTAAAGCCTGAGCTCAGCCATGCTGTTAAAGTAAGCCATCCTATCAGCCTTCCTTAGGAATATTACCTGGCCAGGCTGCAGGAGGCCAGTTTTGCTACACAGACCAAGGCTATTAAGGGGACACTCACCTCCTCATCTGTATCTAGGGGTCCTAATGCTCCAGCATGTGGTAGTTTGTTTAAGGGAAGCCAAACTTCTTACAAAAAACTTGTAGTAGCTAGCTTTAATAATAATAACAGAAGGAGAAGGTTGACACCTGCTAAGATGGATGAGAAGAGGGCAGATGGAATCTGCTTTTTCTGTGATGAAAAGCTTGTTCCAGGGCACAAATGTAAGGCAAAGAGGCAGATATACTCCTTGGAAATGGAAGAGGAGCAGTTGAAGGAAGTAGATGAACAAATTCTAGAAGAAACCAATAAAGTTCAGGAGATGGTGGAAGTAGAGGAACTTATTGAAAACTGTGAGATATCTTTGGAAGCTTTGAATGGATCCTAAAGCTATAAGACTTTGAGAATTCAAGGGTTCACTAAGTAGAAACCTATCAATGTCTTAATTGATAGTGGATCTACTCATAACTTCATAAATGAGCAGACAACTAAGAGGCTTGGATGTAAGGTTTATCAAATGAATCCTTAAGATGTTTCAATGGCAGATGGGAGGATAATTCAGTCAGTCAAGGGTAGCAAGAGGTTTACTTGGCTAATGCAAGGGGTGGTATTTTCAGATGACTTCTTGATTCTTCCTATTGGAAGTTGTGATGTGGTCCTAGGAGTTCAGTGGCTAAGAAAACTAGGATATATTCAGATCAACTTTGCAAAACTTTGGATGCAGTTTATGTATCAAGGGAAATCAGTCACCTTGCAGGGAATTCACCCAACCTTCAAGACTGTTAATGCTAAGGCCCTCAACAAAATCACAGATACTACTGCCCAACTTTTCATGATCAAAGTCTGCTCAGAAGCAAGCATAGAAGAAGAACCAAGTTCTCATTCCCAGGTAATCCCAGTGGAGATACAGGTTCTGCTAGAGGGGTATTAGGAACTATTTGCTGAACAAACACAATTGCCTCCATATATAGGAGTGTTTGACCACCATATTCCACTGGTGGAAGGGAGTCTACTAGTAAACTCAAGACCCTACAGGTACTCTCCAATTCAGAAGGATGTAATTGAAAAGATGACACAGGAAATATTGAAACAAGGTATCATACAATACAGCTCAAGTCCTTATGCCTCCCCTGTGGTCTTGGTAAACAAAAAAGATGGCTCTTGGAGGTTGTGTGTGGATTGTAGGGCCCTTAATAAGCTTACTATTAAGGATAAGTTTCCCATTCCAATCATTGAAGAGTTATTGGATAAACTAGGAGGATCTAAGATTTATTCCAAGATAGACTTGATGGCTGTGTATCTTCAAATCAGTATGACACCTTCAGATATTCATAAAACAGCCTTCAGAACTCATTATAGGCATTATGAATATCTAGTCATGCCCTTTGGCTTGACTAATGCCCCTTCCAGTTTTCAGGGATTGATGAATCATATATTCCAAGCCTACCTGAGGAAATTCATACTGGGTTTTGTTATGACATACTGATATTCAGCAAAAGTTTGGATGATCACATCCAACTTCTCAGGCTCACTTTTGATCTCCAGGTGCAGCATCAAGTCTTTGCCAAGAAGAGTAAATGTGTCTTTGCCGCTGACAAGGTTGAATACTTGGGGCACTGCATATCAGCTGCAGGGGTTGCCACTGACCCTAAGAGATAGCAGTTCTACAGTCTTGGCCACAGCTTTCCAACCTCAAGCAACTAAGAGGTTTCCTAGGATTAGCAGGCTACTACAGGAGATTCATCAAGGAATATGGGGTCATTAGCAAGCCCTTGACAGAGTTGCTTAAAAAGGATAGTTTCTTGTGGACCACTAAGGCAACTAAAGCCTTCAACAAGTTGAAAGGAGCATTAACTTCTGCCCCTGTACTGACATTGCCAAACATCTCACTTCCCTTCATAGTAGAGACTAATGCTTGCAGCATGGGAATATAGACTGTCCTCATGCAACAAGGACAACCAATTGCCTATCTAAGCAAGGGGTTATCTCATCAACACCAATCCCTTTTTGTCTATGATAAAGAACTACTGGCATTAGTGATGGCAATTACTAAGTGGGCTCAGTACTTGACAGGAAGATCCTTTATAGTCAAGACAGACCAAAAGGCACTGAACTTTCTTCTGGAACAGAAATTGCACACAAGTTCTCAACTTAAATGGATCACCAAGCTGATGTAATTTGACTTCACCATTGAGTACAAGAAGAGTAAAGAGAATAAAGTTGCAGATGCCTTGTCAAGGTTACCGTTGGTGGAACTGGCTGCCTTAACACTATCAACTGTGCAGACTGATTTGCTAAACCTTATTATGGAGAGCTGGGCATTAGACACTAACCTCACTGCTGTGATTGATACACTCAAGGCAGGAGACACTGATAACCAGGGATATTCCTTCACTCATGATCAGTTAAGAAGGAATGGTAAGTTGGTAGTGGGGCTTGATAAATAACTCAGGCAGAACATCATCCAGTTATGGCACAACTCTACTAGAGGAGGACACTCAGGGATAGACCACACCTACAGAAGATTAGCAGCTCTATTCTATTGGAAGGGCCTGAAAGAAGATGTCCACACTCATTTCAAATAGTGTGACACATGCCAAAGAAGCAAATATGAGACCACCCCATATCCAGGATTACTCCAACCACTTAAGTTACCTACCATAGCCTGTGTAGTATTAGTACGGACTTCATTGAAGGGTTGCCCAAGTCCCATGGAAAGTCTGTTATCTGGGTAGTTGTTGACACACTCACTAATTATGCACATTTCATTGGTGTGTCTCATCCATACTCAGTTGAGGACATTGCCAAATTGTTTATGGAGAATTTATTCAAACTCCATGGTATGCCTGAGGATATAGTTAGTGATAGAGATCCTATATTCACTAGTAAGCTATGGCAGGAGCTGTTCTCTATGCAAGGTGAGACCCTTAGCACTTCTACAGCTTACCATCCCCAATCAGATGGGCAAACAAAAGTGGTGAATAGGTTCCTAGAGACATATCTGAGGTGCTTTTGTGCTGATTCCCAGAAGGACTGGTTCACATATTTAGCTGCTGCTGAATGGTGGTACAATACCACCTTTCATTCATCCATCCAGACCACACCTTATGAAGCATTATATGGACAACCTCCTCCACTACATTTACCATACATGACAGGGGATTCAGTTATGGAGGAAGTTGACAGAAGTTTACTCACAAGGGAGTTTAAATACCAGCTACAGAAACACCATCTCCACAAAGCTCAGCAGAGGATGGCATCACAAGCTAACAAACACAGGGTCGACAGGCACTATAAGGTGGGTGATTGGGTGTATCTCAAAATTCAACCTTAGATGCAGCTAAGTATGTCAGGTTCTCACTTCTCCAAACTGTTAGCTAAATATTATGGACCATACCAAATCCTCCAAAAGATTGGCAATGTTGCTTATAGGCTGTCCCTACCCTCTCAACTCCTCATCCATCCAACATTTCATGTATCCCAACTAAAAACCTGCTACAAATTACCTGACAGAATCTCACACCCCCCAGTCGTAGATATTGCAAGCCCATACTGCCCCAGCCACAACTAATCCTAGATAGGCGCATGGTACAAAAAGGAAACAAAGCCATTGTTCAAGTTCTTGTTCAATGGGAAAACACTACACTAGAGCAAGCGACATGGGACGAATATCATTCCTTGAAGACGAGGTTTCCAACTTTCTTCCTTCAGGACAAGGAAGGTTTCAACAAGGGGGATTTGATACGAGCAGCTTCGTAGAGGTGTACCTCAGGCTTGCGGGGTTGTACCTGATGGTTAAAGTCGTTAGGACAAGGCTTTAGAATAAGTTTTCAATAGTTATAAGTTAGTCCCATTAATTTTAAATTACAAGTTATGTTTATTACACATTGGCCCTGTAATTTCTTTTGTCCTATTCACGAGTGGTCCACTATACATATGACAGCGCAGTTGTACGATCATAGAGGTGGAAGCTGCGTGCCTCTCTCATATACAGTTATATATATAGGTGTAATCCCTCAATAGGAGGGCTATTATGAGATTATACACTTCCTTTTTACCCTAGTTAGCTTCTTCTTCTTCTTCTTTTTCCTTAGTTTCATTTCTGCCGCAGCTTTACTTTTTCTTCTTCTGCCAAGTTCTTCCATTGGTATTACTGTTTCATTGCCAATTCTTATCGGATAGAGAGCTAGAACAAGGGAGAGACCCCTGAAAATTTTCAAAAGTTTTGTTTAGCCTCCAAAAGTTCCCCCCAAAATACTCTTCATTTTTCCAGATCTTAAGGTAGAAATTAAAGAATTCAAAACCCAAAAACAATAGAAAAGTAAAAAAGAAAAATCCAAAAACAAAAGTTGTTTATTCAATCTCTTAGGATAATTTCACGTTATAATAGTTGATTTGCATCTCCTAGCTCAACTTCTAGTAGTTGAAGTTTCAGAAGTGTTTCTGGTTTAATTTCGAGTGATTTTGGGCCTAATCAAGCTGGTTTTGGTCGAGTTGTGGTCTGTTGGAATTTTCAGAAGTATCTTGGGTGTATTTCTAGTCAATTTTGTATTGTTCAAGTTGTTTTTGATTGGGTTTCGTATCTAACTTGGTGTGAAACATCTGCTGGATCATTTGAGAGTGTGTTTTGGGTTAAAATTGCTGCTGTGATTTGCTAAAATTGTAGCTGACCTTATTTCATGTACTTTGCTCAATTTCAGATACTCTTGTTGTCCTCAGTGAAGTTCCACTCATGTACATGACAGTTGTGAAATCAAGTGATGAAGTATTTCTACCATAAGAGTCTGCATGTGTGTTTTGCTGTTAGGTTTAATGCATAGCTATAAATTGTACTTGAGCAAATACGTATTAGCATCAATTAGAACTAATTGTGTTGACTAGAACTGTTTGGACTGTGGACCATTAAGCTACTTTGAATTTTTCTCAGGACTGTATGAGTTTTGTATTTAGTAGTGTTAGATCTAGTTGTAATTAAATTCGAGGTTCAGTTCCTGTTTATTAATTCAAGGCGAGAGGTTCAGAAACAGTATATCAGGTCCAAAGTAGTGTGTTAACGTGAAAATCAGAAGTTTAGAACATAACTGTGTGATAGAAATCTAAAAGCAGTCCATATGCTTATAATGATCGATTATATATGTTAGCATTAATCACTTTCAGTTGTTTAATCCATGAATGAAGTCCTTAATAAGTGTCGAGTGAATTAACTGTTGAAATGGCCAAAATATGTGTGTGATTATCAATTTACATATGAACCAAGTATGCCTGAATCTGGATTTAATATTGGCATGTTTTGATTTGTATTAACGGTTAAAAATTAGATATGATAGCAAAACCAACATTCTAAGACCCAATCTCATATTGGACCTAGGCTCGTTTATGAGCCAAGTTGAAAGGCTTGCCTTTAAGTCGCGTTGGAGGCCCAGAATGGTTGGTATAAGGCTGGTGTTCGGACAGCTTTTCCTGAACTAGGCTTAATCATTCTCATGGCCCAATGAGTTGAGGGCCTGGTTTCCTTTAACATGGTAAATAGAAATAATTATGTATGAGCATATTAATTAACTAGCACTTTTTCCTTTTATTTTAGAGACAAAGTTAAGTAGATACTTGTAGTTGCTTTTTGGTTGGCTTTAAAAAATAAAATGATACGAGCCTCGCCGAATCAAATACAAAATTGTGGGGTCCTTAATAAATGGAAAAAATAAAACATTTAGAATTTGGGATGGGCCGTTTGGGAAATTTCACGTCCCTCCCCAGAGATAATAACGCGCTATTCTCTTTAGGCGCGCTTTTAATAATTTACCTTCTTAATGCGGGTACACATTTATGTGACCTAAATCTAAATCCCAACGGAGTCAAATGTGTCAATAGCTACGGGTACATTGATATGACGTGGTTCGAGATGCGTTTTCGAGATGTTGCAATTCTTTTTCTTATAAAAATAATAATAATTGAAAGTGGTTAAAAGGTAAAAATGCACATAGGTTTGAACATGTATAAAATCAGATAAGTTAAGGCAAATATACCAGTTGAGCAACCGTGTTAGAACCACGGAATACGGGAATGCCTAACACCTTCTCCCGGGTTAACAGAATTCCTTATCCGGATTTCTGGTTTGCGGACTGTAATACAGAGTCAATTTTTACCTCGATTCGGGATTCAAACCGGTGACTTGGGATACCATAAATCTCCCAAGTGGCGACTCTGAATCTTTAATAATAAATTTCGTTTCGATTGTCCTTTAATTCGAAAAACTTCCTTTATCACACCCCTCGTGAGATTCAGTAGCGTAAAAAGGAGGTGTGACAGCGAGGCAGGGCGGGTTTTGTTTGATGTGGTTGCGGGTGCGGGTGCGGGTGCGGACGAGTTTACTCTTATGTGGGGTATGGGTGAGGGGCAGGTTAATTGCGGGTTTAATGCGGGACAACTTTGAATTTTATCTTTTTTGAAACAAAGTAATCGTTTCAACTACAATTTCACTTCTTCTTCACTAGCACGAATACTATTTTGATTTATAATTAACCAATTTGCATAAATCTCACCAAAATGATATTGCATAAATCTCACCAAAATGATATTGCATAAGTCAAGATATTGTATTAGTAATAGGAAATGATAGTAACCCATTTATTTGAGAGCATCAGCATAATACTCTCTCAATTTTATGTTTATGTGATTCTATTAAACTCTCCATTTTATAAAATAATAAAACGTTAAAAAAGAGATTAAAGAAAAAAGGAAAAAATTAAATGAGGCGGGGCGGGTCCAAGCGGAGCGGGTTAAAGTTTTTGTGGGTTTTGCTAAAACCGCCCCCGCCCCACCCCACCCCACCCCGCCCCCCATTTCCATTCTTAGCCAATAGTTAAGGATATTTAGCTATTCACGCAATATCATTGTACTACATATAGTGTTACACAAACGAAAATATTTACGTGTTGTTTACACAAACCAACAACCTTATCAAGTATTAATACGTTACTTAATTATGATGAATAGATCAATAAATATGTGCACGAAAAACACATATATTGATCTCGTATTCATTAGTTTAATGCAAGCAACAAGATGCTGTAAATTGTTTGAATAATACATGTCTTTCAATTTTTCCACACCCAAAGATCTTTTCCATTTTGCCAACTTAAACGACAATTTGATCCTTCTTCTGCACCCATCAAACAAGCATAAAGCTCATCAAATTGCAAATTAGAGTCACTAATATTACTTTTTACCAACGAACAACTCACATCTTGTTGGAAGCTAGAACAATTCACTACTCCTTCATCACAACCACTAGATATGGAATTAGTTGCATTTAAAGGAATTAATCCTTGTGTTTCCTCATCATCATGTCCTTGTGTTTTTTTACAAGCAACAAACATCTCATTTACCTTCTTCAACTCGCCTCGAAGACGTTCGTTTTCTTTCTCAATCTTCCTCTTCTCAGCTAATACAGTGTCAAGCTTATGCTGAAGTGCATTATAGTCGAGCTCAAGGCTCTGGTTCTTCCATCTAGCTCGTCTGTTCTGGTACCTGTCGAGTACATATATAACTAAATACATTAAACGTTTGCTCTTTCTGACAGCTTGCTTAAGTGATCATATAACATACCAGATAGCAATTTGTCGCGGAGGAACACCTAACTCTTTAGCAAGTTGGAGTTTTTGCTCTGCCTCAAGCTTTTTTGTTGAATCAAAACTCTCCTCTAACCTCTTCACTTGTTCTTGATTTAGCCTCTTTTTGTTGTGATTCAATATGGATTGGTGTTTATGTAGGTATTGAGAATTCAAGAAATTGTTCATGTTAGAGAAATGAGATAAAGTTTGGAATTTGTAATGAAATGATGTAATATGTTTTTATGTTGTTGCATTTATACAAAAAATTCAAGTCTTGAAAATATTTTTAAATTATTCTTTTCAATTGTTTAATATACATAGGGAAGGTTCAAAATATTTGTGTAGGGATAGGGCTGACTTCTCATGCAGTGAGTTTGATGTTCACGTGAAGTTGGTCCTACTATGTTATTAAAAAATAATACTATTTTTTAGTAAATTAAGATGTAGAGTATTTAACTTTATTATCCGGTACAGATTAAGGAGTTGATAATCAAATAAAGTAACAATATCTTTTCTATTTTTTTAGAAAAAAATAATAATACCAAACTAGTTTCAATGTCCGTATCATGTACTTGGTCATCTTTTTGTTGTTCCACTACAACAATATTTTATTTTAAAAAATAAAAAAATATTAAAGGAAGAGAATAGAAAGAAAACATATCCAAATTAATGCCACCCATTTTTATTTTTTTTTGGTGATCAAAGCTAAATTTTAAGAGAGCATAGCTGTATGCAATAATATATATTCCTTTTGAAACAATATTCAGTTCTTTGATAAATGTAAAATTATTTGGTTGAGTTTATATATAGGCCCATCAAGTTTATGTTGTAGCAAGTCATTTGTTAAAAGGAAAAGTTTTCAATACAAGAAAGATATTTGAAGTAGTACACCAATAATTTCTTAATTAACTTTAATTAATCAACTAATTTACGATAATTATTTTGACCCTTTCTAACTTTATCTATATCATCTAGTCTTTTCCTATTATGCCCATCACCAATCCGAAATCAACAATCTTGAAGTGGAATTTCTTCTTTTGGTACCTTACCAAAATGTTAGCAAAACATTATTGGGTCGGGTTCATTCATAAGGTGTGCTAATTGGCGCATTGGCTCAGCTGGCCATCTTCCTAAATCCTATTTATATAACTTAATAAATACTGCATAGTGGGTATAGGGAAATAAGGTTTGTTGGGTTTAAGCTTGGTTTAGCTTAAAATAATAAAATATTTGGATTTCCTCTTTTTTGACGAGGGGACATTGTCCCATATTAGAGGAGGAAAAAAGTTTTGATGGATATATACACAATTGTACTTCTTCTCGATCTTATAGAGTTAAAAAAAAAAAGACAAGTCTCATGTCAATTTAGATTTGTCAAATAATTTGATTGATTAATATTTTGGATCAAATTTAATATTAAGATTAACGTAATATTATTTAATCCAAATTAGCCTTTTTATACTCGGAATTCATAATAGTCATTCTGAAGAGTGGCACCTCTTCGTTTAAACTCAACATATTGGCTATATATAGCAGGCCATTCACTCTGATTTTCCTTAGAAAAATTCTAAATTCTCCTTCTTTCTTCTGCATTATTTAACTGAAAGAAAGCAACAGTAAGTAAGACTTAACACCAATCACCGTGTTCGCTGAAATACTGGGATTTGAAGGTTCACTACATGTCACGATCCAAAAATTTCTCCGAAGGAATCGTGATGGCACCTAGTCTCTAAACTAGGTAAGCCTAACATTAATTGAGATAACATTTATATTTGCTAACTTTAATCTTAATAACTCTTAACAATTTATAATTTCCAAAATCGATGGTACAAGTCACAAGTCTTTCTAAGAGTAGTTATATCAAATAAATACATCATCGCTCCGAAACAAAAGAAACAAATGGGAATAAGTATAAATGAAGGTGACTCCGAGGCCTGCGAACGCTGGAGCAAGTTTACCTTGAGTCTCCACCGCAATGACCCGCACAGCTACTATCGATCAAATACCTGGATATGTATATAAAAATATACAGAAGTATATAGCACACAAGGATGGTGCCCAGTAACTATCAAGACTAACCACGGTGGGGTAGTGACGAGGAACAGTACAGACACCTTCTGGTCAAATAAATTAAACAGGATTTGATAACAAACTATCAACCTAAAAATGACATAGTAATATCAACAACATGGAAAGAATAAAACTACAATCAGTAGAAACAATAAAGAGAAACATGGATGGAAATGAAGATTAAATTAACACCAACATAGCTGGAACACAGACAAGTAAAGAAAAATATACTCAAACAAGGAAGGCGATGCCAGCTCAATAAGTCATATCGTTTTTTATGCACAATTTCCAACCATCTCAAACTTGATGTCTCATATCATAACCTCAATTACCAAACTTTTAGCACACCCTGCACCTCGTGCCCACATATTTCTATCTCACTTTACACAACAATGCTCTCATGTTACTCGGTTCATAGGGTCTGTAACCAATATAATTAAGATGTTCAAGGAGTCTGATTTACATAACCAAAATGGAGTACAACTTCTAAACATTTATGAACTCGGCAAGAAAAGATAAAGTTATTTTTAGAAATTATTTAACTAAAGAAAGTATCATTTTCAATTAAATTACAACATCAAATGAAATATTACCGCTAACAAGAAATTTAATAAAAAAAATTTTGTAAGTAAAATGTTTTGATTTACCAGAATCGAAATTTACAAATCAAAGGAAGCTGATCCTAGACATACCCTAGGCTCATAATAAATTATCTTAGTAGAAATTTTATTTTTAAGTAAAACACAACCTCGGATAGTTTAAGAAAATTTAATTGATTAACTAAATTATTTGTACCTGAAAAAATTATTGAAATTTGAAGTATTGAAAAATATGATATAAAAACGGTAAAGTATTAAAACATGTTGAGGTTCCTTCACAAAGGATCAGCGCAGTAAAGGAATCTGACCAATTAAACACTTGACTTGGTAACAACAAATAAACATAGTAAACAGATGAACGACACCAAAATCCAATTACTAACAAGGACAAGGAAAACAAAATACAAAATT
The DNA here is from genome assembly GCA_032618575.1 of Nicotiana noctiflora. NCBI lineage: Eukaryota > Viridiplantae > Streptophyta > Magnoliopsida > Solanales > Solanaceae > Nicotiana > Nicotiana noctiflora. Next base: position 111,974 of record JASVEL010006196.1, read on the forward strand.
TCACTTCCATTTCATATCTTGTTGTAAGCGTGCAATCCGATCTCATTTCGCATATCTCGTTGTAGGCATGGAACCCGCTCCCATTTCATATATCTCTTTGCAGGTGTGCAACCCGCTTCTATTTCATATATCTCATTGTAGGCGTGGAACTCGCTCCCATTTTATATATCTCATTGCAAGCGTGGAACAAGCTTCCATTTCATATATCTCGTGCAGGCGTACAACCGCTCCCATTTCATATATCTCGTTCCAGGCATGTAATCCGATCCCATTTCATATATCTCGTTCCAAGCGTGCAACATGATTCCATTTCATATATCTCATTGCAGGCATGCAACCAGCTCCCATTTCAGATATCTTATTGCAGGCGTGCAACCCGCTACCATTTCATATGTCTCATTGTAGGCATGCAATCCAATCCAATTTCATATATCGCGTTGCAGGCGTGCAGCCGGCTCCCATTTCTGATATCTTGTTGCAGGCGTGCAACCCGCTCCATTTACAAATCATCATCAATTATAAAAGAATCATGGTAAGGGAAAAAGAGTATAACAATAACATCCCGCCAAGGGAGACTATCATAAACGATAAAATCCCAGAAGGGAACAATAATATAACAAAAATATCCCGGCAAGGGAAATAATATCATAAGCAATAATGTCCCGGCAGGGGAATCAACAAGTACATAATAAGGATCACAGAAAAACCAAGAAACACGATAACCTCAACAAAACAACATGACATAATAAGCATGTGATAACTACACCGGTAACCATGACAATTGGACATGTAAAATATTCGCACGAAGTCATAGAGGAACTCACAATCACGAAGTATCAAAACAATAAGGAAAGCAATCACTTCATCTTACGACCCGAATTTTCCACCATCGGGAGTTGTGATGGCGCCTACTATCGAAGCTAGGCCAGCCAATCCTTAACAACAGAATATACTAAAAATAATTAAACGTTGTGGAAAACCCTTTAGAAATTCAATAAAGAAGAATCAAATGCGGATAAATACTGAAAAAAGCACAACCCTAAAACCTGGTGTCACTATCTCACAGACTACTAAAGAGTACTACAACCAAGTCTGAATGAAAGAAATATACATAAGTCTGTTATGATACAATAAAACAAACTGAGCTAAGGGATAGGGACTTCGACCTGCGAACGCCGGCTAGGCTACCCCGAGAGTCCCTGAAGCTGATGACAACTCCCAACAATATCCTACAGCTCTTGCTGACCGTAAGCTGCTCCAACACTGTGATCTGTGCCTAGCCTAACCTCGGCAAAGCAGTGACGAGGCTAGACAGGACTTACTAAAACCAACCCGTGCATATATATATATATATATATATATATATATATATATATATATATATATATATATATATATATATATATATATATATATATATATATATATATATATATATATAACAGAAAGAATAACAGGATTATATGTGAAATATACAATTGAAAGGAAAGCAGGTCATCTGTGACAACATTAAACCCAAATCACCTTATTTACTTTCATAAGTGGTCGGCGCGCCACACTATCCCAATAAATATAATATAAGTGGACGGTGTGTCACACAATCCCAATCATCATAATATAGTGGACGACGTGCCACATGATCCCAATAATATAATATAGTGGACGTCGTGTCACACGATCCCAATAATCATAATATAGTGGACGGCGTGCCACACGATCCCAATAATCATAATATAGTGGGCGGCGTGCCACACGATCTCAATAATATAATATAGTGGACGGCATGCGACGCGATCCCAATAATATAATATAGTGGACGGCGTGCCACACGATCCTAATAACATAATACAGTGGACGACGTGCCATACGATCCCAATAATCATAATAAATAATTCATATAGCCTCTCTCAAGGAGTTACCCTTTTAGGGAAAACTCGGCAATATAACGATCTACCCAATAAGGGTACCACTAGAAGCTCAAACATCTCAACAGTGGAGAATACATATAACGCTCGACCGAATAAGGGAGCAACAACAATCAGAATCTACTCGTCCCGGCAAGGGATCCAACCACATGTTCTTAACAATACTTACAATTTCGAGTTTATAATAATCATTACCATTTGAGCCAATGCTCCAAGAAGTCTCATGCTTTCATAAATAATTCCTCAACTAACTCATCACGTTGAATTCATCATTTACTAAGAACGATTCTCAAAATATACCCCAAAGCAAGTACAAATAAGACTCACGGTCATGCTAGACGCCAGTGTATAGATACTCGTCACCATGCCTATACACCGCACTCGGTCATTTAGCAAATAGCAACAATATTACTCTAGTCCTATTCCCTCAAGTCAGGATTAGATCAAACACTTACCTCAGTCCGAAAAATAGCAATCAATCCTCTAGCACCGCCATTCCTCTAGAATCCGACTCCGAAAAATTGGTATCTAGAAATTTCCAATTCAATAACATCAATTAGGGCTCAATAATACAATCCCATAGCCTAAAAATGAAATTTCCATCATTCTTCCAAAAATAGCAAAATCCGACACCGGGCCCACATGGTCCAAACTCGAGGCTCGGACCAAATTCCAATCACCCATAACCCCACGAGCTAGAATATATGATTTATTTCAAAATCCGACCTCAAATTGAGGTTGAATCACCCAAAATCCCACAAGCCCTAGTTCTACCCAAAACCCCCAATTTCTACCTTGAATTCATGAATTAGACTAGGATTAACCATGATTTAATGAAGAAATAATGAAGAAATGATGTTATGAAACTTACCCAAGGAGCTATGGAGGAATGGGAGCTTGTGGCTTGAAAATGGAGAGTGAATGAGGAGGACCCGTATGTATTTTGTGTGAAAATTTCCGTGCATTCTGTTCTGGTTTTATGAAAAATCACTGGGCAAATGCACTGCGATCGCAGAGGGAAGGATGCGATCGCATAGAGTAACTGTGACTGGGCCTGGGAAATGCTCTATGTGATCGCGAGGGGGGCAATGCGATCGCATAGATATGGGAAGCTGGGCAATGCAATCGCACAAGGGTAACTGCGATCGCATAGAACGACTTGGGCTCCTAAATTTTTAAACTATGCGATCGCACAAGGACCTATGCGATCACATAGAACAAAATGCCAGATACCAGCAACAGCTAAGAAAATACCATATTTTCAATGCAAAACATCCCGAACCACCCCCGAAATCACTCTCGAGCCCCCGGGGCTCCCAACCAAAAGCACACACTAACTCAACAACATCATACAAACTTGCTCGAGCGATCAAATCGCTAAAATAACATCAAAAACAAAGAATCAACCCCCAAAACTCAAGATTTCATTTCAAAGTTCATAATTTTCTAACTTTAGCTATTTAGGTCCGAAACACGTCAAACGACGTCCGGTTTCGACCAAACTTCACAGGAAGCGCTTAACCAATACTTAAGACCTGTACCGGGCGTCAGAACAAAAATACGAGCCTGACACCTATATTTGCTAAATCATTTTCATTTCCATTTTTCCTTATTAATTTCAGAAAACATTTTAAGAGAAAAATTCTTTTACCGGGGTTCTGGACCTCGGATTTCGACTCCGGACACATGCCCGAGTCCCATATTTTTCTACGGACCTCCCGGGACTGTCACATCACCGGTTCGGGTCCGTTTACCAAAAATATTGACCAAAGTCAACTATATCAATAATAATATCATAATTCTTCAAATTTTCCATAGAATTCATATATCTTAACACAAAAACATTCCTGCTTCGCACCCGGAATGTGCACGCACATCGAGGCAACTGTTAGTGAGGTTTCCAAGACCTCGAAACCGCAAAAAATGGAGAAATACGGTAATAACCCTTTGGGTCGTCATATTCTCCACCTCTAAAATAATCGTTCGTCCTCGAACGGACAAAATAAATAAGTACCTAACTTAGGAAATAGACGAGGGTAATGACTTCGCATATCAGACTCGGACTCCCAAGTTGAAGCCTCAGGAGGCTAACCTCTCCACAGCACACGTACCGAAGGAAAACTCTTCGACCTCAACTGTCGAACCTGCCGGTCTAGAATAGGTGCCGGCTCATCCTCGTAGGGCAGATCCTTGTCCAACTGGACAGTACTGAAATATAACATGTGAGTAGGATCACCGTGATACCTCCGGAGCATAGACAGATGAAATACTGGATGCACAACTGACAAGCTAGGTGCCAAGGAAAGTCTGTAAGCCACCTCTCCCACTCGATCAAGTATCTCAAATGGTCTAATATATCTAGGGCTAAGCTTGCCCTTCTTCCCAAATCTCATCACGCCTTTCTTAGGCGATACACGGAGCGATACTCGCTTACCAACCATGAAATCCACATCTCGAACCTTGGAATCCGCATAACTCTTTTGCCTAGACTGAGCTGAACGCAACCTCTCTTGGATAATATTGACCTTGTCCAAGGCCTCCTGGACTAAATTAGTACCCAACAACCGAGCCTCTCCTGGCTTGAACCATCCGACTGGAGACCGACAGCGCCTACCATACAATGCCTCATAAGGTGCCATCTGAATACTGGATTGGTAGCTATTGTTGTAGGCAAACTCTGTTAAAGGCAAGAACTGGTCCCAAGAGCCTCCAAAATCAATAACATAGGCTCGGATCATATCCTCCAATATCTGAATAGTCCTCTCAGACTGACCAACCGTCTGAGGATGGAATGCTGTTCTCAACTGAACCTGGGTACCTAGCTCCTACTGAACTGCTCTCCAAAAGAGCGAGGTGAACTGTGTACCCCGATCTAAAATGATAGATGTCGGTACCCCATGAAGACGAACAATCTATCGGATGTAAATCTCAGCTAGTCTCTATGAGGAATAGGTAGTAGCAACAGGAATGAAATACACTGACTTAGTCAGCCTTTCAACAATGACCCAAATAACATCAAATCTCTTCCGGGTTACTGGAAGTCCAGTAACAAAGTCCATGGTAATCCGCTCCCAGTTCCACTCAGGAAGCTCATTCCTCTGAAACACACCACCAGGTCTCTGATGCTCACACTTTACCCGCTGACAATTTAAACACTGAGCCACATATGCAACAATGCCTTTCTTCATCCTACGCCACTAGTAATACTGCCACAAGTCTTGATATATCTTCGCGACACCCGGGTGGATAGAATACCGAGAACTATGGGCCTCCGCTAAGATCAACTCCCGACTGCTATCAACATTGGGCACACATACTCGCCCCTACAATCTCAAAACACCATCCGCATCCAAAGTCACCTTCGTGGCACCTCCATATTGCACAGTGTCTCTCAAGTCACACAAATAAGGATCATCAAATTGTCGGTCACGAATCGCTCCAATAATGAATAACGAGCGACCGTGAAAACTAATACTCGGATAGGCTCCGAAATGTCCAACCTCACTAATCGATTGGCCAAGGCCTGGATATCTAAGGCAAGTGGTCTCTGGCTGTCCGAAATATATGCAAGACTACCCATGCTGGTGACTTCCTGCTCAATGCATCGGCCACTACATTGGCCTTACCCGGGTGGTATAAGATAGTAACATCATAGTCCTTCAATAGCTCCAACCACCTCTGCTACCTCAAATTCAACTCTTTCTACTTGAACAAGTATTGCAAACTCTTGTGATCCGTGTACACCTCACACGTCACACCATATAAATAATGCCTCCGAATCTTCAAGGCATGAATAATGGCTGTCAACTCTAGATCATGGACTGGGTAGTTCTTCTCGTAGATCTTCAACTACCTCAAAGCATAAGCAATAACCCTGCCATCCTGCTTCAATATCGCACAAAGACAAACATGGGAAGCATCAAAATAAATAGTTTAAGGTCCTAGACCTGTGGGCAAAACCAATATCGGTGCTGTAGTCAGAGCTGTCTTGAGCTTCTGAAAGCTCTCCTCGCACTCATCTGACCACCTGAACTGGGAACCCTTCTGGGTCAACCTAGTCATCGAGGCAGCTATAGATGAAAATTCCTGCACAAACCCGATGATAATGACCAGCTAAACCCAAGAAACTACGAATCTCTGTCGCTGAAGCTGGTCGAGGCCAATTCTTAACTGCCTCAATCTTCTTTGGGTTTACCTGAACACCCTCAGCTAATATGACATGACCCAGAAACGTCCCTGAACTTAACCAAAACTCACATTTTGAAAACTTGGCATACAACTGGCTATCCTTCAGAGTCTGAAGAACCACTCTGAGGTGCTGCTCATGCTCCTCCTGACTGCGGGAGTACATAAGAATATCATCAATGAAGACACGAACAAGTCCAAATAAGGCCTGAACACTCGGTTCATCAACTCCATAAATGCTGCTGGGGCATTGGTCAACCCAAATGACTTGACCAAGAACTCATAATGCCCATACCGAGTGTGGAATACTATCTTACGGACATCATACGCCCTAATCCTCAGCTGGTGATAACCCGATCTCAAATCTATCTTGGAAAACACATTTGCACCCTGCAACTGGTCGAACAAATCATCAATCATTGACAATGGGTACTTGTTCTTAATTGTTACCTTGATCAGCTGTCGGTAGTCAATACACATCCGCATGGAACCATCCCTTTTCTTCACAAACAGAACTGGCGCACCCTAGGGAGAAACACTAGGCCTGATGAAATCCTTTTCCAACAAATCTTGCAACTGATTCTTGAGCTCTTTCAGCTCTGGCGGAGCCATACGGTACGGCGGAATGGAAATGGGCTACGTGCCTGGTGCCAGATCATTGCAAAAATTAATATCCCTGTCGGTCGGCATACCGGTAGGTCTGAAGGAAAAACCTCTAGAAACTCCCAAATAACAAGGACTGAGTCAATAGAAGGAACCTTTTAGCAGGAGTCGCGAACATATGCCAAATAAGCTAGACACCCCTTCTGGACCATGCGTCGAGCCTTAACATAAGAAATAACACTGCGGGTGGCATGACCTGAAGTCCCTCTCCACTCTAATCGGGGCATATCTGGTAAAGCTAAAGTCACGATCTTGGCGTGACAATCCAAGATCGCATGATACGGGGACAGCCAATCCATCCCCAATATAACATCAAAATCCACCATGTCTAGAAGCAATAGGTCAACATGGGTCTCAAGACCCTCAAACACTACTATACAAGAACGATGGACCTGATCAACCACTATAAGATCACTCACTGGTGTAGATACATATACAGGAATACCCAAAGCATCGCTAGGCATAGGCAGGTAGGGTACAAATAAGACGACATGTATGAAAATGTAGACCCGGGGTCAAATAGCACTGAAGCACCCATGTCACAGACCAGAATAGTACTTGTAATAACAACATCGAAAGACTCAGCCTCTGGCCAGGGTGGCAAAACATAGAAATGGGGCTGGCCCTACCCCTGATCTGCATCTCTAGGGCAATCAACCGCTGGCTGACCTCTACCTCTACCGGTCCGAGCTCCACCTTTACGGTCCCTACCTCCACCTCTAGGATCTCTACCCCTGCCTCTAGCTGGCTGGGCGGGCTGTGAATCACCTGCCGCTTGAATCATGGGACGAGGACCCTGCTGCTGAGAACTGCCCGAAGCTTGAGGACAAAACCTAGCAATATGCCTCGGATCACCACATGTATAACAAGTCCTCTGCTGGTGAGAATAACGGAGTGGGGGTGCACTAATTGGCTACTGATCTGACTGATACAGCTAGTGACCACCACTACCCGAACTACCATGAGAAGTCTGAAGAGCTGACTGAAAGGTCCTCGATGCCTGACCGCTACCATAAGAATCCCTACCTCCAGATGAGGTACCGCTGAATCTACCAGAATGGCGAGGTCTCTTATCTGACATCTGACTACCTCCCCGTGTGAGGGCCACCTCAACTCTGCGGTGCGCATTGGCCGCCTCCTGGAAGGAAATATCACTGCCCACTCCCATGGCCATCTGTAGGCGAATCGGCTGAATCAACCTATCAATAAATTTACGGACCCTCTCCTGCTCTGTAGGGAGTATCACTACTGCATGGCATGCCAAGTCAATGAATCTGGTCTCGTACTGAGTAACTGTCATAGTGCCCTGCTGAGGCGCTCAAACTATCTGCAAATTGCCTCCCGCTGAGTGACGGGGAGAAATTCTCCAAGAATAACTCCGCAAACTGGTCCTATGACAAAGCCGGAGACACTACTAGTCTGGATAAATAGAAATCCCTCCACCAAGTCTTAGCAGATCCTGTAAGCCTGAAAGTGCAGAAATCGACCCCATTGGTCTCTACTATGCCCATGGTCCTGAGAATCTCATGGCAGCTGAATAAGAAATCCTGGGGATCCTCGGACGAAGCACCGCTGAAGGTGGTGGTGAAAATCTTGGAGAACCGATCAAGTCTCCATAAAGCATCGGAAAACATGGTCGCTCCATCACCGGCATGGGCTATAATACCTACCTGAGCTGGCACTACGGGCTGAACCACTGGAACCTGAGTCCGGGGAGCTACTTGCTCTGGGGTACGTGTATCAGGAGTCTGAACCCCTCCTCCAGCCTGAGAGGTGGCTGGTGCAGCTGGTAACAACCCCGATCTAGAAACACTCTCCATAAAGCCTGCTAGTCTGACTATAGCATCCTGAAACTCTAGGGTGATCACAACTCCTCCTGGGACCTGAGCTGGGCCCGCCTGTACTGCTAGGGCTGGAACCTCCTCATCATAGTCAACATGAGGCTCCACCTCTGGAATGGCTACCTGGGGCTGGGCTCTGCCCTGACCTCGGCCTCTAGCACGACCTCGGCCTCTACCTCTCGCGGGTGCAGCTGTGGGCTCGAGCTGCCGTGCCGCGGAAGATGAAGCACGTGTTCTTTCCATCTGCGAAAGAACAAAATAGAAGGATAATTAGTGTTTGAGAAACAAAATCGCACGATAAAAAAGAACAAAAGTGAAATATTTCCTAACTTTGTAGCTTCTGAGGGATAAATACAAACGTCTCCGTACCGATCCATCAGACTCTACCTAGTTTGTCCGTGAGTAGTGAGACCTATTCAACCTAGAGCTCTGATACCAACTTGTCACGGCCCGAATTTCCCACCATCGGGAGTCGTGATGGCGCCTACTATCAAAGCTAGGCCAGCCAATCCTTAACAACAGAATATACTAAATATAACTAAACGTTGCAGAAAACCCTTTAGAAATTCAATAAAGAAGAATCAAATGCGGAAAAATACTGAAAACAACACAACCCCAAAACCTGGTGTCACTATCTCACAGACTACTAAAGAGTACTACAACCAAGTCTGAATGAAAGAAATATACATAAGTCCGTTCTGATACATTAAAACAAACTGAGTTAAGGGATAGGGACTTCGGGCTGCGAACACCGGCTAGGCAACCTCGAGAGTCCCTGAAGCTGATGACAACTCCCAATAATATCCTACTGCTCCTGCTGACCGTAAGCTGCTCCAAAGCTGTGATCTATGCAAAAAGCACAGATAATGTAGTATCAGCACAACCAACCCCATGTGCTGGTAAGTGCCTGGCCTAACCCCGGCGAAGTAGTGACGAGGCTAGACAGAACTTACTAAAACCAACCTGTGTAGATATATATATAGATACAACAATAACAGAAAGAACAACAGGATTATATGTGAAGTATACAACTGAAAGGAGAGCAGGTCATCTGTGACAACATTAAACCAAAATCACCTTATTTACTTTCATAAGTGGTCGGCGCGCCACACGATCCCAATAAAGATAATACAAGTGGACGGCATGCCACACGATCCTAATAATCATAATATAGTAGATGAAGTATCACACGATCCCAATAATAAAATATAGTGGACGGCGTGCCACACGATCCCAATAATCATAATATAGTGGACGGCGTCCCACACGATCCTAATAATCATAATATAGTGGACAGCGTGCCACACGATCCCAATAATACAATATAGTGGACGGAGTGACACACGATCCCAATAATATAATATAGTGGACGGCGTGCCACACGATCCCAATAACATAATATAGTGGACGGTGTGCCACACGATCCCAATAATCATAATAAATGATTCATATAGCCTCTCTCAAGGATTTCCCCTTTTAGGAAACACTCGGCAATATAACGATCTACCCAATAAGGGTACCACTAGCAGCTCAAACATCTCAACAGTGGATATTACATATAATGCTCGACCGAATAAGGGAGCAACAATAATCAGAATCTACTCGTGCCGGCAAGAGATCCAACCACATGTTCTTAACCATACTTACAATTTCGACTTTATAAAATTCATTACCATTTGAGCCAATACTCCAAGAAGTCTCATGTTTTCATAAATAATTCCTCAACTAACTCATCACGTTGAATTCATCATTTACTAAGAACGATTCTCAAAATATACCCCAAAGCAAGTACAAATAAGACTCACGGTCATGCTAGACGCCAGTGTATAGATACTCGTCACCATGCCTATACACCGCACTCGGTCATTTAGCAAATAGCAACAATATTACTCTAGTCCTATTCCCTCAAGTCAGGATTAGATCAAACACTTACCTCAGTCCAAAAAATAGCAATCAATCCTCTAGCACCGCCATTCCTCTAGAATCCGACTCCGAAAAATTGGTATCTAGAAATTTCCAATTCAATAACATCAATTAGGGCTCAATAATACAATCCCATAGCCTAAAAATGAAATTTCCATCATTCTTCCAAAAATAGCAAAATCCGACACCGGGCCCACATGGTCCAAACTCGAGGCTCGGACCAAATTCCAATCATCCATAACCCCACGAGTTAGAATATATGATTTGTTTCAAAATCCGATCTCAAATTGAGGTTGAATCACCCAAAATCCCACAAGCCCTAGTTCTACCCAAAACCCCCAATTTCTACCTTGAATTCACTAATTAGACTAGGATTAACCATGATTTAATAAAGAAATAATGAAGAAATGATTTTAGGAAACTTACCCAAGGAGCTATGGAGGAATGGGAGCTTGTGGCTTGAAAATGGAGAGTGAAGGAGGAGGACCCGTATGTATTTTGTGTGAAAATTCTCGTGCATTCTGTTCTGGTTTTATGAAAATTCACTAGGCAAAAATGCCCTATGCGATCGCATACAAGGCATTGCAATCGCATAGGGTAGGGTAGCTAATGCACTGCGATCGCGGAGGGAAGGATGCGATCGTATAGAGTAACTGTGACTGGGCCTGGGAAATGCTCTATGCGATCGCGAGGGGGGCAATGCGATCGCATAGATATGGGAAGCTGGGCAATGCGATTGCACAAGGGTAGCTGCGATCGCATAGAATGATTTAGGCTCCTAAATTTTTGCACTATGCGATCGCAGAAGGACCTATGCGATCACATAGAATAAAATGCCAGATACCAGCAACAACTAAGAAAATACCAGATTTTCAATGCAAAACACCCCGAACCACCCCCAAAATCACTCCCAAACCCCCTGGGGCTCCCAACTTAAAGCACACACTAACTCAACAACATCATACGAACTTGCTCGAGCGATCAAATCGCTAAAATAACATCAAAAACAAAGAATCAACCCCCAAAACTCAAGATTTCATTTCAAAATTCATAATTTTCTAACTTCAGCTATTTAGGTCCGAAACACGTCAAACGACGTCCAATTTTTACCAAACTTCACAGGAAGTGCTTAACCAATATTTAAGACCTGTACCGGGTGTCGAAACTAAAATACGAGCCCGATACCTATATTTTCTAACTCATTTTCATTTCCATTTTTCCTTATTAATTTCAGAAAACATTTAAATAGAAAAATTCTTTTACTGGGGTTCTGGACCTCAGATTTCGACTCCGGACACATGCCCGAGTCCTATATTTTTCTACGGACCTCCCGGGACCATCACATCACCGGACCGGGGCCGTTTACAAAAAATGTTGACCAAAGTCAACTATATCAATAATAATATCGTAATTCTTCAAATTTTCCATAGAATTCATTAATCTTAACACAAAAACTTTTCGGCTTTGGACCCGGACTGTGCACGCACATCGAGCCAACTGTTAGTGAGGTTTCCAAGAACTCAAAAGCGTGAAAAAAGGGAGAAATACGGTGATGACTCTTTGGGTCATCACACTTCAATTAAGATAATTAAGGGTCATTGTAACACGTGAGAATTAAAGAAAAGCTAACAATGTCATATGGATCATATAGAGGAAATTTAAGCAACTAGGAAACCCAATCATTGCATGATACTTTCCACATAATGACCTAAAAACTCTAGAGGCAAATTTTCCATAAATAAGTCAGAGCACACACTCGTCACATCGAATGCATGGACTACAATTAGCATAGAAGACTCAATTTATAAAGGGAAGTCCCCCACACAAGGTTAGGACAGATACTTACCTTAAAGATGACAACTATGTACTCTAAAATGCTCTTCTCAGGCTAAAAACATTTGGATAGCTCAAATCCAACTATAACAACTCAAAAACACACATAAATCGAATAAGGAACTATTACGAATAATAAAGTTTTAATCTTTACAAAAATATAAAAATCGACCCAAAATTTGACCCCCGGGCTTGCACCTCAGAACCCATCAAATTTACAAAATTTGATCACCCATTCCAGAATGAGTTCAACCATACAAAATGTATCAAATTCCGATACCATTTGGTCCCTCAAATCATTTGAAAATTTTATTCAAAAACCAACTCTTTCCCCAACCCGAAAAAAATAATTTAAATGATAAAAATAAAAAAAATTTCGTGGAATATATTTAATTCTAATTGAAGAACATTTACTCAATCGAATTTCGTGAAAAACCCACCAAAAATTGCCAAGAATCGAGCTCTAGAAGTCAAAATATGATGAAATTAGTTTAACCCTCGATTTTGGAATATAAGCTGTCTGCCCAGGTGTTTGTTCATTGGGATCGCGGGAGAGTGACGCAATCACGTATAAGAAAATAGCTACTGGCCCAAAATGTTCTATGGGATCGCAGGCAAATCAATGCAATCGCATAGAAGGAAAAAGCTGTTGTCCAAATTTGTGCTATGCTATCGCGGAAAAATCAATGCAATCACATAGAAGGAAAATGCCGTTGTCCAAATTTGTGATATGCTATCGCGGACAAATCAATGCAATCATATAGAAGGAAAATGCTGCAGTCCAAATTTATGTTATGCGATCGTGAACGAATCAATGCAATCGCATAGAAGGAAAATATGGCATGTTAACATTGTACTACGCGATCGTGGCTACACCTATGTAATCGCAGAGAAGGAAATACCAGATAGCATAACATCAGTTCAAACATAGGGAAAAATGGCTCGTATCCCATCCGAAATACATCCGAGGCTCCCAGGACCTCGTGTAATCACACAAACAGGTCATATAACCTAACACGGACTCGCTCGAGGTTTCAAATCACATAAAACAACACTGAAATCATGAATCAAACCAAAAATCAAACTTATGAATTTCCAAATCTTGAAATATCAAATCTCATGCCTAAACATATCAATTCAACGCTGAATAACACCAAATTTCCCAAACAAGTCCAAAATGACATAACAGATCTGCTCTAACTCTCGGAATAGCATTCCGACTCCAATATCATAAAAGTCAACTATGGGTCAAACTTCTCCATTTTTCAAACTTCAACTTTTCCAACTTTCGTCGAAATGCCTCAATTTACTCTACGGGCCCCCAAATCCGAATCCTGATGCGCGCCTAAGTCCAAAATCACCATTCGAAGCTGTGAGATCATCCACGACCTATTCCGAGGCCATTTACCCAAAAGTCCAATTCCAGTCAAATTCTCATCGTTTAAACTTCCAAAGCTAGTTTCCTTCTTCCAATTTGACTCTGAATCATTCATTAATTGAATTCAACCATGCACACAAGCCAATATACATAATGAGAAGCTGTTCGCGACCTCAAAATATCGAGTCAGGCGTAATCTCTCAAAACGGTCAATCAGGTCGTCACATCCTCCTCTACCTAAACATACGTTCATCCTCAAACGTGTTTGGAGTTGTTCAAAAACCATCGGAACACTGCATGGGCTCACCATATATACACCCGAACCCGTAACCCAACCTAAGCAGAACTGTCAATGCAACTTAACTGAAGATCTCACCTCCTTCTTAGCCCATCACCTTAAAATAGAACCCAAACCTCAACATCTGAGTTTCATCATAGGATCCGAATCTCACATCATTACACTATATAAAACCAAACAAGCTGAATCAAGCCAACATAAATTCCAATCCCAAATATAATCACATGCTGCTCCATACAACTCAATGCCCAAAGCAATAACCACTGACCACCATTAGTGCTCCAATAACATCCTGGATGCCGGAAACACACCTCACATTAAATATAACTTTATTTCGGACCTCCATATCACTGTTCATGATAAATAAACATGCGGGAACTCATAGCCACCTATGAAGTCAACAAGTCAAGAAACTCTCTCGCCCGCCAGGGCCATTATCTAAATCTTAGCAGAAACACCCACATACTTTCAAACACTCCTCACCCCCAATGCCATAGTACCACACTGAGGTCTAAGAAACACATCTCGGCTAATATAAGCAGCCCAACTGATGACTTATCATGGAAACACACAAATTCTCATGCTACACAGCTCGTACACTAAAGCATCAATAACTCAATTACGCAACACAAAAAATTGAAAAATAAGGTATAAGATTTTTCTAATGAGAACCACATGTAAAATAACAAAAGTATAGTGCTCATCAAATCGTCCCATGGAGGGAAACACAACATCAAATAATCACAAGGAAAGAATATCCCACATAACATCCACTGCGATGCGCAGCCTGCTCCCGAATACTCATCATGCCAAAATGCTCAATTCCATTGATCACATAAATATTGATATCAGGAACAATAGAGAGAACAAGTAAAAGTGTGGGACTAATGAATAGAAGTATTAAAATATGAGAGAAGAAAGCAAATAGAAGGTGCAACAAGCAAATCAACATCACGTGGGCTATCTCACCCGCCTCGCCATAAGGTCTGAATAGAGTTACAACATGCGTGGGGTATAATCATAGAACCTCATCACCTAGCACAACATAAAAGACTAGCACATAACATAGGCTAGGTACACAAATAATATTCATTCTGCCCGGTAACATAACCATAATGACAATCTCACAGGAGCACACAAATTTGATCTAATACAAGATACATATTCTTATTGAGCTTTCAAATAGTACCGAACCCGAATTTTGATTATTTAAAAATATGTAAATATACTTTCCAAATATCCACAGTGACGTATCAATCATGCATGAATTTAATTACCTCACCCTCAACATTTTTTCACAACCGCGGTAGGAAATGCTCCACATATGACGGCATCTAGCCCAAAACCTCAGGAATACCAAAACTTCCATACTCAAACTCTACTACGAAAATCAAATGGGTGATATAACACTTACACTCTATCATTATGCTGAAGCACTCATATAGAGTTTCTGGCCGCGTAACAAAATATGAACCTCGAAAACCTTAAAACCCAGCAATCACCATGCTACACCAACGCATTGCAACCAAAACTCAAGGTCCTTTCTAAAATGCACAGTTTTAACATATGATAGCCAACAATGTCAACACCCCATTAATTTCTTATGCCTATTTAGGAGAAAGCCACAATGCACCACATATTCCTTACGCCTATAGTAGAAATCCACTCAAGTCGTAGTCAAACCATTGAGAACCCTCCGAGATCCTCTAGCATGCAATTAATCCATCAGGATTGCACCCCAATTCAACTGAGTCACACAAACTGTCCAATCCATGAGTGCTTCCACAAATACCAGTGGAGAATTCCCATTTAAAGGACCAATCACTTCATCGCTATGTTGATGTAACACTACAAAGCTGACCCATTTTTTAAATCCAAGAGTGCTTCTAAAATACTAGTGGAGAATTCCCATTTAAAGGACTAATCATTTCATCGCTATGTTGACCCAACACTACAAAGCTGGCCCATTTTTTCAGATAGTCGATATGTAATAATCCCTCAAAGTCTCAAAATCATCCTGTACAAGATCTCATACCACATATACATATACCGTAGGCCGAAACTGACATAATTCTAACTATACAGTCTGAATGCCATTGATGGACTCCTTGTAAGGCCCCGTATAAATTTTGTGCATAAAACCTAGTAGCTGTGGTGTCATGGTCTGAATAATGTGTTAGGAATGCATAGAATTCTTCGCGGCGAGCTTGCTCGCTGCGGTTCGGACCCTTGGTAGTGATTTAAGTTTCAAAAATGTAGAGAATTAATTTTTCCGAAAAGTGTCCAATATGCGGTCAAGAATACGATCGCAAACCTGACATGCGGACCGCATTCTTGCCGCAAAACGTTCCAGAGAGTTTCCCAAAAATCGTGTCAAAAGTGCGGTCGATATGCGATCGCATGTCAAATCTGCGGTGCACTTTGCGACCGCAGATCAAGCATGCGGACCGCATTCCGGCCGCATTCCTTAACAGAACCTGTGTAAAATTTGGGGCAATTCTGCGGTCACTATGCGGACCGCATGTTGATTCCTGCGGTCGCATAGTGCACCGCATAATTGACCCCGGCCCAGATTTTTGTAACACTTTGACCCGATCTCTTCTTTAATATAACACACTTCTTCTTCATTTTATCATATCATCTTACCAAAATTAGAGAGAGAAGAGAGGGTTTTTAGAGAGAGAAATCTTTCATCTTCAAAGATTGTTCCAACCATCTTAATTCCAAGGGATCTTAGGGCAAGGATTCAACTTCCCCAATCTTTTCAAGGTAAAAACCCTAACTATTTTCTTTGATTTTCAGTTTTAATTGGGTAAAGAGAGGTTTGCATATAATAGCTTTTAAAAAATAGAATTTTTACACTCATGCATGATTATTGAACTTGATTTTTAGTAAAAAGAAGTGAGTAGAAGTAAGAGTCTTCAAGAACAAGGTTGGCAAGAGTAAGATAGCGTGGGTAAGCATAAAGTAGGAAGTTAACGGAAGAAAACTCATCACCAGGTATGTATGGCTAATTTTGATTCTTGTAAAATCGCCCAAATGTGTGCGAATTGTTTTGCCATGTGTCAAATTGAGAAATTTTACGTAATTCTTTGATTTCCTTGTTGAGCATTTGATTGATGTTGAACTACGTGTGGTGTGGTATGAAATATGAATTGAAAGATAAAAAGGTAATCGAGATTGGTAAAGAATTGGGAACAACCATTGTGATGGCATATTTGGCTTATTGTGGAAGGAATTTGAAACACCTTAATTGTGGTAAATTGTTGAACATGATTATGTGGGCATTTTCGATTTTGGAATACTTGTAACTTGGTTTTGATATTGTCTTGAGAAGAAATTGAGAACATGAACCAATGTGTAAGTTGCTTATTTGAACTTGTTGAAAATTGTGTGTAGTACCTTATCTGCTATTTGAAATTGTTGTGTTTTCAACTGTAAGGCGGGGTCGTGTTGCGCACCGCAACGTGAGGAAATAAGGTGTGGGTTGGGGTGATAAGGGTGGCCGAGGTAATAAGGGTGGTTAGGGGCAATAAGGATGGAAAGCAATCGAAATCGCTATTGAAAATTGATACAAAAATCAATAATGTGAAATTGTGAAAGGAGACAAGAGGAGAGTTTGCAACCTATGGGGCACTGATTGCCCCTTTGTTTGACTACTTGTGCTTTACATGATTGATTGGTTATTGTTAAATTGGTTGATCGTACAAAGTGCTTTGTGTGAGAATTATTTGAAATGAGGAAAATGTGGAAACATGGTTGGCTGGCTTAATTAATTGTTGATGTAATTTAATGGCTTGAGTTTACTTGGGACAAAGTTTGTCCATACATACCAGTACAATTCAAGTGTACTGACGTCCCTTTTGCCGGGGCGCTACATTCGTGTCATGATTGTAGGTGGATCAGTAGCAGGCACTTCAGCTCATCGGCAGTAGTATCCTTCTCCTTCCACCGCCCGTTTTGGTGAGCCCCTTTCTTCCTCGGGGCCTTGTGTGGTTCATGCCACTCGGTTTAGATTTCATTTTGGCTTTGTAAGGTATAGCCGGAGCCTTGTTACCGGCAAGTATTGTATTTCCCTTTTGTATCCTAGAGGCTCCATAGACATGTAAACTGTGGGATTGTGGCCTATGTATATGTATTGGGCGTTGTAAATATAAATTATGAACTTGTTAGTGAATCAATCACATGGTTATGTTTATGCATTATGAAATCAGTCATTATTGGTAAAATATTTGGTTAATGAGAAACAATCAACACAGGGTTAACGCGTGGGAATGAAAGGCACCCAGGTCCGCTTGACTGGGGCAACCCGGTCAGGCGCCGGTCATGTCCCTCGATTTGGGGCGTGACACTCCTCCACTTGGCGCAAAGCCATAGAAAACAATGTGTGATGATCCGCAGAATTGACCTTCACAGCTCATACAACACAAATCACAATGTACTCCAATACCGTCAACTATCCTCAATCAACACCCATCACACTTCAGCTGCGCCTCCATATAAACAACTTAATAGTCTCTTAATACCTCAAATATCTCCAGTCTAGACAGCACGGTGAGAAAATGTCCGAGCATCCCCGACTCCCTCGTAGCATATTTGTAGTATCACGAACTACCGGCGTATAACGGACAACAAGAGCGTAATATTACACACGAGTGTATGTAAAGGAACATAAGTTATATGCATCGAGCTGAATCAATGTCGCACGATAAGGAATGAAAGAAGGGAATTTCCTAACACTTTTGTAGCCTCTCAAAGATAAGTATAGATGTCTCTATAGCGATTTGCAAGACTCTACTAAACCTGTTTGTGACTTGTAGCACCCATGAACCTAGATCTCTGATACCAACTTGTCATGACCCAAAAATATCTCAGAAGGAGTCGTGATGGCACGTAGTCTCTAAACTAGCTAAGCCTAATATTAACTGAGATAACAATTATATTTTCTAATAATCTGAATAACTCTTAACAATTTATAATTTCCAAAACTGACGGTACAAGTAACAAGCCTTTATAAGAATAGTTATACAAAACAAATACATCACCAGTCCGAAACAAAAGGAACAAATGGGAATACGTACAAATGAAGGTGACTCCGAGGCCTGTGAATGCAGTAGCAGGCTTACCATGAATCTCCATCGCAGTGACCCGCACAACTGCTATCGATCAAATATCTGGATCTATACACAAAAATGTACTGAAGTGTAATATGAGCACACCATATTGGTGCCCAGTAAATATCAAGACTAACCTCTATGTGGTAGTGACGAGGAACAGTCCAGACACCTACTGGTCAAATAAATTGAACAGGATTTGATAATAAACTATCAATCTAAAAATGACATACTAATATCAACAGCAAGGAAAGAACAAACTACAATCAGTAGAAACAATAAAGAGAAACACAGGTGGAAACGAAGATAATCAGATAAATTAACACCAACATAGCTGGAACACAGACAAGTAAAGAAAAATACACTCAAACAAGGATGTTTAATAAGTCATATCGTTTCGGATGCACAATTTCCAACCATCTCAAACTCGATGTTTTATATCATAACCTCAATTACAAAACTTTTATCATACCCAACACCTCGTGCCCATATATTTCTTTCTCACTTTACACAACAACGCTCTTAGGTTACTCGATTAATAGATTCTGTAACCAATACAATTAAGATGTTCAAAGAGTCTAATTTACATAACCTAAGTGGACTACAGCTTCTAAACCAATTAGAAACTCAGCAAGAAAAGATGAAGTTATTTTTGTAAATTATTTAAATAAAGAATGTATCATTTTCAATTAAATTACAACATCGAATAAAATATTACGTTTAACAAGAAATTTAATAAATTATCTTAGTAGAAATTCTATTTTAAAGCAAAATACAACCTCAGACGGTTTAAGGAA
This sequence comes from Nicotiana noctiflora, assembly GCA_032618575.1. NCBI lineage: Eukaryota > Viridiplantae > Streptophyta > Magnoliopsida > Solanales > Solanaceae > Nicotiana > Nicotiana noctiflora. The sequence continues at coordinate 131,931 of JASVEL010006196.1, forward strand.
ATTTAATTGAGAAACTAAATGAATTAAAGATGAAATAATTATTGAAATCTAAAGTATTGAAAAATAAGTATATAAATACGGTGAAGTGTTGAAAACATTTGGGGTTCCTTAACAAAGGATTACAGTGGTAAAGGAATCTGAACAGTTAAAATACTTGACTTGGTTACAACAAATAAACAGAGCAAACAGAAAGTGCACGACACCAAAATCCAATTACAAACAAAGATAAGGAAAACAAACATAGAATTCCACTTTCATTTCATATCTTGTTACAGGCGTAATTACATTTCACATATGTCATTGCAGGCATGCAACCCGCTCCCATTTCACATATCTCGTTCCAGGCATGCAACCCGCTCCCATTTCATATATCTCGTTATAGGCATGCAGCCCGTTCCCATTTCATATATCTAGTTGTAGGCGTGCAACCCAATTCCAATTCATATATCTCGTTGCAAACATGCAACTCGATCACATTTCATATATCTCGTTGCAGGTGTGCAACCTGCTCCCATTTCAGATATCTTGTTGTAGGCGTGCAACCCATTCCCATTCTATATATCTCGTTGTATGCGTGCAACCCGATTCTATTTTATATATCTTGTTACAGGCGTGTAACCTGCTTCCATTTCAAGTTTCTTGTTGCAGGCGTGCAACCCGCTCCCATTTACAAACATCATCAATCATAAAAGAATCTTGGTAAGGGAATAAGAGTATAACAATAATATCCCGACAAGGGAGATAATATCATAAATAATAAAATCCCAGTAAGAAACAATAATATAACAATAATATCCTGGCAAGGGAAACAATATCATAAGTAATATTGTTCTGGCAAGGGAATTAACAAGCACATAATAAGGGTCACGGAAAAACCAAGAAGCATGATAACCTCAAAAAAACAACAAGACATAATAAGCACGTGATTACTACATCTGTAACCACAACAATTGGACATGTAACATATTCGCATGAAGTCATAGAGGAACTCACAATCAAGAAGTATTAAAATAATAAGGAAATCAATCACTTCAATTAAGACAATTAAAGGTCAATGTAACACGTGAGAATTAAAGGAAAGCTAACAACATCATATGGGGCATATAGAGGCAATTTAAGCAACTAGGAAACCCAATCATAACATGATACTTTCCACATAAGGACCTAAGAACCCTAGAGGCAAATTTTCCATAATAAGTTTGAGAACACACTTGTCACCTCGCATGCATGGATTACAATTAGCATAGAAGACTCAATTCCTCAGGGGAAGTCGCCCACACAAGATTAGATAAGATATTTACCTCAAAGACGACAACTCGGTACTCTAAAATGGACTTCTCGGGCGAAAAGACATCTAGACAGCTCAAATCCAACAATAACAACTCCAAAACATACATAAATTGAACAAGGAAATATTCCGAATAATAAAGTTTCAAACTTTACAAAAATTCAAAAATCGACCTAAAAGTCGACCACCGGGCTTGCACCTCGGAACCTGTCAAATTTTATGAAATCTGATCACCCATTCCAAAATGAGTTCAACCATACAAAATTATCCAATTCCGATACCATTTAGTCCCTCAAACCATTATTTTTTATATTGAATTTTTTTTTTCAAAAATCAACTCTTTCCCCAACACAAAATGTAATTTAAATAATAAAAATAAATACAAATTCATGGAATATATTTAATTCTAGTTGAAGAATAATTACCCAATCAAATTTCATGAAAACCCCACAAAAAATCACAATCGGAACTGAGCTCTATGTGACGACCCAAAGGGTCATCACCTATTTTCTCATCTGTTCTGTACTTCTGAGGCCTTGAAAACCTCATTTTATATCACCTTGATTTGCATGCACAGTCCAGGCGCGTAGCCGAAAAGTTTTTATGTTGAAATATGTAAAATTTGTAAAAATTTTAAAGAATTTAGATATTTAAATGATTAAAGTTGACTTCAGTCAATTTTTTTGATAAATGGACCCAGCCCCGAGATTGGACGATGCCGAAAGGTCTATAGAAAAATATGGGACTCGAGCATGTGCCCAGAGTCGAAATCCGATGTCTAACACCTGAGTAAAAGAATTTTTCTGTTAAATTGTTTTTCTAAAATTATTTAGGAAAATGGAAATGAAAATTTATTAAAATACTATGGTATCGGGCTTGCATTTTGGTTCCGATGCTCGGTACAAGTCTTATATATTGTTGAAGCGCTTCCTGTAAAGTTTGGTCGAAATCGGATATCGTTTGATGTGTTTTGGACTTAAATATCTAAAGTTGGAAGTTTATGAATTTCGAAATGAAAATTATGATCTTGAGACTTGATTCAATTATTTTGAAGTTCGTAGGACGTTATTGAGTTAGTGTGTGTGATTGGCTAGGTGCCCCGAGGGCTCGAGAATATTTCGGAAGTGTCCCGGTATGTATTACACTTAAGAAATTGCAGAAAATCTGTTGTTGGTCCGTGCCTAGTGATTCCTTCTATGTGATCGCATTGAGCAGAAATTAGGGGTCTCCAAATCCTTAGATGCGATCGCACTACACCTTCCACGATCGCATAGGTTTGCCAGTTCATTCAACGTGAACGCAATCTACATTCCGCGTTCGCACTTTGTTAGAGTCCACACCTAGACAGACAATGTTTTTCCTTGTGTGTTCGCACAATGATATATGCGATCGCAGTGCTTACCAAACCTGGCCCTATGAGATCGCAATCCTTCTTCCGCGATCACATAGGGCAGTTTTGCCCAGTTAAATTTTATTAAAGAAAGACAGAACCAGTAGCTACGGGAATTCTTCATTTTTATCACGAGCCCTCTTCTCTCCCAAGCTTTAGGAAGCCATTAAAGCCCCCAACCTTCAAGACCACTTGAGTAAGTAATTTTCCACTTATTTCCTTTACTCTTCCTTCATTAATTAGCAAGTTTCTAAGCCTACATCATGAAATCAGAGTAGAAATTGTAGGTTTTTGGTAGAGTTAGGGTTTTGAGAATTTTGGGTAATTCAACCTCAATTTGGGGTCGAATTTTAAAACAAATTATATCTTTGGACTCGTTAGGTTATGGGTGATTGAGTTTTGATCCGAGCCTCGAGTTTGGACCATGTGGGCCCAATGTCTAATTTCGAAATTTTTAGAATAATGCTAGAAAATTCATATCTAGGCTATAGGATTTTACCGTTGAGTCTTTATTGATTTTATTAAATTGATTATGCCTAGATATCACTGTATTGGAGGTGTAATCGCGAGGTAAAACAATAGTTAAGAATTAAGAGGATTTCATGGCTATGGGGTAAATGTTTGGTTTAACCCTAGCTTGAGGGAATAGGAGCTAAGTCTTGTTGCTAATTGCTATGTGATCAAGTATGGTGTATAGGCATGGTGATGAGTATCTATATATTAGTGTCTAGCATGACGGTGAGTCCTTATAATGTAATTATCATGAACTAATTGTGAATGTGAGCACCTAATTTTTGACCACACCTTATGACCTATACTACATTAGTGTAAATATTTTTTTTAGTTCTAATCCTAATATTTTAAATATTTATTTTACTCTTAATATGTTTTATTTAAGAAAAATAAAGACTATAAAAAAATATTCATATTCTTAGAATATAAGATTTTTTTCTATGTTTAAATAGAAGAAAATTATATATATATATATATATATATATATATATATATATATATATATATATATATATATATATATATATATATATATATATATATATATATATATATATATATATATATATATATATATATATATATATATATATATATATATATATATATATATATATATATATATATATATATATATATATATATATATATATATATATATATATATATATATATATATGTGTGTGTGTGTGTGTGTGTGCGCGCGCGCTTGTGTGCTTGTGTGTGCGCGTGTTTTTATCTTCTTTTATTTAATTAAAAAAGGGGGTTATGAAAAGTTAAAAAAATATATAAAGTTAAAAATAAAAATAAAAATAAATAAAACCACCAAACATGCCCACTTTCCGACTTCACTCATGCCTTACTTTCTCACACCCAACTTTTCCACTTGCTCACTTTACTCACAACTTCCCCCATGTTCCCCACTCTTTCTAACCATCAAGACATACTGTTACACATTTTTTATATAAGGCACATATTTAGATTAGTAGTGTGACGACCCAAAGGGTCATCACTTATTTAATTAATCATTTCGAGCTTCGAGGCCTTGAAAACCTCATTCTATGTTGCCTCGATTTACGTGCATGATCCGAGCATGTAGCCGGAAAGATTTTGTGATAGAAAATATGAATTCTATGAGAAATTTGGATAAAAATGATATTAATATTGATATGGTTGACTTCGGTCAACATTTTTGGTAAACGGATCCGGACCCGAGATTGGATGGTCCCGAGAGGTCCGTAGAAAAATATGGGACTTGGACATGCGTCCGGAGTCGAATTTTGAGGCCTAGAGCCCAAGTTATGAATTTTTATGTGAAATTGTTTTTGATGTAATTATTAAAGGAAAATGAATTAATTGACCTTGGTATGAGGCTCGTATTTTGGTTCCGACGCCCGGTACAAGTCTTAAATATTATGTATGTGATTTCTGTAAAGTTTGGTGACATTCGGATATCGTTTGAGATGTTTTGGACCTTGAGTTCCAAGTTAAGAAGTTTTGAAAATCAAAAGTATGAAAATCATGAGTTTGAGGCTTGATTTGATTAAAACGAAGTGATATTGGCGATGTGATCGCACGAACAAGTTCATAATGTGTTTTTGAGGTTATGTACATGTTTGGTTTGGAGCCCGGGGCGCTCGGGTAAAGATTTGATAGGCCGTTGGATGAAATTCTGAATTTTTGAACTGCTGGTTTTTCACCCAACTGTTGGCTTCGCAATTGCGAAGTATTTCTCGCAATTGCGAAGGGGACAATGTAAGGCAAGGCTCGCAAATGCGAACCTTGATCGCAAATGCGAAGCCCCCTTTGACCCAGCCTTGTTCGCAAATGCGAACAATCATTCGCATTTGCGAAGGTCCCCAGTGCCTGCCTATGTTCGCAAAAGCGAACAAAAGTTCGCAAATGCGAACATTCCCCATACTGCCTTGGTTCGCAAATGCGAACCATTGTTCGCAAATGCGAACACTGCCTTATACAACATGTGTTCGCAAATGCGAACATTAGTTCGCAAATGCGAACATCCCTTTGTCCGCCAGTGTTCGCAAATGCGAACAAATGTTCGCAAATGCGAACTTTCCAGCCTTAGCTTATTTTTCAAACTCCAGAAATTGGTCGGGGTTCGCAATTGCGAACCCATGTTCGCAAATGCGAACACAGAGACCTGTAAAACACGATTTTCAGTCATTTCTTCAATTTTTACAAAACAAAAACACCCATTTGCGATTCTTCATAGATTTCTTCTTCATCAAAATGATTGTAAGTCACTTTTTACTTAATTCTTTCAATTTGTAACATCATTAATCATGTTTTTCATAAGAAATCAAAGATTTTCATGGTAAAATTCTTGTTTTTGTTAGAAAATAGGTTTTTCATAAATTGGGGAATTGGACCTCGATTTGAGGTCCGATTTTGAAACAAATTATATACATGAACTCGTGGGGGGATGGGTAACCGGATTTTGGTCCTAACCCCGAATTCCGACCATGTGGGCCCGGGGTTGAAATTCACTATTCCGGCAGAATGTTGTAAAAGTTGTATTTGGTCTTAAGAATTAGTTTGTTGAGTAGTATTGATGATATTAAATCAATTGTGTATAGATACGATTGGATTAGTGCCAAAGTTGAAAGAAAACGACATTTCCGCGGATTGAATTGTTCATAAGCATTCGAGGTAAGGGTTTGTTCTATCCTAGCTTGAGGGAATAGGATTATGTGCTATGTGTTATGTGATCGAGTGCGGTGTATGGGCTGTGGTGACGAGCATCCATACACTGGCGTCTAGTATGACCGTGAGTCGTTGGAAAAATGATTATTTGAGATATATTACAAATGAATTGTTATTGTTCTCCCTTGTTGGGACTTGTTGTGAAGATAATTATTGATTGCCCTTGATGGGACGGTTTATGAATTACTGTTTCTTTCTTTGCCCTTAACTGTGATTGATATTTGGGTGAGGAAGAGTGATAATGCACGAAGGGTGATGCCGTGCCATGTTTATTTATTTATGCACGAAGGTTAATGACGTGCCATGTTTATTTATTGATTATGCACGAAGGATCATGCCGTGCCCCGTTATTGAACCATGTACGAAGGATTATGCCGTACTATGGATGTGAGGATGAGAGTAAAAGCACGAAGGGTGATGCCGTGTACTTTATTTGTTTATTTGGTGAGGATGAGAGTAAAAACACGATGGGTGATGCCGTGCAACTGCTTGCTATTTCTTGAATTGATATTACTTGTGTTTACATTATACTTTGTTTTTCCTTGTGAATTTATTAACTCTGTTGTTAATTGTTGAATTCTTTGAGATATTCCTTATTGTGTTATTACCTGGTTATTTCTTGTTATTCCGTGGTATATATATATATAGTGAATTGCACAGGTTTATGTGAGTGTCTGGTCCTAGGCTTGTCACTACTTCGCCGGGATAGGCCAGGCACTTACCAGAGCACATGGGGTCGGTTGTGCTGATGCTACACTTCTGTGCGTTTTTGCACAGGTCCAGGTTACGATCAGGAGCAGCAGCAGCAGTAAATAGATTGCATGGGAGTTGATCATATATGAGACCGAGGTAGCTTGCAGACGTCCGCAGGCCCGACGTCTCTCTCTTTATTTATGTTATTAGCTGGAGTCTCTTTGTTCTGAGACAAATAGAATTGTGTTATATTTCTTTCAGACTTTTATGTGTAGTATTCCATAGTAGTTTGTGAGTTGGTGACTCCACGTCTTGGGTAGAGGATTTTAGTATGATTTTCACCTTGTGAATTGTTATTTCCATTTTGATAAAGCATTCCGCATTTATTTAATTAAAATTGTGTTAAAAACAGGATAGTATGAATACGGTGGCTTGCCTAGCTACCACGAGTAGGCGCCATCATGATCCCGATGTTGGGGGAAAATCCGGGTCGTGACACAATATTATTTGGACATGTTCTTACAGGTTCAAAAGCCTTACCGTCGGGGTCTAGGCCTCTATTCATACTTAGGCCCAGAATATTAGCATTTAAAGTATATTTATAGTGGATTAACATTTATATGCACTAACAACACTTATGAACAAATATTACTTTGTATCAACAATTATTTGTTTCTATTAACGCTGGTTTGCATTTGTACACTTATTATTTCAAAGGCCGTATCAGAGGCCGTGGTAGGGGTAGAGCTCAGCCCCAGGCAGCTACCCCAGAGGTGGAGCCTCATATTGAGATTGACGAGGAGGTTCCGGTTCCAGCAGCTCCAGTGGGCCCAGCTCAGGTCCCAAGAGAGGCTTTATTTACCCCGGATCTCCGGGATGCCTTGGTCAGAATAGCGGGATTCATGGACAGCATTGCTAGAGCGGGTCTATTATCAGTTGCCCCAGCCACTTCTCAGGCTGGAGGAGGGGCCCAGACTCCTATTGCTCATACTCCGGAGCCAGTAGCTCCTCAGCCTCAGGCACCAGTAATCCAGCCAGCTGTGGCCACTCAGTCAGGTACCACGGCTCATGCCGGTGATGGAGCGGCCATGACTTCTGATTCGTTATGGAGACTTGATCGGTTCTCCAAGTTATTTACCACTACATTCAGTGGAGCCGCATCAGAGGATCCTCAGGACTTTTTATTCAGTTGCCATAAGATTCTCAAGACTATGGGGATCGTGGAGACAAACGGAGTTGATTTCTGTACCTTCAGACTTGCAGGATCCGCCAAGACTTGGTGGAGAGATTATTGCTTGACTCGACCAGCGGGGTCCCCAGCTTTATCATGGGACCAGTTTGCGGAACTATTTATGGAGAAGTTTCTCCCTGCTACTCAGAGGGATGTACTTCGGAGGCAGTTTGAGCACCTCCATCAGGGCACTATGACAGTTACACAGTATGAGACGAGATTTATCGACTTGGCTCGTCATGCAGTGGTGATACTTCCCACGGAGCGGGAGAGGGTCCGCGGATTTATAGATGGGCTTAATCAGCCGATTAGACTCCAGATGGCTATGGGCGTGGGGAGTGACATATCATTTCAGGAGGCAGCCAATGCAGCACGCAGAGTTGAGATGGCTCTTGCTAGAGGAGGCGATTATTCTTCAGATAAGAGGCCTCGTCATTCAGGCAGGTTTGGTGGTTCTTCCTCTGGTGGCAGAGAATCCTTTGATAGAGGCCAGTCTTCCAGGTCTTTTCATTCCGCCCTTCAGGCTTCACAGGGTGGATCAGGTGTTCGCGGTTTTCGGGGGCATTATTCCGACCAGTCTCCTATTAATGCTCAGCCTCTTCAGAGTGTTCGTGGAGGCCATTCAGGTCGTCAGGGCCAGCAGCCCTATCAGTCTAAGAGTTGCTACGGTTGTGGTGACCCAGGTCATTTTATCAGGAATTGCCCTCTAGCAGCGGGCAACTCTCAGCAGCGGAGGTCCTCGTCCTATGATTCAGGCCCCAGCTGACCCTCAGCCTGCCCAGCCAGCCAGAGGCGGGGGTAGAGATTATAGAGGTGGAGGTCGAGACCGTAGAGGTGGAGACCGTCCAGCGAGAGGTAGAGGTCAGCCAGTTGATGGTCGTCCTAGAGACGCAGCTCAGAGGGGAGGTGCAGATCCCCGATTCTATGCTTTACCAGTTAGGCCAGAGGCAGAGGCATCAGATGCCGTGATTACAGGTACTATTCTTGTGTGTGGCAGAGGTGCTTCAATATTATTTGACCTTGGATCTACATATTCCTATGTGTCTTCCTACTTCGCACCGTATTTGGCCGTGCCCAGCTATGCTCTGGATATTCCAGTTTATGTGGCTACACCGGTGGGTGACTCCATTGTAGTCGATCGGGTGCATCGTTCGTGCGTAGTTATATTTGGGGGTCTTGAGACCCGTGTTGATCCGTTGCTCTTGGATATGGTAGATTTTGATGTCATATTGGGGATGGACTGGTTGTCCCCATACCATGCTATTCTTGATTGTCATGCTAAGACTGTCACCTTAGCCTTGCCAGAATCACCCCGACTAGAGTGGAAAGGCACCTCAAGCCACTCCGTTCGCACTATTATTTCCTATGTTAAGGCTCGACGTATGGTCGAGAAGGGGTGTCTAGCTTATTTGGCTTATGTTCGTGATTCCAGCGCGGAAGTTCCTTCCATTGAGTCGGTCCCTATTGCACGGGAGTTTCCTGAGGTTTTTCCTTCAGACCTGCCGGGCATGCCACCCGACAGGGATATTGATTTCTGTATTGATCTGGCACCGGGCACTCATCCCATCTCTATTCCACCCTATCATATGGCCCCGCCGGAGTTAAAGAAGTTAAAAGATCAGTTGCAAGACCTTCTAGAAAAAGGCTTTATCAGGCCCAGTGTTTCCCCTGGGGAGCACCCGTATTATTTGTGAAGAAGAAGGATGGCTCGATGCGGATGTGTATTGATTACCGGCAGTTAAACAAGGTGACTATCAAAAATAAATATCCACAGCCGAGGATTGATGATTTGTTTGACCAACTCCAGGGAGCGAGGGTATTCTCTAAGATAGACTTGAGGTCGGGCTACCATCAGCTGAAGATCAGGGCGGCTGACATTCCTAAGACAGCCTTTCGCTCTAGATATGGGCATTATGAGTTCTTGGTCATGTCCTTCGGGTTGACCAATGCCCCAGCAGCATTCATGGAGTTGATGAATCGGGTATTCAGGCCTTACTTAGATCTGTTCGTGATAGTCTTCATAGATGACATCCCGGTGTACTCCCGCAGCCAGGAAGAGCACGAGCAGCACCTCAGAGTGGTTCTTCAGACTCTGAAAGATAACCGACTATATGCCAAATTTTCTAAATGTGAGTTCGGTCGAGTTCGGTAGCATTTCGGGTCACATTGTATCGGTGGAAGGTATTCGAGTAGACCCAAAGAAGATTGAGGCGAGTCCGGAATTGGCCTCGACCGGCTTCGGGGGACCGAGATCCGGAGTTTCTTGGGATTAGCGAGGTTACTACCGTCGTTTTGTAGAGGGGTTTTCTTCTATTGCGGCCCGATGACCAGGTTGACCTGGAAGGGTGTCCAGTTTCGGTGGTCGGAGGAGTGTGAGGTGAGCTTTCGAAGCTCAAGACAGCCTCGACCACCGCACCGGTGTTGGTACTACCTACGGGTGCGGGGCCTTATACGATTTATTGTGACGCATCTCGTACGAGGCTTGGAGCGGTATTGATGCGAGATGGTAAGGTTATCGCTTATGCTTCGAGGCGGTTAAAGATACATGAAAAGAATTATCCAGTTCATGATCTTGAGTTAGCAGACTGTTTTCGTTTGTTTGATCAAGCGGAGGCATTATCTATATGGTGTGACATGTGAGGTGTACACCGATCACAAAAGCCTACAGTACTTGTTCAAACAGAAGGAGTTGAATCTACGACGGCGGAGATGGTTAGAGTTGCTAAAAGACTATGATGTTACTATATTATATCACCCAGGTAAGGCCAATGTGGTGGCCGATGCATTGAGTAGAAAGTATGCCGGCATGGGTAGTCTTGCATATATTCCGGTCAATCAGAGACCATTAGCTCTAGATGTCCAGGCCTTAGCCAACCGGTTCGTGAGATTAGACATTTCTGAGCCTAGCAGAGTGTTAGCCTGCATGGTCGCTCGTTCTTCTTTATTAGAGCGTATCCGTGAGAGGCAATTTGATGATCCTCATTTGCGTGAGTTGAGAGATACGGTACAGCGGGGAGGTGCCACACAGGTAAACCTAGATGATGATGGGGTATTGAAATTGCGGGGTCGAGTTTGTGTACCCAATGTCGAAGGGATTCGAGAGTTGATCTTAGCAAGAGGCCCACAGTTCGCGGTATTCTATTCACCCGGGTGCCGCGAAGATGTACCAGGACTTACGGCAACACTATTGGTGGCGCAGAATGAAGAAAGATATCGTTTCGTATGTCGCTCGGTGTCTAAATTGTCAGCAGGTGAAATATGAGCACCAGAGACCTGGTGGTGTGTTCCGGAGGATTGAAATTCCCGAGTGGAAATGGGAGCGGATCACTATGGACTTCGTTACTCGGACTTCCTTTGACTCGGAGGAAATTTGATGCTATTTGGGTCATTGTTGATAGGCTGACCAAATCAGCACACTTTATTCCGGTGTATCCGTCTCCTACTCGTCGGAGAGGTTAGCGGAGGTTTACATTAGGGAGATTGTTCGTCTCCATGGGGTGCCGTATCTATTATCTCCGATCGGGAACGCAGTTTACCTCGCGGTTCGGAGAGCGGTCCGACGGGAGTTAGGCACCCGAGGTTCGATTGAGTACGACATTTCATCCTCGGACGGATGGCCGATCCGAGAGGACTATTCGGATTCTCGAGGACATGCTTCGAGCTTGTGTTATTGATTTCGGAGGCTCGTGGGATCGGTTTCTACCATTAGCAGAGTTCGCCTACAATAACAGCTACCAATCTAGCATCCAGATGGCTCCATATGAGGCGTTGTATGGTAGGCGATGTCGATCACTAGTCGGATGGTTTGAACCGGGAGAGGCTCGGTTGTTGGGTACAGACTTAGTTCAGGAGGCCTTGGATAAGGTCAAGACTATTCAGGAGAGATTGCGTTCAGCTCGGTCCAGGCAGAAGACTTATGCGGATCGTAAGGTTCGAGATGTAGATTTCATGGTTGGTGAACGAGTATTGCTCCGGGTGTCGCCTATGAAGGGCGTGATGAGGTTTGGGAAGAAGGGCAAGCTCGGCCCTAGGTATATTGGTCCATTTGAGATTCTAGACAGAGTGGGAGGGGTGGCTTACGGATTAGCTTTGCCGCCTAGCTTATCAGCCGTGCATCCAGTTTTTCACGTATCTATGCTTCGGAGATACCACGGCGATCCCACACATGTGTTAGACTTCAGTACTGTCCAATTGGACAATGATCTATCTTACGAGGAGGAGCCGGTGGCTATTCTAGACCGGCGGGTTCGACAGTTGAGGTCGAAGAGTTATCCTTCTGTGCGCGTTCAGTGGAGAGGTCAGCCTCCTGAGGCATCGACCTGGGAGTCCGAGTCTGATATGCGGAGCCGCTACCCACACTTGTTTCCTGACTCGGGTACTTCTTTCTTTTGTCCGTTCGAGGACGAACGGTTGTTTTAGAGGTGGAGATTGTGACGACCCAAAGGGTCATCACTTATTTAATTAATCATTTCGAGCTTCGAGGCCTTGAAAACCTCATTCTATGTTGCCTTAATTTACGTGCACGATCCGAGCATGTGGCCGGAAAGATTTTGTGATAGAAAATATGAATTCTATGAGAAATTTGGATAAAAATGATATTAATATTGATATGGTTGACTTCGGTCAACATTTTTGGTAAACGGATCCGGACCCGAGATTGGATGGTCCCGAGAGGTCCGTAGAAAAATATGGGACTTGGACATGCGTCCGGAGTCGAATTCCGAGGCCTAGAGCCCAAGTTATGAATTTTTATGTGTGATTTCTGTAAAGTTTGGTGACATTCGGATGTCGTTTGAGATGTTTTGGACCTTGAGTTCCAAGTTAAGAAGTTTTGAAAATCAAAAGTATGAAAATCATGAGTTTGAAGCTTGATTTGATTAAAACGAAGTGATATTGGCGATGTGATCGCACGAACAAGTTCATAATGTGTTTTTGAGGTTATGTACATGTTTGGTTTGGAGCCCGGGGGGCTCGGGTAAAGATTTGATAGGCCGTTGGATGAAATTCTGAATTTTTGAACCGCTGGTTTTTCACCCAGCTGTTGGCTTCGCAATTGCGAAGAATTTCTCGCAATTGCGAAGGGGACAGTGTAAGGCAAGGCTCGCAAATGCGAACCTTTATCGCAAATGCGAAGCCCCCTTCGACCCAGCCTTGTTCGCAAATGCGAACAATTGTTCGCATTTGCGAAGGTCCCCGGTGCCTGCCTATGTTCGCAAATGCGAACAAAAGTTCGCAAATGCGAACATTCCCCATACTGCCTTGGTTTGCAAATGCGAACCATTGTTCGCAAATGCGAACACTGCCTTATACAGCATGTGTTCGCAAATGCGAACATTAGTTCGCAAATGCGAACATCCCTTTGTCTGCCAGTGTTCGCAAATGCGAACAAATGTTCGCAAATGCGAACTTCCCAGCCTTAGCTTATTTTTCAAACTCCAGAAATTGGTCGGGGTTCGCAATTGCGAACCCATGTTTGCAAATGCGAACACAGAGACCTGTAAAACACGATTTTCAGTCATTTCTTCAATTTTTACAAAACAAAAACACCCATTTGCGATTCTTCACGGATTTCTTCTTCATCAAAATGATTGGAAGTCACTTTTTACTTAATTCTTTCAATTTCTAACATCATTAATCGTGTTTTTCATAAGAAATCAAAGATTTTCATGGTAAAATTCTTGTTTTTGTTAGAAAATAGGTTTTTCATAAATTGGGGAATTGGACCTCGAATTGAGGTCCGATTTTGAAACAAATTATATACATGAACTCGTGGGGGATGGGTAACCGGATTTTGGTCCTAACCCCGAATTCCGACCATGTGGGCCCGGGGTTGAAATTCACTATTCCGGGCAGAATGTTGTAAAAGTTGTATTTGGTCTTAAGAATTAGTTTGTTGAGTAGTATTGATGATATTAAATCAATTGTGTATAGATACGATTGGATTGGAGCCAAAGTTGAAAGAAAAAGACATTTCCACGGATTGAATTGTTCATAAGCATTCGAGGTAAGTGTTTGTTCTATCCAAGCTTGAGGGAATAGGATTATGTGCTATGTGTTATGTGATCGAGTGCGGTGTATGGGCTGTGGTGACGAGCATCCATACACTGGCGTCTAGTATGACCGTGAGTCGTTCGAAAAATGATTATTTGAGATATATTACAAATGAATTGTTATTGTTCTCCCTTGTTGGGACTTGTTGTGAAGATAATTATTGATCGCCCTTGATGGGACGGTTTATGAATTACTGTTTCTTTCTTTGCCCTTAACTATGATTATTATTTGGGTGAGGAAGAGTGATAATGCACGAAGGGTGATGTCGTGCCATGTTTATTTATTTATGCACGAAGGTTAATGCCGTGCCATGTTTATTTATTGATTATGCACGAAGGATCATGCCGTGCCCTCTTATTGAACCATGTACGAAGGATCATGCCGTACTATGGATGTGAGGATGAGAGTAAAAGCACGAAGGGTGATGCCGTGTACTTTATTTGTTTATTTGGTGAGGATGAGAGTAAAAGCACGAAGGGTGATGTCGTGCAACTGCTTGCTATTTCTTGAATTGATATTACTTGTGTTTACATTATACTTTGTTTTTCCTTGTGAATTTATTAACTGTTGTTAATTGTTGAATTCTTTGAGGTATTCCTTATTGTGTTATTACCTGGTTATTTCTTGTTATTCCGTGGTATATATATATATATATTGAATTGCACAAGTTTATGTGAGTGTCTGGTCCTAGGCTTGTCACTACTTCGCCGGGATAGGCCAGGCACTTACCAGCACATGGGGTCGGTTGTGCTGATGCTACACTTCTGTGCGTTTTTGCACAGGTCCAGGTTACGATCAGGAGCAGCAGCAGCAGTAAATAGATTGCGTGGGAGTTGATCATATATGAGACCGAGGTAGCTTGCAGACGTCCGCAGGCCCGGCGTCTCTCTCTTTATTTATGTTATTAGCTGGAGTCTCTTTGTTCCGAGACAAACAGAATTGTGTTATATTTCTTTCAGACTTTTATGTGTAGTATTCTATAGTAGTTTGTGAGTTGGTGACTCCACGTCTTGGGTAGAGGATTTTAGTATGATTTTCACCTTGTGAATTGTTATTTCCATTTTGATAAAGCATTCCGCATTTATTTAATTAAAATTGTGTTAAAAACAGGATAGTATGAATACAGTGGCTTGCCTAGCTACCACGAGTAGGCGCCATCACGATCCCGATATTGGGGGAAAAATCCGGGTCGTGACAAGTAGGTGGAGAAAAAAGAAAATGTAAATAACAAAAAGAAAACAAGAAAAGAAAATCTGGAGAACAAAGAAAAAGATTAAAAAAAGAATAAGGAGTGAAGAAGTAGTAGAACAACGAGAAAGAGAAAAAGAGTTGAAGACGGAGTTCGAGATTTTGTTCGTGGTTTCGAGTTTAAGGTTCTAAAAAAGTTAGCATTGCTAGCTTTGAAAATCAGTAGATTGTGGCTGTGATTTTTATTGTAAAAAGTTTTACGAAAAAGGTAATATCCGTATTTCCTTATCGACATGAAAGATAGTTTTGTTGGTGCTAATTAATTTTGGCTTTATCTTCTATTTACATCTTTAGAACTGTTGTTACCACTATGTAAAATACTTATATTATTTTGTTCTAGTTCCAATTTTCTTTTTAGTAAAAGAATTGTATTGTATAATATTAGTAGTCTTAAGTTTATTTCAAATGTTTGGTTCGACACAATATTAATTGTAATATACGACGTAGTGGAGGGACGTATGTGCATAAAAGCACATTGGTTTGGTAATACAAATAAGTCCTAAATAGTAACAAAAATAAAAATATTCATAGTAAAGGAAAGTTACTAAGTAGCATTTTATCTTTAAGATGTTTTGATTTTTTTTTTTTTTTTGAACTAGAGTGAAGTGAATATTTGCTTGGGTGTTGGTTCAAGCTAAATTTAATTACCAAGCTTTTACTCATGGCCTAAATAATATTTGCATTACAGTTCAGTTTAAATCTTTCAGAAATCATGTTATTAATCAATAATCATCTTGCAAAGTTTTTTTTTCTTTTTCTTTTCTTGCTAGTCTTATTTAACTCTTATTATGATATTGCAAAAATAATTTATTTGTTTTCTGTTGTTGTATATATATATATATATATATATATATATATATATATATATATATATGGAATGTGAACAGTAAAAATAAGTTACATTTTTGATAGTTTATAACTTGCTTTGTTTATAATTAATATGTTGTTAATGTATTTGGGAATAATTTAATAATTTTGGCTTATATGGAAGATTATATTTGTCAATTTATAAGAATAGTTTTGTTATTTGTTTTGTGAAGTACCACAGGGGTTACGAATTAGCTTTTTGAGGAATAAATAATCGGAGTGGTAAAAATATATTTATAAGGTAGCGAGATGAATCATGAACTAAGTTAAGCCTCATTGAAATAAGTAAGTACAATTACAAATATATATATATCTCAAATCTAAAAGAGACAAAATAAATAAAATACTCTAAAACCTTAGAAAACTTTAGATATATTTTAAATATTAGCCCATGTGTTTGCATCCGAACCTTGGATTGATATGCTTAAGTAATAGAGGTGTCATGTGCGCATTCCCGCGTCTCGATACCTTTAAATTTGAAATAATAATATTTTTAACCATGTGTGCATTCCCGTACCTTGATTTAATATCCAACTTCAAAGAATAATACCTTGTGTGCATATCGCACCTAGGTGAACACATTAATTAAAATATAATAATTATGTGAAAATGTAATAGACAAGTCATAACCAATAAAATACAAGAATTATCAAGAATTAATTTATGCCTTACATTAGTCAATAAAAGCGACCGTGCTAGAACCACGGGACTCGAGGGGTGCCTTATACCTTCCCCTCGGTCAACAGAATTCCTTACTCAGTCTGCTATTTTCGTAGACCATAATTAAGAGTCAATCCTTCCTTTTGAAAGGGGATTCAAATAAAAGGTGACTTGGAACACCGAAACTCAATTCCAAGTGGTGACTTTACATAATAAATAATCCCTTTTTAAAACGTCACCCAATTAGAAAAACTCTTTTAACTCAACCTCGTAATAGGGTTGTGGGGAATGAAGAGGTGTGATAGCGATGGAGACTCTGCTGGGGATATTAATAAGAATTCGAGCTTTTTATATTGATTCTTATTTGACTTTTATCACGTTTTGTATATTATTGTGTTTAGAGCCTAATGTTTTGTAAGTTATCACTTATTTACCGCTTTAATATTTATTTGAACTGTGATATAAATTGTATCCTCTCTCGCACCCCTTTGAGTCTTCTGATAGGTAGTTATGTTGTGTTTGCCTACCAGCATCACAAAATTTATGTCTTGAGATAAAGTCAGTTAGCCTACCAGCTTCTGGTGAAGTATTTAGTCACACATGTTTAGGCGGGAGAGCCATTAGCTAGCCATTGCTGTTCTACTACTGGTGACGCTTGACGCTCCTCGGCTCGGGTTGTCCATGCGGGTAAGCCAGGTCTAGATACCATCTCCTTTAGTGTTTGAAAACTTAGAAGAACAAGCCACAAAAAATTAATTTCCCTAGTAGACTATGCTTTATTTGCATCATGTGCATTGGACTTACTGGGACTCGGCACAGGGCCTGGCCCGTCTAGGACTTGTACCAACTTTTCGGACCACATGTTCATCTTTATGGACCAACATGTTCATCTTTATGTGCTATATGTAATATTATTTGGTAGGCTTTACTCAAATGTTGACTGACTTTAGAATAGATTGATTGAACAAAGGAGAGAGAAATAATTCATAAAGTACATGATTTTTAATAAATAAAATTTGGAAGGGTTTTGGTGTGTAAAATCATAATTTTTAAAATATTTTCTTAAATATCTATTTTAAAAGAACTACGCGGGTCTGATTCTCACCAGATGTAAGATACGTGGGCAACCTTGATCTGGTCCGGCCCCCACTTTTTAAAAAATCCAAAAATATTTTCTTTTAAATTCTTCTCAAAATCAAAATATATTTTCGTTCTTCTTCAACAGTTTTTCTTTCAAAAATTCCCCCAAAAAAAAACAAAAGAATTAAAAATCATAAAAACAATATTTTTGTTATTCTTTAGAAAATATCCTAAAACAAAGAGTTAGTTAGTTTGCTTTATTCTTGATCTTCCCGAACAAGATCTGATTCATGTCTTCACATGATACGTAGGCAATCTACATCAGGTTCGATCAAATCATTTTGAAAAAAAATAAAAAAAAGTAGTTAAAACAATAGAATAAAAAAGAAAAGAAATTGTTTATTCTAACATTCTTGTTGTTTTGAAATAAAAAAAAAAGTTAAAGTTGGTTTATTGGTTTGCAATAACGAGTCATGCAAACAATCCAAGATCCCTCTGAAGTAAAAGCATCTTCTCAACAAATGGAAGAAGCACCACTGTTGTTGAACCAAGGTCACGGAAAGGCAAGTAGGCTGTTCACGGTGAAAAATGAAAAATAAAAGCATATTTGGGGTTGACTTTTCCAGATTTGTGCAATAGGACATTGCCTGCTTGAGATAATTTGATGATGGGGAATTTGATCCAGCTTTGAAAGTCATAGTAACCATTATTGCGGCAGAAGAGAAACAAAAAACGGTAGCCAACCCAGAAAGCCCTATCAGATGGGGAGTCTCGGTAGCAGGCCTTGCTATCTTTTCTGCCTTTTGAGTTATTCCAGCGTGTCATCCGAATATTTTTACTTTACTGTCTTACATTCTGATATAAACCCTTCTATTTTTTTAAATATTTAAATAAATGAAATAAATATTTCATCATCCATGAATGTCTCTTTTCTTAATATTGTCACCTTTCTAATTTTCTTTTCAGTTCTGTAAATGCATATTTGAAGAACATGACATGCTTGCAGACTTCATGCCCAGATCCTGAACGCTGTCAGATTTTGAAATAATGAACCAAGAAGCATAATGCGTTGAAGATAAGGCTTGTAAGAAAATAAACAAAGAATTGAAAAGAAAACGAGATTCCCTCACTTCGGATCATTGTTGAAGCCGAGATCACTGATGAAGATTCCGTCATGAACCGATTGAAATATTATCTTTGATTGATGGAAAGTGATTGGCCGGAAGCTACCATAGGCAGTTGTACAACAAATAATCGCCCATGCTTACAACAAAAAGTACGTCCCAAGAAATTTGAAGTGGGGCAACTCGTATTGAGACATATCCTCCCGCACCATGAAGAAGCTAAGAAAAAATTTGCTCCAAATTGCAAAGGTCCATACATTATAACAGGAGTATTGCCAAATGAAGCGTTGTATTTGGGAGACATCGAAGAAAATGTCCCCGAGGCAACAGTCAAATCAGATGCAGTCAGAAGGTACAATGTTTGACTCACTACTCGGTGTTAACATTCTTTGATTGGGATAAGGACGACTTTCTTTCTCACTATCCAAATACCATCAATCCTTTTGCAAACCCTTTGAGCTGATTCCCTCTCATTGATTACCCTCTTTGGAATCTGGAAGTTATTATTAAAAAATATCAAAGAAAAGAAAGAAAAAAAATCAAAAACAAATTCAAAAAAAAGCAAAAAAAAAAAAAAACAAGGTTTCTGAACTACGTTCAACTTGATTCCTAAAGGATACGTAGGCAACATTTCTCTGAGGTTCAGTCACACTAAAATAAAAATCCAAATTCCCTATAAATTGAAACTGGGGCAGATGTCATAATGTTTCAGTAATAGTTTTGCCTGAAAGATTCCAAAGTTGTATTCAATCCAAATTCTTTTTACCCAAATTCTTTCAAGTCCTTCATATCAATCGGCGAGAATGTTCAAAAATTCGAGGATACAGTTACTTGGGCCAGATACAATCAAATGAGAGAAATAAAATAAGAGAGTCCTATTGGTGAAAATCCTCGTTGGCATTGTAGGGCGATGTGTGTAGAGAAAATAAAAATGAGAGAGTCTTATCAGTGAAAATCTGCAAAGGGCACTATAAGACGATGGCGAGAAGAGAAATGAGAGAGATCAGCTAGTGAAAACCCGCAAAAGGGCACTGTTGATCGAAAAGAGTATCAATACAACCATGGTATCAACACAATTTTGAGAAAGGTTTCCTGCTTTCAAGTCAAATATTGTGATACGTTTCTGAGAATCAGACGGTTTATACAGATGAGGCATCCAATCCAAAAGGCATGTCACGTTCATTGAAGTCTGCATGTACTCCCAAATAAGTCCGTAGTTTTGCTTCCTGAAAAGGACACCACTTGTTTTAAACTCATTCTTTATTCCATTTTTTTCTTTCTTTGAATCCCTTTCGGCCTAACTTTGTTCCAAACATAAGGCAAAGAAAGACGGCAAGATCGATTTACAGGGTTCTCATTTGAAGCGAGCAAATTTATTCAAAAGGCGCCCAGCCTCGGCAAGGATATCAAGTCAAACCCGATTGGCCATGATTGTCCGATGCTTTAAAATGTAAAACTTTGAAAGTGGTCAAAAGTGAAATACCCACAAAGGCAACATAAAGTTTAAAAAAAAAGGTTAAGTACCTTCATGACTATGTTTGGAAAAGCTAAAGGTTCTCCAGAGTCAGAAATATAGTTGGTATTCAGGAAATACTCAGTTGTAATTGAAATCGAAGAAGATGAGCCGAGATCAAGAGATTGAAATAATCATGGCCACAAACCGGCCACCATTTTAAAACTAACAAATCTTTGTTTGTTCAGAAGAGAAACAGAACAATTTTAGGAAACATTTCGTGAAAAGACGAACACCACCAAGTGAAGTTCTCAAATCCTTGATTTTTTTTTAATTTTTTTTCAATATAGATGTAATCATTTTATTTTTAGTTTCATTATAGGGAACCAATACCTATCTTCAACACATGGTACTACATCCCTGGTTGCATTTTTATTTTCTACATAGGGTACGACATCTCCTAGTAGCATCTCAGAGAGCCACGAGCCTCATTTTGTTGCCAACACAGGGTACTACATCCCCTGGTTGCATTTTTATTTTTCTACATAGGGTACAACATCCTCTAGTAGCATTTCAGAGTGCCACGAGCCTCATTTATTGCCAACACCGGGTACTACATCCCTTGATTGCATTTTTATTTTTTACATAGGGTACGACATCCCCTAGTAGCATCTCATAGAGCAACGAGCCTCATTTTATTGCCGACACAGGGTACTACATCCCCTGGTTACACTTCTTATTGCCAACACAGGGTACTACATCCCCTGGTGTATTTGTTTTTTTACATAGGGTACGCCATCTTCTAGTTGCATTTCAGAGTGTCACGAGCCTCATTTTACTGTCAACACAGGGTACTAAATCCCCTGGTTTCCTTCCTTCTTGTGAACACAGGGTATGCCATCCCATATTATGTAAAAAAAATGCATATTTTTTTTAATTCTTTATTCTGCAATAGCAAAGATAGTTTCATGTGTTTTCAATAACTCACAAAAATTTTCTAGTGCAAACTGGGGCAGAAAATTTTTGTTCATATTATTTGTTTGTGTTTTCTTGTAGGTTTTTCTGCAAAGCACGGATTTGATGTGCAAAAAATAAGATTCCAGCTCATGCCGGAGAAAATGGAATATTCGATCTCAATACCAGCAGCAACTAGCTTGGACATAATGCGTGCAGAGACATATTGTAAAGATATTTCTTCCG
Organism: Nicotiana noctiflora; assembly: GCA_032618575.1. NCBI lineage: Eukaryota > Viridiplantae > Streptophyta > Magnoliopsida > Solanales > Solanaceae > Nicotiana > Nicotiana noctiflora. Next base: position 153,453 of record JASVEL010006196.1, read on the forward strand.
ATCATCTGATCAAGAAATAAGCATCAAGAATACTTCATAGTGTGTTGCATCTGCATCAAGTTTCAGTCTAAAGTCAATGGGAGAAAAAAGTCAAGAAGCAAGTCAAGACTCCATATGACATTTAGATAGGAATTTTATAACTCTTAGATTTCAAGAGCATGTAATTTTATTTTCATTTTGATATAATAGTAGGAACCACAAATCGGAACCTCGACGAAACTTCACTCGACTCTCTCTCTAAGAATACTCCATCACTCTTCTTTCACTAGAACTACACGTGACCTGATTCCCTTATAACCCGGGATATGTAGGCTGCCTAAAACCAAGGCTCGGTCGCATTATTTTTGTCACGACCCGGATTTTCCCCCAACATCGGGATCGTGATGGCGCCTACTCGTGGTAGCTAGAAAAGCCACTGTATTCATACTATCCTGTTTTTAACACAATTTCATAATTAATTTATCGACAAACCATAACTTTAATTAAATAAGTGCGGAATACTTTATCGAATTAGAAATAACTAGTTACAAGGTAAAAATCATACTGAAATCCTCTACCCAAGACGTGGAGTCACCAACTCATGAACTACTATTGAATACTACACATAAAAGTTTGAAAGAAAATATAACATAATTCTGTTTGTCTCGGAACAAAGAGACTACAGCTAGTAACATAAATAAAGAGAGAGACGCCGGGCCTGCGGACGTCCGCAAGCTACCTCGGTCTCAAATGTGATCAACTCCCACACAATCGAATTACTGCTGTTGCTCCTGATCGTAACCTGGACCTGTGCAAAAACGCACAGAAGTGTAGTATCAGCACAACCGACCCCATGTGCTGGTAAATGCCTGGCCTATCCCGGCGAAGTAGTGACAAGCCTAGGACCGGACACCCACATAAACCTGTGCAGTTCAATATATATGTATACCACAAAATAACAAGAAATAACCAAGTAATAACACAATAAGGAATATCTCAAAGAACTCAACAATTAACAACAATTAATAAGTTCACAAGGAAAACAAAGTAAAATGGAAACACAAGTAATATCAAGTCAAGGAATAGCAAGCAGTTGCACGGCATCACCCTTCGTGCTTTTACTCTCATCCTCACCAAATAAGTAAATAAAGTACACGGCATCACCCTTCGTGCTTTTACTCTCATCCTCACATCCATAGTACGACATGATCCTTCGTACATGGTTTAATAACAGGGCACGGCATGATCCTTCGTGCATAATCAATAAAACATGGCACGGCATTAACCTTCGTGCATAAATAATAAAACATGGCACGGCATTAACCTTCGTGCATAAATAATAAATTAAGGCACGGCATCACCCTTCGGGCATTATCACTCTTCCTCACCCAAATAACAATCACAGTTAAGGGCAAAGAAAGAAGCAGTAATTCATAAACCGTCCCAACAAGGGCAATCAATAATCATCTTCACAACAAGTCCCGACAAGGGAGAACAATAACAATTCTACAACCCGGCAAAGGTTCAACAATTCATCTGCAATTATGTCTCACAATAAGCATTATCAACGACTCACGGTCATACTAGACGCCAGTGTATGGATGCTCGTCACCACAGCCCATACACCGCACTCGATCACATAACACATAGCACATAATCTTATTCCCTCAAGCTAGGATAGAACAAACACTTACCTCGAATGTTTATGAACAATTTAATCCGTGGCAATGTCTTTTTCTTTCAACTTTGGCTCCAATCCAATCGTATCTATACACAATTGATTTAATATCATCAATACTACTCAACAAACTAATTCCTACGACCAATTACAACTTTTACAACATTTTGCCCGGAATAGTGAATTTCGACCCCGGGCCCACATGGTCGAAACTTGGGGTTCGGACCAAAATCCGGTTACCCATCCCCCACGAGTTCATGTATATGATTTGTTTCAAAATCGGACCTCAATTCGTCCAATTTCCCAATTTATGAAAAACCCTATATTCTAACAAAAACAAGAAATTCTACCATGAAAACCTTTGATTTCTATTGAAAAACATGTTTAATGATGTTAGGAATTGAAAGAATTAAGTAAAAAGTGACTTACAATTGTTTTGAAGAAGAAGGAATCCGTGAAGAGTCGCAAATGGGTGTTTTTGGGTTGTGAAATGTGAAGAAATGAACTGAAAATCGTGTTTTACAGGTCTCTGTGTTCGCATTTGCGAACATGGGTTCGCAATTGCGAACCCCGACCAATTTCAGGAGTTTGAAAAATAAGCTAAGGCTAGGAAGTTCGCATTTGCGAACTTTTGTTCGCATTTGCGAACAATGGCAGGATAGGGGAATGTTCGCATTTGCGAACAAGCTGGCTTCTGGGCTTTGTCGCAATTGCGACACATTCTTCGCAATTGCGAAGACAGGCAATATACTGAAGGCCTCGCATTTGCGAGGTTAAGTTCGCAATTGCGAACTCTGGTCCAGGTGTGCCAGTGTCGCATTTGCGAGACTTTGTACGCATTTGCGAACTTGGCTGCTTCTGGCAGGCATCGCAATTGCGATAATGGGTTCGCATTTGCGAGAAATTCTTCGCAAATGCGAAGCCAACAGCTGGGTGAAAAACCAGCAGTGCATAAATTTCAGAATTTAATCCAACGGCCTATCAAATCTTTACCCGAGCCCCCGGGCTCCAAACCAAACATGTACACAACATCAAAAACACATTATGAACTTGTTCGTGCGATCACATCGCCAATATCACATCGTTTTCATCAAATCAAGCCTCAAATTCATGATTTTCATACTTTTGGTTTTCAAAACTTTCAAACTTGGAACTCAAGGTCCAAAACATCTCAAACGACATCCGAATGTCACCAAACTTTACGAAATCACATATATAATATTTAAGACTTGTACCGTGTGTCGGAACCAAAATACGAGCCCGATACCAAGGTCAATTAATTCATTTCCTTTAACAATTACATCAAAAACAATTTCATAGAAAAATTAATAACTTGGGCTCTAGGCCTCAGAATTCGACTCCGGATGCATGTCCAAGTCCCATATTTTCCTACGGACCTTTCGGGACCATCCAATCTCGGGTCCGGGTCCGTTTACCAAAAATGTTGACCGAAGTCAACCATATCAATATTAATATCATTTTTATCCAAATTGCTCATAGAATTCATATTTTCTATCACAAAATCTTTCCGGCTACATGCTCGGATCGTGCACGTAAATCGAGGCAACATGGAATGAGGTTTTCAAGGCCTAAGAGGCTCGAAATGATTAATAAAATAAGTGATGACCCTTTGGGTCGTCACAATCTCCACCTCTAAAACAACCGTTCGTCCTCGAACGGACAAAAGAAGAAGTACCTGAGTCAGGAAACAAGTGTGGGTAGCGGCTCCGCATATCAGACTCGGACTCCCAGGTCGATGCCTCAGGAGGCTGACCTCTCCACTGAACACGCACAGAAGGATAACTCTTCGACCTCAACTCTCGAACCTGCCGGTCTAGAATGGCCACCGGTTCCTCCTCGTAAGATAGATCATTGTCCAATTGGACAGTACTGAAGTCTAACACATGTGTGGGATCGCCGTGGTATCTCCGAAGCATAGATACGTGAATAACTGGATGCACGGCTGATAAGCTAGGCGGCAAAGCTAATCTGTAAGCCACCCCTCCCACTCTGTCTAGAATCTCAAATGGACCAATATACCTAGGGCCGAGCTTGCCCTTCTTCCCGAACCTCATCACGCCCTTCATAGGCGACACTCGGAGCAATAATCGTTCACCAACCATGAAATCTACATCTCGAACCTTACGATCCGCATAAGTCTTCTGCCTGGACTGAGCTGAACGCAATCTCTCTGAATAGTCTTGACCTTATCCAAGGCCTCCTGAACTAAGTCTGTACCCAACAACCGAGCCTCTCCCGGTTCAAACCATCCAACCGGTGATCGACATCGCCTACCATACAACGCCTCATACGGAGCCATCTGGATGCTAGATTGGTAACTGTTATTATAGGGGAACTCTGCTAATGGTCGAAATTGGTCCCACGAGCCTCCGAAATCAATAACACAGGCTCAAAGCATGTCCTCTAAAATCTGAATAGTCCTCTCGGACTGGCCATCCGTCTAAGGATGAAATGCTGTACTCAACTGAACCTGGGTGCCTAACTCCTGCTGGACCGCTCTCCAGAACCGCGAGGTAAACTGCGTACCCCGATCAGAGATAATAGATACCGGCACTCCATGGAGACGAACAATCTCCCTAATGTAAACCTCCGCTAACCTCTCCGACGAGTAGGAGACAGATACTGGAATAAAGTGTGCTGATTTGGTCAGCCTATCAACAATGACCCAAATAGCATCAAATTTCCTCCGAGTCAAAGGAAGTCCAGTAACGAAGTCCATAGTGATCCGCTCCCATTTCCACTCGGGAATTTCAATCCTCTGGAATACACCACCAGGCCTCTAGTGCTCATATTTCACCTGCTGACAATTTAGACACCGAGCAACATACGCAACGATATCATTCTTCATTCTGCGCCACCAATAGTGCTGCTGTAAGTCTTGGTACATCTTTACGACGCCCGGGTGAATAGAATACCGCGAACCGTGGGCCTCCGCTAAGATCAACTCTCGAATCCCTTCGACATTGGGCACACAAACTCGACCTTGCAATTTCAATACCCCATCATCATCTAGATTTACCTGTGTGGCACCTCCCCGCTGTACTGTATCTCTCAACTCACGCAAATGAGGATCATCAAATTGCCTTTCACGGATACGCTCTAATAAAGAAGAATGAGCGACCGTGCAGGCTAACACCCTGCTAGGCTCAGAAATGTCTAATCTCACGAACTGGTTGGCTAAGGCCTGGACATCTAGCGCTAATGGTCTCTGACTGACCGGAATGTATGCAAGACTACCCATGCTGGCATACTTTTTACTCAATGCATCTTCCACCACATTGGCCTTACTTGGGTGATATAAGATAGTAACATCATAGTCTTTTAGCAACTCTAACCATCTCCGCTGTCGTAGATTCAACTCCTTTTGCTTGAACAAGTACTGTAGGCTTTTGTGATCAGTGTACACCTCACATGTCACACCATATAGATAATGCCTCCAGATCTTTAAGGCATGAACCACTTCTGCTAACTCAAGATCATGAACTGGATAATTCTTCTCATGTATCTTTAACTGCCTCGAAGCATAAGCGATAACCTTATCATCCTGCATCAATACCGTTCCAAGCCCTGTACGAGATGCGTCATAATAAACTGTATAAGGCCCTGCACCTGTAGGTAGTATCAACACTGGTGCGGTGGTCAAGGCTGTCTTGAGCTTCTGAAAGCTCGCCTCACACTCCTCTGACCACTGGAACTGGACACCCTTCTGGGTCAACCTGGTCATCGGGCTGCAATAGAAGAAAACCCCTCTACAAAACGACGGTAGTAACCTGCTAATCCCAAGAAACTCCGGATCTCAGTCACTGAAGCTGGTCGAGGCCAATTTTGGACTGCCTCAATCTTCTTTGGGTCTACCTGAATACCTTCCACCGATACAATGTGACCCAGAAATGCTACCGAACTCAGCCAGAACTCACATTTAGAAAATTTGGCATATAGCTGGTTATCTTTCAGAGTCTGAAGAACCACTCTGAGGTGTTGCTCGTGCTCTTCCTGGCTGCGGGAGTACACCAGGATGTCATCTATGAAGACTATCACGAACAGATCTAAGTAAGGCCTGAATACCCGATTCATCAACTCTATGAATGCTGCTGGGGCATTGGTCAACCCGAAGGACATGACCAAGAACTCATAATGCCCACATCTAGAGCAAAAGGCTGTCTTAGGAATGTCAGCCGCCCAGATCTTCAGCTGATGGTAGCCTGACCTCAAGTCTATCTTAGAGAATACCCTCGCTCCCTGGAGCCGGTCAAACAAATCATCAATCCTCGGCAGTGGATACTTATTCTTTATTGTCACTTTGTTTAATTGCCGGTAATCAATACACATCCGCATCGAGCCATCTTTCTTCTTTACAAATAATACAGGTGCTCCCCAGGGGGAAACACTGGGCCTGATAAAGCCTTTCTCAAGAAGATCCTGCAACTGATCTTTTAACTCTTTTAACTCCAGCGGGGCCATACGATAGGGTGGAATAGAGATGGGCTGAGTGCCCAGTGCCAGATCAATGCAGAAATCAATATCCCTGTCGGGTGGCATGCCCGGCAGTCTGAAAGGAAAACCTCAGGAAACTCCCGTACAATGGGGACTGACTCAATAGAAGGAACCTCTGCACTGGAATCACGAACATAAGCCAGATAAGCTAGACACCCCTTCTCGACCATGCGTCGAGCCTTAGCATAGGAAATAAAAGTGCGAACGGAGTGGCTTGAGGTACCCTTCCACTATAGTCGGGGTGATTCTGGCAAAGCCAAGGTCACGATCTTAGCATGACAATCTAGAATAGCATGGTATGGGGACAACCAGTCCATCCCCAATAAGACATCAAAATCCACCATATCCAAAAGCAACAGATCAACACGGGTCTCAAGACCCCCAAATATAACTACACACGAACGATGCACCCGGTCGACTACAATGGAGTCACCCACCGGTGTAGACACATAAACTGGAATATCCAGAGCATAGCTGGGCACGGCCAAATACGGTGCAAAGTAGGAAGACACATATGAATATGTAGATCCGGGGTCAAATAATACTGAAGCACCTCTGCCACACACAAGAATAGTACCTACAATCACGGCATCTGATGCCTCTGCCTCTGGCCTGGCTGGTAAAGCATATAATCGGGGATCTGAACCTCCCCTCTGAGCTGCGTCTCTAGGACGACCATCAACTGGCTGACCTCTACCTCTGGCTGGACGATCTCCACTTTTACGGTCTCGACCTCCACCTCTATAATCTCTACCCCCGCCTCTGGCTGGCTAGGCAGGCTGAGGGTCAGCTAGGGCCTGAATCATAGGACGAGGACCTCGCTGCTGAGAGTTGCCCGCTGCTCGAGGGCAATACCTGATAAAATGACTTGGGTCACCACAACCGTAACAACTCTTAGACTGATAGGGCTGCTAGCCCTGACGACCTGAATGGCCTCCACGAACACTCTGAAGAGGCTGAGCATTAATAGGAGGCTGGTCCGAATAATGCCCACGAAAACCACGATCACTTGGTCCACCCTGTGAAGCCTGAAGGGAGGAATGGAAAGGCCTGGAAGACTGGCCTCTGTCAAAGGATTCTCTGCCACCAGAGGAAGAACCACTAAACCTGCCTGAATGACAAGGCCTCTTGTCTGAAGAATAACCGCCTGCCCGAGCAAGAGCCATCTCAACTCGGCGTGCTGCATTAGCTGCCTCCTGAAATGATATGTCACTCCCCACGCCCATAGCCATCCTGGAGTCTAATTGGCTGATTAAGCCCATCTATAAACCTGCGGACCCTCTCCCGCTCTGTGGGAAGTATCACCACCGCATGACGAGCCAAATCGACAAATCTCGTCTCATACCGTGTGACCATCATAGTGCCCTGATGGAGGCGCTCAAACTGCCTCCGAAGTACATCCCTCTGAGTAGCAGGGAGAAACTTCTCCAGAAATAGCTCCGCAAACTGATCCCACGATAAAGCTGGGGACCCTGCTGGTCGAGTCAAGAAATAATCTCTCCACCAAGTCTTGGCGGATCCTGCAAGCCTGAATGTACAGAAGTCAACTCCATTTGTCTCCACGATCCCCATAGTCTTGAGAATCTCATGGCAACTGAATAAAACGTCCTGAGGATCCTCTGATGTGGCACCGCTGAAGGTAGTGGTAAATAGCTTGGAGAACTGATCAAGTCTCCATAAAGAATCAGAAGTCATGGCCGTTCCATCACCGGTATGAGTTATGGTACCTGACTGAGTGGCCACAGCTGGCTGAACCATTGGTGCCTGAGGCTGAGGAGCTACTGGTTCCGGAGTACGAGCAATAGGAGTCTGGGCCCCTCCTCCAGCCTGAGAAGCGGCTGGTGCAACTGATAATAAGCCCGCTCTGGCAATGCTGTCCATAAATCCCGCTATTCTGACCAAAGCATTTCGAAGATCCGGGGTAAATAAAGCCTCTCCTGGGACCTGAGCTGGGCCCACTGGAGCTGTTGGGACTGGAACCTCCTCGTCAATCTCAATATGAGGCTCCACCTCTGGAGTAGCTGCCTAGGGCTGAGCTCTACCCCTACCACAACCTCCGATACGGCCTCGGCCCCTCACGGAGCCGCCCGGGGCTCGGGCCGCCGGTCGGCGGATGAAGAAGCGCGTGTCCTCACCATCCGCGAAAGGACAGAATAGAAATTCAATCAGTAATTGAGGAACAAGCCGCACGACAAGAAAGAACAAATGAGAGACTCTTTCCTAACTCAATAGACTCCTGGAGGACAAGTACGGACGTCTCCGTACCTACCTCTCAAACTCTACTAAGCTTGTTCATGAGTGGTGAGACCTATGTAACCTAGAGCTCGATACCAACTTGTCACGACCCGGATTTTCCCCCAACATCGGGATCGTGATGGCGCCTACTCGTGGTAGCTAGGCAAGCCACCGTATTCATACTATCCTTGTTTTTAACACAATTGCATAATTAATTTATCGACAAACCATAACTTTAATTAAATAAGTGCGGAAAACTTTATCGAATTAGAAATAACTAGTTACAAGGTAAAAATCATACCTGAAATCCTCTACCCAAGACGTGGAGTCACCAACTCACGAACTACTACCGAATACTACACATAAAAGTTTGAAAGAAATATAACATAATTCTGTTTGTCTCGGAACAAAGAGACTACAGCTAGTAACATAAATAAAGAGAGAGACGCCGGGCCTGCGGACGTCTGCAAGCTACCTCGGTCTCAAATGTGATCAACTCCCACGCAATCGATTTACCGCTGCTGCTCCTGATCGTAACCTGGACCTGTGCAAAAACGCACAGAAGTGTAGTATCAGCACAACCGACCCCATGTGCTGGTAAGTGCCCGGCCTATCCCGGCGAAGTAGTGACAAGCCTAGGACCAGACACCCACATAAACCTGTGCAATTCAATATATATATGTATACCACAGAATAACAAGAAATAACCAAGTAATAACACAATAAGGAATATCTCAAAGAACTCAACAATTAACAACAGTTAATAAGTTCACAAGGAAAACAAAGTAAAATGGAAATACAAGTAATATCAAGTCAAGGAATAGCAAGCAGTTGCACGGCATCACCCTTCGTGCTTTGACTCTCATCCTCACCAAATAAGCAAATAAAGTACACGGCATCACCCTTCGTGCTTTTACTCTCATCCTCACATCCATAGTACGGCATGATCCTTCGTACATGGTTCAATAACAGGGCACGGCATGATCCTTCGTGCATAATCAATAAAATATGGCACGACATTAACCTTCGTGCATAAATAATAAAACATGGCACGACATTAACCTTCGTGCATAAATAATAAATCAAGGCACGACATCACCCTTCGTGCATTATCACTCTTCCTCACCCAAATAACAATCACAGTTAAGGGCAAAGAAAGAAACAGTAATTCATAAACCGTCCCAACAAGGGCAATCAATAATCATCTTCACAACAAGTCCCGACAAGGGAGAACAATAACAATTCTACAACCTAGCAAAGGTTCAACAATTCATCTGCAATTATGTCTCACAATATGCATTATCAACGACTCACGGTCATACAAGACGCCAGTGTATGGATGCTCATCACCACAGCCCATACACCGCACTCGATCACATAACACATAGCACATAATCCTATTCCCTCAAGCTAGGATAGAACAAACACTTACCTCGAATGTTTATGAACAATTTAATCCGTGGCAATGTCTTTTTCTTTCAACTTTGGCTTCAATCCAATCGTCTCTATACACAATTGATTTAATATCATCAATACTACTCAACAAACTAATTCCTACGACCAATTACAACTTTTACAACATTCTGCCCGGAATAGTGAATTTTGACCCCGGGCCCACATGGTCGGAACTCGGGGTTCGGACCAAAATCCGGTTACCCATCCCCCCACGAGTTCATGTATATGTTTTGTTTCAAAATCGGACCTCAATTCGAGGTCCAATTTCCCAATTTATGAAAAACCCTATATTCTAACAAAAACAAGAAATTCTACCATGAAAACCTTTGATTTCTATTGAAAAACATGTTTAATGATGTTAGGAATTGAAAGAATTAAGTAAAAAGTGACTTACAATTGTTTTGAAGAAGAAGGAATCCGTGAAGAGTCGCAAATGGGTGTTTTTGGGTTGTAAAATGTGAAGAAATGAACTGAAAATCGTGTTTTACATGTCTCTGTGTTCGCATTTGCGAACATGGGTTCGCAATTGCGAACCCCGACCAATTTCAGGAGTTTGAAAAATAAGCTAAGGCTGGGAAGTTCGCATTTGCGAACTTTTGTTCACATTTGCGAACACTGGCAGGATAGGGGAATGTTCGCATTTGCGAACTAATGTTCGCATTTGCGAACAAGATGGCTTCTAGGCTATGTCGCAATTGCGACACATTCTTCGCAAATGCGAAGCCAACAGCTGGGTGAAAAACCAGCAGTGCATAAATTCAGAAATTGATCCTATGGCCTATCAAATCTTTACCCGAGCCCCCCGGGCTCCAAACCAAACATGTACACAACATCAAAAACACATTATGAACTTGTTCGTGCGATCACATCGCCAATATCACATCAAATCAAGCCTCAAATTCATGATTTTCATACTTTTGGTTTTCAAAACTTTCAAACTTGGAACTCAAGGTCCAAAACATCTCAAACGACATCCGAATGTCACCAAACTTTACAGAAATCACATATATAATATTTAAGACTTGTACCGGGCGTCGGAACCAAAATACAAGCCCGATACCAAGGTCAATTAATTCATTTCCTTTAACAATTACATCAAAAACAATTTCATAGAAAAACTCATAACTTGGACTCTAGGCCTCAGAATTCGACTCCGGTCGCATGTCCAAGTCCCATATTTTCCTACGGACCTTTCGGGACCATCCAATCTCGGTCCGGGTCCGTTTACCAAAAATATTGACCGAAGTCAACCATATCAATATTAATATCATTTTTATCCAAATTTCTCATAGAATTCATATTTTCTATCACAAAATCTTTCCGGCTACATGCTCGGATCGTGCACGTAAATCGAGGCAACATGAAATAAGGTTTTCAAGGCCTCAGAGGCTCGAAATGATTAATAAAATAAGTCATGACCCTTTGGGTCGTCACAATTTTTCCTTTACTTTCTTCTTCGCTTTTCAAATAATAATGAGATAAAAAATCAGTCACCATGTTTATTTTTTTGCCTGAAAACACTTCATGTTTCTAAGCAAAGAGGGGCATGCTGTGAACACCTAATTTTTGACCACACCCCATGACCTATACAACTATAGTATAAGAATTTTTTTAGTTCTAATCTTAATATTTTAAATATTTATTTTACTCTTAATATATTTTATTTAAGAAAAATAAAAAAAATATAAAAACAAATTCATATACTTAGAATATAAGATTTTTTCTATGTTTAAATAGAAGAAAATTTATATATATTTGGTTTCTTCTAATTTAGATGTAAGCTATAGTATTTTTAGTTAGTATAAATTAACTAATATGTAAATATTAAATTTTCTTATATATATATATATATATATATATATATATATATATATATATATATATATATATATATATATATATATATATATATATATATATATATATGATATATATATATATATATAGGTGCTTGTGTGTGCGCGTGTCTTTATCTTCTTTTATTTAATTAAAAAAGGGGGTTATAAAAAGTTAAATAAATTTATAGAGTTAAAAATAAAAATAAAAAGTAAATAAAATCACCCAACATGCCCACTTCCCCACTTCACTCATGCCTTACCCCACTTTCTCACACCCAACTTCCCTACTTTCCCACTTTACTCATAACTTCTCCTATATTCCCCGCTCTTCCTAACCATCAAGACACACTATTACACATTCTTTATATAAGGCACACATTTAGATTAGTAGGGGGGTGGGACAAAAAAGAAAATGTAAATAACAAAAAGCAAACAAGAAAAGAAAATCTGGAGAACAAAGAAAAAGATTTAAAAAAGAAGAAGAAGGAGTCAAGAAGTAGTAGAACAACGAGAAAGAGAAAGAGAGTTAAAGACGGAGTTCGAGATTTCGTTCGCGATTCCGAGTTCGAGGTTCTAAAAAAATTAGTATTGCTAGTTTTAAAAATCAGTAGATTGTGGCTGTGATTTTTATTGTAAAAATTTTACGGAAAAGATAATATTCGAATTTTCTTTATCGACATGAAAGATAATTTTGTTTGTGCTAATTAATTTTGGATTTATCTTCTATTTACATCTTTAGAACTGTTGTCACCACTACGTAAAATGCCTATATTATTTTGTTCTAGTTCCAATTTTTTTTTTTTTTAGTAAAAGAATCGTATTGTATAATATTAGTAGTCTTAAGTTTATTTCAAATGTTTGATTCGACACAATATTAAATGCGTCACGATCCAAACCCCGGTCGTGATGGCGCCCAACACAATGATAGGCATGCCCGACCATGTTATCCATTAAACCAGCCAATTATTAATTTCAGGTGATCAATTTAAACTTAAATAGCAAGTGTTCATATCAAAATGATAAACGTGATAGTAGAAGCATACAACATGCGGTCCCAACAAAATCGTGGTGTCGCAAGTCTGATCCTCTACAGATAAAATAGCCTATACAAACAAGTCTTGGCAGAATGAAGGCAACAAAATGATAAGTAAGGAGAAAACATGTTCTGCGGACGTCGGCAGCTACCTCGTAGTCTCCACGGGATAGAAATGAATAAGCAGCTGTGATAGCTCAACTACTCTCTGGGTGAATCTGCACAAAAAGTGCAGGGGAGTGGGGTGAGTATATTTCAACTCAGTGAGTAACAATAATAAACAATAACTGAAAATAAGAACTCCGGTACTATCACTAAACAATTCTAAGGGCAACCTCACAGGTAAGTCATCACTACGGTGAATACTCTCGTCTTCAGTCCACATCTATCTCAACAAGGTCCCATACTGGCCTAATCCTCACTCGTACCGCTACGGTGTACAGCCAACCCAATGTACATAAATGTATGCATGTCTATAATGTATAAGTATATAAGTACATGTATGGATATGTATAAGTATAACGCTGCGGCGCGCAGCCCGCTCCAATACATATAATGCTGCGGCGCGTAGCCCGCCCCATTTAACGTCGACGACTCTCACTGGGGGTGTATACAGACTTCGGAGGGGCTCCCAGAGCCCAAGTGCTATGATACTGTGGCGTGCAGCCCGATCCACACATATATTACTGCGACGTGCAGTCCGATCCAATATATATATATACATATATAACTATACTATTGCGGCATGCAGCCCGATCCCATAATATACTCCAGCGCTCACTGAGAATGTGTGCAGACTCAGACTCCGAAGGGGTTTCTACAGCCCAAGCGCAATAATACTACAGCGTGCAGTCCGTCCCACTTGTATATACTACTGCGGCGTGCAGTCCGATCCACATATACATTACTGCGGCGTGCAGTCCGATCCAAGGGGGGTACATACATATAGTACCTCATAATGGGTCCTCGACCCTGTCCTTGTCGATATAGACTTGGCCTTTCAGGCCCACTCAGCTAAATTAGGAAATTTCCACCCTAAGTATTCTATCTCACAGTACACATCTAGTACTGGCCCACGATATGCTAAACATCTGATTTTTACGGCTGAGTGTAAGTTTCCAACATAATATAGGGGTCACCTAGCTCTACAGGTTCCCTAATACTCTACAGATCAGCACAAGGCCCCAAACATGGCTACTAGCCCAATTACACTGTTATAATCTCATTCACAGTCATAATACACTATACACTATTAGTCGGAAAGGACCAAGTCCAATTTCCCAATCACAATGTCACCACGCCCGTCACATGACGCATGTCTCATCTCAACATAGCACTGTATAGTGCAAGTACGGGGTTTCAAACCCTCAGTACATTATTTACTACCACCACTCACCTCGATTCGGTAGAAGCCTTAGTTCGCCTTGCGCTTGCCTCGCAGTTCAACTGCCTCTGATGCCGAATCTGTTCAAAATCATTGAGAATACATCAATATATGCTAATTACCCACAACCCATTCGAAATAGCTCAATTTGCACTAAAACCCACAAAGTTGTCAAAATCCGATTTTTGGTACGCTTCTGAAAAAATTACGAAAGTCACATTTCGGAATCCTCGTCTCAACACGAGCCTATGCATATAAAATTTACCAAAATCGGACTCCGTTTGCCCACTCAAAACGATGATTTATCAAAACCTTGGCTTAGGGCCATATTCCCCCATTAATACACCCTCTTACCTCCATTTTCAAGTGTTAATTGCTTAATTTATCAATACAAAACCATAATTTGAGTCCATAGTTGATTACCTGAAGAATCTCCTTGAATTTCCCTTCAAAATCGCCCAAGTCATCTCTTAAGTCTGAGTCCAAAATGTTTTATGACTTATGAAATTTTGCCCCTTCTGTTTTCTTATCACATGTGCGATTTCCACTTCTGCGGCCTTGGACTCGCACCTGCGAGTCCGCTTCTGCGGTCCAGGTCTCGCACCTGTGAGACCGCATAAGCGGACTGGGCTCCGCTTCTGTGAAATCCATCGGCTTGCCCTGCTCCGCACCTGCGATCATGGGATCGTTTCTGCGAGCCCGCTCCTGCGCATCAGTGGCCGCTTCTGCAGAACTGCCCCTCTTGGCCAAAACTCGCTTCTGCGAGAATTTTTCCGCACCTGCGCATCCGCTTCTGTGGTCCCCCAACCGCAGAAGTGAAGATACCAGAAGCTTAAAATCCCAGACCTGCGAAATTCCTAAAATTCTTCCGTTTAACCTCCCAAAACCACCCCGGGGCCCTCGGGACCCCCACGAAAACCACCAACAAACTCCATAGCACTATAAAAACTTGTTCCAATGATAAAAACACGCCCTTTAACACTGAAAAACATCGAATTCAAGCAATTCAAGCCTAAGTTTTCATTTAATCTTCCGCAACAAACATTCAATCGAAAACACGATCAAACGACCTCTGAATGACCTAAAATTTTGAAGACATATCCGAAATCACATAATGAAGCTACAAAAATTGTCGGAATTCCATTCTGACCCTCGGATCAAAATCTCACCTACCGATCGGGTTTCGTCAAAATTCAACCTTAGCCAATTCAAGCCTATTTCTACACCGGACCTCCAAATTTAATTCTGATCGTTCCCCTAAGTCACAATTCACCTCCCGGAACTAATCAAATCATTAGAATCTGATTCCGAGCCTCCTAACTAAATAGTCAACTCCAGATTGACTTTCCATATTCAAGCTTCCTTCCAAAAGGCTATTTGCCTAATTTTAAACCAGAATCACTCCTAACTCCCCCGATAGACTCTAACACCGATATAAAAACATGAAACATGGAAAATGCAAGGTAACGGGATGGTAATTCCCGTGACGATGGGCCGGGTCGTCACATTCTCCCCAACTTAAGAAAACGCTCGTCCTCGAGCGGGTTAAGAAACATATCTGGAGACTCAAATAGGTGAGGATATCTGCTCTGCATCTCCTACTCGACCTCCCAAGTAGCCTCCTTCACAGGCCGGCCTCTCCACTGCACCTTGACTGAAGCAATCTCCTTGGAGCTCAACTTTCGAACCTGTCTACCTAGAATAGCCACTAGCTCCACATCATAAGATAGATCACCATCAAGCTGGATGGTACTGAAGTCAAGTACATGAGACGGATCCCCGATATACTTTCGGAGCATAGACACATGAAATACTAGATGAACACTGGACAAACTGGGTGGCAAGGCCAGTTCATATGCTACCTCTCCAACCCTCTTGAGTATCTCAAAAGGACCAATGTACCTGGGACTCAGCTTCTCCTTCTTCCCGAACCTCATGACACCTTTCATGGGTGAAACCTTCAGCAATACTCTATCACCAACCATGAAAGACAACTCTTGAACCCTACGGCCTGCATAACTCTTCTGGCGAGACTGTGCTGTGCGAAGCCTTTCCTGGATCAACTTCACTCTATCCAAAGCATCCTGAACTAACTCAGTCCCTATCAATCAATCATCACCAGGCTCAAACCATCCCACGAGAGATCTACACCAACTGCTATACAATGCCTCGTACGGGGCCATCTGAATACTCGACTGATAACTGTTGTTGTAGGCAAACTCAGCAAGTGGCAATAACTCATCCCACAAACCACCAAAGTCAATCACACAAGCTCGCAACATATCTTCCAGAATCTAAATAGTGCGCTCAGACTACAGTAACGACCCGGCCAGTCGTTTTTGACATTTACGCCCCGATCCCTAATTTAACTATTTCCCTAGGTTCATTTCTGCTATTATGATTTGCTAGGAGAGTCGGTTCTGGTATTTGGAGTGTTTTGGGACTCTTAGTCCCTAAATGAGAGCTTTATAGTTGGAAAATGACCCGTATTTGGAATAGTGTTAAGACAACCTCGGAACAGAAATCCGATGGTTCCATTAGCTCCGTTAGGTGATTTCGGGGTTAGGAGCACATTCAAAATGTATTTTGGAGGCCTGTAGCTCAATTAGGCTTGAAATGCCGAAGTTTGATATTTTGGCGAATCCGAACGGTAGGTGAGATTTTGATCCGGGGGTCGGAATGGAATTCCGACAATGTCTGTAGTTTCTTTAGGTGATTTTGGATATGTCTGCAAATTTTCAGATCATTCAGACATCGTTTGGTCGGGTTTTTGATTGAATGTTGGTTTCAGAATTTTAGATGAAAACTTAGGCTTGAATGCTATAATTCGATGATTTCTATGTTTAAGGACATGTTTTTATGATTGGAACGAGTTCGTATCATGTTTTGGAGTATGTTGGTGGTTTTTGTTGGGGTTCCGGGGGCCTCAGGATGAATTTGCACCACCATCCGGGCATTTTGAGTTTTTGGAAAAACTGCAGAAAATTGCAGCAGCTGTGGAGAACGATTTTGTTCTCTGTGATCGCGGAGTTGGCCATGCGATTGCGTAAGGCTTTGTAGTAATGCATCGCAATAGCAATGTCTTGTGTGCGATCACGTAAGTTTGGAAATCAAAGCAATGTGATCGCGGGGGTAAGCATGTGATCGTTTAAGGATGTCTGCGATCGCGTAGGGTTATTGGTCTGAAGCAGTGCGATCGCGTGGGTTATGTCGCAATCGCGTAGAGCTAAATTTGGAGCCTGGGAAATTTGTTCATCGTGATCGCGAGCCAATGGCTGCAATCGCGTAGGGTATCCAGGCCTGGCAGTGAGTTTAAGTTCAGAACATAACACCCGCGACCCATATACCCAAAAATGCCATTTTTGAGTTCTAGAGAGAGAAACTCACAGGAAATTGCTGGGAAATCATCGGGTAATCATCGGGGGTAAGTTTCTTGGCCTAATTTCGTTATTTTATCATGAAATTCTTGAGTATTTCACTGTTAATGGAACATTTATGGGGGGTTTTAGCCCTAGGCCTAAATTATGGTAAATCGTCGATTTGAATGGGCAAACGGAGTCCGATTTTGGTAAATTTTATATGCATGGACTCGTGTTGAGATATGGAACCCGAATATATAACTTTCGTAGTTTTTCAAGAAGCGTACCGAAAGTCGGGTTTTGACAACTTGTGGTTTTGGTGTATTTTGAATTGTTTCGATTGGGTAATGCCCAATTGGCCTATTTTAATGTATTTCTATTGATTTTGATTAGATACTACACCTGTGGAGGCTGATATTTGTGGAAAGAGAGTTGTCTCTTAGCGGTTTTGTACCGGAGTCGAGGTAAGTGGCTTGTCTAACCTCGTGTGGGGGAACCTTCACCCCTAGGATATTATGTAATAATTTAAATGCCTTGTACGCGAGGTGACGGGTGTGTACATGTGCAAATTGTTGGAACTCACTTTACTTGAATTGTCCAATTCGTGATATTCTTGTTCTTAGTTGATTAAATTGTGACATTTACCTGATATTTGTTAGGAAATCATGATTAGATAGGATTTATTTGTCTAATTGCCTAATTGTCTTGCTTGAACTTCTTGATAATTGTTGACACTGGTTTTGGTAAAGTTGTAGTTAAGCATATTATATTTTCTCTGTGCATTTCTTTTATTGTTTGTGTTGGTTGTCTGGGGGTTCGATTCCCGGAGATCCCAGGGCTGTGGGTTCGATTCCCAGAAACCCGGAGTGGTATTATTTGTGGACTGCGGGTTCGATTCCTAAAGATCCAAGGGCTGCGGGTTCGATTCCCGGAGACCCGGAGTTTATTGATATATTTATTTAGATATGGATTGCGGGTTCGATTCCCGGAGATCCTGAGATATTGAGACACATCCTGAGATATTGAAATACGGGTTGCGGGTTTGATTCCCGGAGACCCAGAGATACCGATATTGGGACTACGGGTTAAATCCCGTAGCACCTGAGTTTTTGGATATTGAGAGGGACTATGGGTTCGATCCCCACAGGTCCTGGACTTGCTAGTTCGAGTTTATGTTGTGTTGGTTACTTGTAGTTAGCTAATCGTAGTCAGTGGTAGTAATTATTTTATTGTTGATCATTTCAGATTCATTCTTACTCATTCCTGCTTATTACTGTTTTGATTATTATGTTATTGATTTCTCTCGGTAGGGCCCTGACCTTCCTCATCACTACTCCATCGAGGTTAGGCTTGGCACTTAATGAGTACCGCTGTGGTGTACTCATGCTACTCTTCTGCACACTTTTGTTGTGCAGATCCAGGTACATCAAAACAGGCTCATCCTAGGTGATTCAGCAGCACATTCGGAGACCTCGAGGTATGATCTGCTACATCCGCGGATCCGGAGGTCCTCCTTCTATTCTCATAGTGAGAGTAGTTATTTTCCCTCATTTCGTTGCTTTTAGACACTCTTGATGTATAGATCCATAGTTGTATTTTCCCTTTTTAGTCTGTGTTACACGTGGGATTCCGGGTTTTGGTAGTATTCTATATGGTGTGGTTGATGAATGTATGTGCCAAGCGGCACTTGTTACATTCCCTTTATATCGTCCTTCCGCTATTTTCTTATTTAATGTTCATGAACTTATATATTCCGCATCGTGTTAGGCTTACCTAGTCGCGGAGACTGGGTGCCATCATGACAGGTTCACGATTGGTGAACTAGGGTCGTGACAAGTTGGTATCAAATCTCTAGGTTCCTAGGAGTCACGGGACACAGACCGTTTACTTAGAGTCTCGCTGATCGATACAGAGACGTTTGTATTTATCTACGATAGGCTATGTAACTGTTTAGGAAACTCTTCATTTCTTTTGGATTCCTTGTCGTGCGACATTTTTGGCACCAAATCTAAACTTCTGCTTTCTATTCTCTTACAGATGGTGAGGACACGTGTTACTCACGAGGATCAGGCACATGTGTCCCCTGCTGCCGCCGCCAGAGGTCGGGGCCATGGTAGAGGATGAGGACACGCCCGAGGTGCAGCCACAACACCCGCACGCGCTGCCGCTGAGGTGCCACCGGTGGATCAGGTTGGAGCGCAGGCACCTGGTTCACCGACTACAACTGCTACTACTCCAGCACTCCAGGAGACCCTGGCCTAGTTAGTGAGTATGTATACCACTTTAGCTCAGGCAGGGTTGCTTCCTCTCACTGCAGCTACATCTCAGGGCAGGGGTGGGGCCCCGCCTCCCGCAGCCGCTACACCTAAGCAGCGAGTGCCAGTGGGATAGGTTCCGGAGGTTATTGTTATGCCTCCTGCCGCCCCAGCACAACCCGGAGGCGGGTCAGCTGCCTCTGAGGACGAGCAACGTAGATTAGAGAGGTTCAAGAAATATGATCCTCTAGTGTTCAATGGGTTGGCTACAGATGATGCATTGGGTTTTCTGGATGAGTGTCATCGTATTCTTCGTACCATGGGGATAGTGGAGACCAGCAGGGTATTCTTCACTACTTTTTAGCTTCGTTTGGCCGCTTATGATTGGTGGCGCACGTATGAGTTGGATAGTCCAGATGAGTCTTCTTCATTGACCTGGACGTAGTTTTCTGATCTATTTTTGAGGGAGTTTGTTCCCCAGAGCCTTAGGGATTCTTGGCGATCGGAGTTTGAGCGGTTGCGATAGGGCTCCATGTCAGTATCAGAGTGTGCTATTAGTTTCACCTATCTAGGCAGGCATGCACCGGCTTTTGTAGCCATGGTCCGGGAGAGAGTGTAGAGATTTATTGAGGGTCTTATTTCGCCGATCCAGTCTAGCATGAACAGGGAGTTGGAGACGGATATACCTTATCAGCAGGCGGTAAGCATTGCCAGAAGGATCGAGAGTATGCTCCCTAGAGAGCGGGGAGAGAGGGAGGCCAAGAGGTCTCGTGAGTTGGGCCATTTCTCTGGTGCCCGCACTTCAGCAGCCGGTCGTTTTGGCAGGGGTTATTCCGGTCGTCCAGTTCATTTAGCATTGCCAACAGCCGGTAGTACTCCATTTCTTCCAGCACCTCAGGAGCCTTATTATGCCCCCCAGTTTCCAGTGCGCCTCCTGCGCTGGGTGAGGCCGGTCAGTTGCATCCACCGCATCCTCCCAGAGCTTGTTTTGAGTACGGGAATACTCGCCATCTGGTTAGGGAGTGCCCCAAGCGTAGGACAGGAGCACCTCCACAGTCTTCGCAGCCTCAGCGTGGTTCGCAGGGTCAGCAGGCCATCATTCCAGCCCCGACTGCCACTCCACCTGCCCAGCCAGCCAGGGGCGGGGATCAGGGTACCAAAGGTCATCCTCGAGAGAGGGGCCAGGCCAGATTTTATGCTATTCCGGATCGCGCTGCATCTGTTGCATCTGATTCTGTTATCACAGGTATTATTCTGGTTAGTCACAGGGAGGCATCAGTTCTATTCGATCCTGGTTCCACTTTTTCATATGTGTCTTCTTACTTTGCTTCTTATCTGGGTGTGCCTCGGGATTCTTTGAGTGCCCCCATTTATGTTTCCACTCCGGTGAGAGATTCTTTAGCCGTGGACCGTGTGTATCGGTCGTGCTTGGTTACTATCTGTGGTTTTGAGACCAGAGCGGATCTATTGTTGCTCGGGATGGTCGATTTTGATATTATTCTGGGCATAGACTAGTTGTCGCCCCATTATGCTATTCTTGATTGTCACGCCAAGACCGTAACGCTGGCTATGCCATGCATTCCACGTATCGAGTGGAGTGGTACTCTAGATCAC
The DNA here is from genome assembly GCA_032618575.1 of Nicotiana noctiflora. Taxonomy (NCBI): domain Eukaryota; kingdom Viridiplantae; phylum Streptophyta; class Magnoliopsida; order Solanales; family Solanaceae; genus Nicotiana; species Nicotiana noctiflora. The sequence goes on from JASVEL010006196.1 coordinate 174,798, forward strand.
ACCCCCAGCCGTGTTATTTCCTTTCTCAAAGCTCAGCGTATGGTTGAGAAGGGGTGTGGTGATTATCTAGATTATGTGCGGGATGTCAGCATTGACACTCATTCTATTGATTCCATTCTAGTGGTACGTGATTTTGCTGATGTATTTCCAGCTGATCTCCCGGGCATGCCGCCCGACAGAGATATTGATTTTGCTATTGACTTGTTGCCGGGCACTCAGCCCATTTCTATTCCACCGTACCGTATGGCTCCTCCTGGGTCGAAGGAGTTGAAGGATCAGTTACAGGAGTTATTGGGTAAGGGTTTCATTCGACCTAGTGTTTCGCCTTGGGGTGCTTCTGTGTTGTTTGTGAAGAAAAAGGACGGTTCTATGTGTATGTGTATTGACTATCGTCAGTTGAACAAAGTTATAGTGACGAACCGGTATCCTTTGCCATGTATTGATGATTTGTTTGACCAGCTACAGGGCGCACAGGTGTTCTCTAAGATTGATTTGTGCTCTGGTTATCATCAGCTGAAGATTCGGGAGCCAGATATCCCGAAGACTGCCTTCAGGACTCGGTATGGTCACTACGAGTTTCTCGTGATGTCTTTCGGGCTGACTAATGCCCCAGCAGCCTTTATGTATTTGATGCATAGTGTGTTCAGGCCATATCTGGACTCGTTCATGATTGTTTTTATTGATGATATTCTAGTATATTCCCGGAGTCGAGAAGAGCACGAGCAACATTTGAGGATAGTGCTTCAGACTCTGAGGGAGAGGCAGTTATATGCCAAGTTCTCTAAATGTGAATTCTGGCTGAGTTCTGTGGCATTTCTAGGCCACGTGGAGTCGAGTGATTGTATTCGAGTGGATCCGAGGAAGGTAGAGGTCGTGCAGAGTTGGCCCAGACCCTTCTCAGCTACTAAGATTCACAGTTTCCTTGGTTTGGCGGGTTATTATCGTCGTTTAGTAGAGGGGTTCTCTTCGATCGCATCACCTATGACTAGATTGACCCAAAAGGGTGCCCCTTTTCAGTGGACAGAGGAGTCTGAGGCGAGCTTTCAGAAGCTCAAGACAACTTTGACTTCAGCCCCTATCTTGATGTTGCCTACAGGTTCGGGGTCTTATACAATATATTGTGATGCCTCACGAGTTGGACTCGGTACGGTATTGATGCAGGACGGTAGGGTGATTGCCTATGCATCCAGACAGCTGAAGGTACATAAGAAGAACTACCCTGTTCATGATCTGGAGCTAGCGGCCGTTATTCACGCCTTGAAGATTTGGCATCATTACTTTTATGGGGTTTCTTGTGAGATCTACACCGATCAGCAGAGCTTGCAGCACTTGCTTAAGCAGAAGGACCTGGACATGCATCAGAGGAGATGGTTGGAGCCGCTGAAGGACTATGATATTACTATTCTCTATCATCCGGGTAAGGCTAATGTAGTTGCCGATGCCGTCAGTCGCCGGGCAGAGAGTTTGGGGAGTTTGGCATATCTACCAGCTTCGGAGAGGCCTATGGCGATGGATGTTCAGGCCTTAGCCAGGCAGTTTGTTAGACTGGATCTTTCGGAGCCCAGCCGGGTTCTGGCCTGTGTGGTTTCTCGGTCTTCTCTATTTGACCATATCAGGGAGCGTCAGTTCAACGACCCTCATTTACTTGTCCTCCAGGATAGAGTTCGGCGTGGTGATGCTCGAGATGTTACCATTGGGGATGATGGAGTTATGAGGATGCAGGGGCGTATTTGTGTGCCCAATGTAGATGATCTTTGAGAGCTGATTCTAGTAGAGGCCCATAGCTCACGGTATTCCATCCATCCGGGTGCCGCGAAGATGTATCAGGACTTGAGACAGCATTACCGGTGGAGGCGAATGAAGAGGGATATAGTTGATTATGTTTCTAGGTGCCTCAACCACCAGCAGGTAAAGTATGAGCATCAGCGTCCGGGTGGGTTAATGCAGTAGATTGAGATTCCAAAATGGAAATGGGAGCGCATCACCATGGACTTTGTATCTGGGTTTCCTCGAACTATTAGGAAGTTCGATTCCATTTGGGTTATTATGGATCGGCTGACCAAGTCTGCCTATTTCATATCGGTGAGCACTACTTATTCATTAGAGCGACTGGCAGAGATCTACATGAGGGAGATGGTTTGGCTGCACGGTATTCCAGTTTCCATCTTTTCAGATAGAGGCACTCAGTTCACTTTACGATTCTGGAGAGCCGTAAAGTAGGAGTTAGGCACTCGGGTGGAGCTGAGCACTGCGTTTCACCCCCAAACTGATGGTCAGTCCGAGCGCACTATTCAGATTTTGGAGGATATGCTCCGTGCGTGCATGATTGAGTTTGGAGGGTCATGGGATCATTTCTTGCCACTGGCGGAGTTTGCTTATAATAACAGCTACCAGTCCAGTATTCAGATGGCACGGTATGAGGCTCTATATGGTAGGAGGTACAGGTCTCCCGTAGGTTGGTTCGAGCCGGGCGAGGCCAGACTGCTAGGTACTGATATGGTCCAGGATGCAATGGACAAGGTCAAGGTGATTTAGGACAGACTACGTGCAGCTCAGTCTAGACAGAAGACTTATGCGGACAAGAAGGTCCGCGATGTGGCTTTTATGGTTGGCGAGCGGGTTCTGCTTCGAGTCTCGCCCATGAAGAGCATTATGATATTTGGGAAGAAGGGGAAGCTAAGTCCTAGATTTATTGGCCCTTTTGAGATTTTGAGGCGTGTTGTGGAGGTTGCTTATGAGTTGGCCTTAACTCCCAGCCTAGCCGGAGTCCACCCCGTAGTTCATGTCTCTAAGATCCGGAGATACCATGGTGACCCGTTGATGTGCGGGAGAGATTCGGCACATTTACGTACTAATTGCTCTTATATTAGCTTGTTTCATTGCAAAATGCAGTCCATAATTATGTGATTTTTGTGGTTTTACAGATAAAGAGGAAGAAAAGACCAAGGACGCAAAAATGGATGGAAAAAGATAAGAAAGAGGGCAAGTTGAACAAAACAGCAAATCTGCGGACCAATATGCGGTCGCATACTGCATATGCGAACCGCATATGAGCAACCAAATCGCAGAGCTAAACAGTGAATGGAGCTGAAATGCACGGCAAGAATGCGACGTCTTTTGCGATCGCAGAATGACTATACGGTCCGCACTTCTGCCGCATAATGAACACAAAAGAAACCTAAGAGTCAAGTTTGCGGTTCTTTCTGCGGTCGTACAATCAACATGCGGACCGCAGAACAGTGATGCGATCAGCACATGAACAGCTAGGGTTCCTATCCGTGACTCTGCCTCTCAAGATTGCGGATCGCAGACCTGTTATGCGACGGATCTGCGATCACATACGTGACTTGGAAGGGCAAACTTGTCCGCTTTTTGTCAGATCTTGGTCCCTCTATAAATAGCTTTTTAGAATTTTGCGTAAGGTTACCTTGTGCAGACTTTATACTACACTCCAAGACTTTATTACTTCATCTTTTTTGAAGCTTTTGGTTGAAGAATCTTTTACTTTGTAAGCATTTATGACATTTATTACACCTTGTATTTTATATTTTAGCATGTGTGGAGAACTTAAATACTAAGGTTGTGAACCCTAAATGGGTGTTACGTAAATGGGTTGATTATATGCATAATGGTTGGTTGATATTTGTTTACTTCTCATTCTTCATTTATTGTTGGTGGTTGCAAACACTAATTAAAGCCATTAAAGTCCTACCTTACTTGGGAAAGTGGGTTAGATTTTGGAAGAAGTAAAGAACAAAAACTCGAGGCCTTACACCTCGTTTAATAGAATCACTTAGGGATAAGTGGGTTTTATTTGGCATTTATTGATTGTTATACATTGTGACTCTTAGATACTCAAGTATTGGGAAATATTGGGTAGTTACATAGAAATCAATTGCATACCAATAATCAACCATTAGAAATATATCATATTAACACCGATGGCATTACACTACATTTATGGGAACACAACCTTGGTTTAATCAATTCTATAGATTACTACATTAAGCATTTTCACTAGTTAAATATTCTAAATCAACCTTCACTCATACTATCACTCTTACACCATTTCTATGTTACTTCTAACGGAATAGATTCAACATTCTAGTCGGGTAACACACTAATTCAAGTGATCATTTCACACCTATTCCCCGAGGGATTCGACCCCAACCTAGTTGGGTTACTATATTTGACATCGACCGCCTTACACTAATTGTAAAAGTGTAATTTGAGCGTATCAAATTTTGGCGCCATTGCTGGGGAATACGGTTTTGAAATTACTCATTAGTGTGTACTTTACTTGATATCTAATTATATTCCATTACACTTTGCTTGTTTTGCTTGGTGTGATAGGTTACAATGTCTGATTACGAGGACGAAGGGGAAGAGAATCCTTTTGCGGATATTGATGAATATATTGATGACACAAATGCAATTGTACCCCCTGCTGTTGGTGCCTCAACGTTTAAGGTAGATCATGGTCTAATCCTCATGCTCAAAGCGGAAGGGTTTTTCAGGAATTCCACCGATGACGACCCAACTCAACACTTGAGGAATTTTCTGGGAGTGTGTGCTATGCACAAACAAACCAATGTCTCAGACGATGCCTTAAGGTTGAGATTTTTCAAGTACTCCTTGGCCGGTGATGCTAGAAAGTGGTTTCAAAACTTGCCACCAAATTCAATCCGATCATGGCCTGAACTTGTCTGGGCATTCCTAGCAAAATGGTTCCCACAAAGCAAGAAATCTGAGCTTAGAGATAAAATATTTTTCTTTAAGCAACAACAAGGGGAGCACTTACATGAGGCATGGGATCGCTTTAAACTATATTTGGTAAGGTCACCAAATCATGGATTCCCGGACTCAATTTTGATTGAGAAATTTTACATGGGTCTTGATCCCATGAAGCAAGCCATTGCAAAGAATGCGGCGGATGGATATTTTATGGATAAGTCTTTTGCTAGAGTAACTCAAATCCACGACAAGATGGCCAAACATAATCAAGCACGGCATTCTGACGATACATCCGGTGGAATAGCTTATGGGTCTCCTTCTTTGACAAATTTGATCAAGGAAAACCAAGAGAGATACCAAATCATTGTGGGGTTGGCCACTAATGCTAATGTGTTGACCAAGATGTTCACAGAAAATCAAACAAAAAAGGTCAACATTGTCGAGGACATGCCATCCAATCCGAATGAAGATTTTGAAGAGGCTAATTACATCAACAACCCCCAAGGAGTGGTACCAAAGGCAATATTATCAAGGTCAAGAAGCACAAAACCAATGGAGGCCAAACCCGCAAGGGCAAGGCAACCAACAATGGAGGTATGATCAAGGTAGTTCACAACAAAGAAATTGGGGCAACAACAACAACAATTTTTCTAACCGGAGTGAAAATCCTTATGTTCCTCCAAAAGGACAACATTCGAACCAAGGGTCCTCAAGTGATTCAAAATTGGAAGCTATGCTAGAGAGAGTGCTACAAAATCAAGAAAAGTCTGATGCTTCATTGAGGAACATGACCGAGGTCGTTGACTCTCATACCGCTTCCATCCAAAAGTTGGAAATGCAAATGAGAGATCTTTCCAAGGAACAAAAATCCAAGCAAAAGGGAACACTACTTAGTGACACGATTGCAAACCCAAGAGGAAGTGGAAGTGGTCCAACCTCTCATGTCATGGCAATCACCACTAGGAGTGGAAAAGTGCTACTTGGAGAGAATGAACACATAGTTGAAGATGTGGAGACCAAGCAAACAGTCGAGGGTGAAGAACAAGAGGTTATTGAAGTTGAAAAGCAAAAGGTTGTTGTGGTTGATGAACCAAAAGTTGTTGAAATTGAAAGAATTCCGGAAAAGGCTAGAGCACAACAAGAAGATCGAGAAGAGAAAAAGGAAAAGGGGAACAAGTCTTCAAAACCTCTTCCACCTATTCCTAGACCTCCTCCTCCATTCCCTCAAAGGCTAGCAAGGAGGATTGATGATAGCAAGCTTGAAAAGTTCTACGATATTCTCAAACAATTGACGGTGAACATACCTTTTGTAGAAGCTTTTCAAGAAATGCCATGGTTCGCTAAGTGCTCGAAAGATTAGATCACTAAAAATAAGACCTCAAAGCATGAGGTGGTAAGCATGACTCACAGGGTAAGCTCTATCATTGGTACAACCCCGGTTCAAAAGAAGGAGGATCTGGGGGCCTTTACTATACCTTGTACTATTGGGACACGTGAAATTGCAAGGGCCTTATGTGACAATGGATCTAGCATCAACTTAATGCCACTAGCCATCTTTAAGCAAGCGGGATTGGGTATGCTTAGACCTACAAATATGAGATTGCAAATGGCCGATCGTTCCATCAAGCGGCCGGTGGGAATTGTGGATGATGTACTAGTGAAAGTGGAGAAATTCCATCTACCCGCGGACTTTGTGATTCTTGATTATGCTGCGGATAAAGAGATCCCTATCATTTTGGGAAGACCATTCTTGGCTACGGGCCGAGCACTCATGGATTTTGAGAGAAATGAGATAAAGTTCCGGGTGAATGATGAAGAAGTCACTTTTCAAGCTAGCAAGGGCATGAAGCTACCGCACGAGTATGAGAGCATCTTAATGATTGAAGCGGTTGATGAGGTAGAGGATGCCGTGGAATTGAAAATGGAAGAACAATGCCTTGGTGAGGCATTAGCGGCAATCCTAGTAAACTTTGATGGGGAAAACATGGATGGGTACATAGAATCGGTGAATGCATTGGAGGGTCTTGGATCCTATACTTACATACAGGCAAGCTCTCTCTTGACTTAGAGAATAGAGCTACTCCCCCCGCCAAACCATCAATCATTGAGCCACCACAATTAGAGCTCAAACCACTCCCTTCGCATTTGAGGTATAAATTTCTTGGCTCTAATGATACTTTGCCCGTAATTGTGTCTTCTTTGTTGAATGATGTGCAGGTAGAGAAATTATTGGAAGTCCTAAGGGATCACAGGCAAGCAATTGGGTGGACAATCGCCGACATCTGTGGCATTCTCGCGGGTATTTGCGAACACAAAATCCAATTGGAGAATGATACCAAGCCAAGTGTGGAGCATCAAAGGTGACTAAATCCTTCAATGCAAGAGGTGGTGAAAAAGGAAATTATCAAGTGGTTAGACGCCGGAGTTGTCTACCCAATCGCCGATAGTTCTTGGGTGATCCCAGTACAATGTGTGCCAAAGAAGGGGGCATAACCGTGATTGAAAATGAAAAAAATGAGCTCATCCCTACTAGAACGGTGACCGGGTGGAGAGTGTGCATGGATTATCGGAAACTCAATAGTGCAACTTGCAAGGATCATTTCCCTATGCCTTTTATTGATCAAATGCTTGATCGGCTAGCGGGAAGAGCCTTCTATTGCTTTCTTGATGGATACTCTAGCTACAACCAAATCAACATTGCTTGGAAGATCAAGAGAAAACAACCTTCACTTGTCCTTATGGGACATTTGCTTTTAGCTGGATGCAATTTGGGTTGTGTAATGCTTCGACGACCTTTCAAAGATGCATGATGTCGATATTTTCTGATATGGTGGAAGATATTCTAGAGGTCTTCATGGATTACTTCTCTGTTGTTTGAGCATTGTCTTGCAAATCTTAGACAAGTGCTCAAGAGATTCGAAGAAATGAATCTTGTGCTCAATTGGGAAAAGTGCCACTTCATGGTGGATGAAGGTATTGTGTTGGGGCACATGATTTCTAAAAATGGCATTGAAGTTGATCGGGCAAAGATCGAAATCATTTCTAAACTTCCTCCACCAAATTCAGTGAAAGGTGTTAGAAGCTTTCTGGGCCACGCCGGATTCTATTGGAGATTCATCAAGGATTTCTCCAAAATTGCACACCCAATGTGCAAGCTTCTTGAAAAGGATGCAAAATTCATGTTTGATGACAAGTGCCTCAAAGCGTTTGAGGAATTAAAGTTAAGGCTCACCACGGCACCCATTATTATCACTCCCGATTGGACTCTTCCTTTTGAACTCATGTGTGACGCCAGTGGTGTAGCTATTGGAGCAATGCTAGGTCAATGCCACAATAAGATACTTCATCCGGTCTATTATGCAAGCAAAACTCTCAATGGGGCGCAAATGAATTACGCTGTCACCGAGCAAGAGCTTCTTGCCATTGTGTATGCTTTTGAAAAATTCCGAGCCTATTTGTTGGGGTCCTAGGTGGTGGTCTACACAGATGATGCGGCTCTTCGATACCTCATGGCAAAGAAAGATGCAAAGCCTCGACTAATTCGATGGGATCTCCTATTGCAGGAATTTGACTTTAAAATAAACGATCGCAAATGTACTCAAAACCAAGTTGCAGACCACTTATCAAGGCTTGAGGAAGCAGAGAGGCCTAAAGAAGAGCTTGACATAAATGATGCTTTACCCGATGAACATATATTGGCACTTTCCAACACCTTTGCTCCTTGGTATGCCGACATTGCAAATTACTTGGTGAGCGAGGTCATTTCAGAAGGGTTAGAACCTCATCAAAAGAAAAAATTCTTGAGGGATTGTCGGCAATACTACTAGGAGGAGCCTTATTTGTTTCGAGTGTGCACTGACAACATCATCCGGAGGTGTGTACCAGAGGAAGAAATCATGCCAATCCTCAAGGCATGTCATGACTCACCGGTTGGAGGCCATCTTGGAGACAATAGATCTGCGGCGAAGATTCTTGAATGTGGCTACTATTGGCGTTCCATATATCATGACACAAACCAATTTGCAAAAGCTTATGAGCAGTGTCAATGGCAAGGTTCAATCTCCAAAAGGCATGAAATGCCAATGCAATATGTGTTGGAAGATAGAAATCTTTGATGTGTGGGGAATTGATTTCACGGGCCCCTTTGTGAATTCCTATGGGATGAAGTGTATTTTGGTAGCTGTAGACTACGTCTCAAAGTGGGTTGAAGCCGTTGCCTTACCAAACAATGAGGCGAGGAGTGTGACCGCCTTTTTGAAGAAGAATATATTCACCCAGTTTGGCACTCCTAGCGCCATTCTTAGTGATGAGGGATCGCACTTCTGCAACAAAGCATTCACAGGGTTACTTGAGAAATATGGGGTGAAACACAAGGTGGCTACACCATACCATCCGCAGTCGAGTGGTCAAGTTGAGGTCTCAAATCGAGAGATCAAGAATATCCTAGCCAAGACTGTAAACGCCAATAGGACTGACTGGTCCAGAAGATTAGATGATGCATTGTGGGCCTACCGCATGGCCTTCAAGACTCCTATTGGTTCTTCTCCCTACCGGCTCATTTTTGGGAAGGCATGTCATTTACCGGTTGAGATGGAGCACAAGGCCATGTGGGCACTCAAGAAGCTCAATTTAGAATGGGCGGAAGCTGCAAACTTGAGACTGATGCAACTAAATGAACTAGAGGAATTTCGATTCCATGCATATGAGAGCATAGCGGTATACAAGGAGCAGATGAAATTTGTTCATGACAAGAAGATCTTGAAAAGAGAGTTCAAGACGAGTGACCTCGTCTTACTCTTCAACTCAAGATTGAAATTGTTTCCGGGCAAATTGAAATCGAAATGGTCTGGCCCCTTTAAAGTGGTGAGTGTATCCCCATATGGAGCTGTAGAGTTAGAATCTACTAACGGGTCTCGGACATTTAAAGTAAATGGCCAACGCATCAAACACTACCTGGGTGGTGATGGTGAGAAGAAAGTGATAGAGCAGCTGGCTCTACAAGACGGACCTTGCCCATCAAAAGAATGAAATTGGAGCAGCCAGTCCCGTCGTGCCGCGATGTTAAATCAAGCGTTGCATGGGAGGCAACCCATGGGTGGTAACACCGTCTTTGATTTTTGTTTGAATTTTCTTTGTTCATTTATTTCCTTAACATTTGTGAAGTGTAGGGAGCCCAAACAGTAATGATATTTGGTGGATGTACCTATGGAAAGAAATGCTGAAGAAAGAGGGTAGATATGCGGTAGAAATGCGACCGCATAATTGATTTGCGGACCGCAAATCTACCGCAGACCTAACCAGTGAGCCCTCTAAATTGGAAGTTGCAATGCGTCCATTCTGCGGTCCGCATGTTAGTTGTGCGACCGCAGAATGGATCGCAAAACTGACACTGAGAAACCTAAAAGTCGCAACAATTTGCGACCATTATGCGATCCGCAAGTTAGCTCTGCGATCGCATAATGGTCCGCAGAATTGACCTCACAAAAGCGTATAAATCCCCCAGGTACGTTCCTAAATACCCTACACCACATAACAAAATAACAAAAAAGAGAAAAACCAACAAAAGAAAAAGGATAGAAAAACAAAAAGAAAAAGAACGAAAAGAGACAAGTTTGAACCGGCACACCAGGCATATCATCCCGTTCATCACTATCATTCTCAACATCTGGTATGTGCACTGTTTCCCCATCTCCATTGTTTAAATCTTTTGAGGGAAAAGTTGTGGGAACTGGTTGTGGGCTTAATAGCATTGCTAGGGTAGTAATGAATTAGACGTTGGGGTAGGATTTGGTTGAAGAGTGGGCACCCATGGCTGAACAGTTGAACTGCTGCATTAATTTGCTCAGTTCTGCGGTCCGCATGTCTAAAATGTGAACTGCATTGTTGTCGCAGACCTAGCCCTAGGTCATATGGAAAAGACAATTTATGCGGTCACTATGCGATCGCATTATCACTTTGCGGTCTGCAAAGTGACCGCATAATTGTCACCTTGGTAGCCCTCTCAAGCAATGAAATGTGTGATCGAGTATGCAGCCGCAGAATTGATCTGCGGTCCGCAAACTCAACGCAAAGTATAACAGTGAACTGGGAAATTTGGACTTTGCAAGGATCCATTCTGCGATGAGTATGCGGTCCGCATAGTTGTTATGCGACCGCATATATCATCGCATACTAGGATAAAATTTCAACAGAAAAATGTGCGATGACTTTGCAGTCCGCAAACCGGTTTTGCGACCGCAGAATGCATCACATTTTTGCTCTCAGTTAATTGTTTCCTATTCTCTAGCCTACTGGCTATACTAACAATGCTCCCTTTGCAGTAATGGCTCAAAAACGACTTGCAAACAGGCCCCGTGCTTCTAAAAGACAACGAGTGGACTCGCCACGAGAAGCAAATGACCAACCTGAGGAAGCAGCTACCCAGCCTGCAGTTGACATACATGCAGAGGCAAGAAGATAGCAGGCCACTGAAGGACCTTCATATCATCAACGCTGGGGCATTGAGGGCTCCAGGGAAAAATATAAAGCTGGGCTTGAACGGAGAAAGCTCCTCCCGGAGAAGCAATTTAGCGTAAATGGGCTTAAAGACAAGTACCCACATATCCTGGGCAACATCAAGCGGAGAAAATGGATGAGATTCACTGACCCCCCAGCCAAATACAATGAATCCATCGTTCGGGAGTTCTATGCTAACTATGGAGCTTCCCGGACCAAGCAGCATAAGAGGCAAAAGATGTACCTCGACAAGGTGAAAGTTCGGGGTATCCCAGTCAAATGCAGTGCAAAAGCCATAAACAGGTTATTGGTCCCAGACTGGGACGAGGACACCTCCACAACAGAGTATAAAGCCAAATTTGCCAACAGGGAGAGTGAAAGGAGCTGGATTGCCTCCGTCATCGCAACTGGAACCCCTGCATGGATACAACCGGGGAGGAAGATTTATAAGGAGAGCTTCTCAAGAGAAGGGAGATACTGGCTTGCATTTCTCGCATCCAGATTGATCCCAACGAACCATGAGACAGACATTGCTATTGAGAAGGCCCTTCTCATTGCTTCTATCATACAGGGAATTAAAGTGAATGTGGGAGAGATAATTTTCCAAGAGATGGGAAGAAGAGCAATACAAGATGCCACTTCTCTCCCGTTTCCGTCTTTGATCACTGCTTTGTGCCATGAGGCCCAAGTTCCTGTTGACCTCCGGGATGCGACAGGTCAGGAACAAGGGATTATAGACATCAACTGACTTGCTGATGCGGTGATACCTCCTCCAGTAGTTGTTCAGGAGGACCTAGTCTCTTCCCAGCCCCCTATTGCTCAGGATGATGCGGCATAGTCTTCCACTCCCTCCACCACTACTCAGACTACTACTGCTACTGCTCAACCTCATCCAGCCACTCCGGCAGTCTCACAGCTTGGTCTTTTAGCCAAACATGCAAACTCCAAAGTTGACCAGCTTGTTAAGAAGTTGCCTAACTTAATCAAGCATGATCTCACTCCCATGCAGTCAGCCATAGCAGAGATTCAGCAAAAATATATGGCATATGCTGAGTGACTGTAAGGGCTTGAATTGAGGGTGGAGAAGCTAGAAAGGGGAGAAGTGTCCGGTTTGCACGATCTCAAGACAGAGGTGGCATCTATGAAGGTCGAATTTCAAAAGATGCAAAATTTGGATTTCGACGTTTCATCCTTCTATCCGGGGGCAGGTGACAAGAGCGCTGATGCGATACCTGATTTAGGCCTTGACTTCACCAACCTAATGGCCGACCCTATCATTCCCACTACCGAAGACTCACATACCCCAGCTCCTCCTAGCCGTATTGACTTTGCCTTTGATGAGGAAGCTGAGGGAGAGAGTGAAAGTGATGAAGAAGAGGATGACTCGGGATTATCCAGCGATGATGCTCCTCAGCCTGTTGACAAAGGGAAGGCTGCTGCTCCAACTTCACCTCAAGAGGATGATGCTGTGGATGAGGATGAGCGCGCTCAGCTTGAGGTGGCCTTGCAGAGATCATTGATTGATAGAGGAGGCCCCACAGCTCATACAGCAGCTGAGGCATCTCGCAGCTCTCAGATGCCAGCTGAGGTCATAGCATCCCCACCATCAGCTCCAGTGCCAGCCTTGCTTCCTACACCAGAGCTTCCACCAGCAGCAGAGGTCGCACCCTCGATTGTGCGCATGCCAGCTACACAGGAGGGTGATCACCCCGGCACACAGCCAGCTGCCGACTCCCATAGCACTTAGTGTGCCTCAGGGAGTCTCTCCTCACGCTTTGCACTTTTATTATCTGCATTGGGGACAATGCGTCGTTCTAAGTTGGGGGTGGGGGTACTTTTGGTGTTTTGATTTGATATTGCCATTTTTGTGCTTTTGTGTATCAAACTTGTACAACTTTGATCTATAAAGCAGTGTATATACAATGTTTTGATCTTTCAATACTTGTTTATGATTAGTTAGCCAATCAATTCCTCTTGGTTTTTCTTTGTCTGATTCTTTTCCAAGAGTGTAATAGTAGAATTAGAACCTCGTGTGTAAATCAATATGACCAGTTTAGTGAAATTGTTCAGTGCCAAGCATGCATACCTGTACATAGCACATATCCTCCTATAGTCATCTTTCTCGACTCGTCCCAATGATAGATAGATTGACGACTGTCTTAAGGAAACTTGTCTCTATGACCAATCTTGTGAATTTAAGGCTCATATTGTGACTCTATAACGACCCACAAAAGCTTGAAATTGTAAAGTAGTTGCTCGAAAGTGCTAAACAATGTGAATTAAGCAGTTCAAGTATGATGTGTGTACGTGAGTTTTTCTACTTGTATATAGTTCTTGTGTCCACTTCTGTCATCTAGAACTTGCCTGGTTGGTCTTTCAATACTAATGATACTATGTCCGGTTGGAGGAATGATCTTAGGCATTCATTGTGTTAATTTGACACATATCTCTAGCCTTTCAAGCCTACCATTGTGTAAATAATATCACTAGTACCCCTCTTTGAGCCTTCAAACCTTTCTTTGGCCAACCCAGTACAAACCATTCCCTTTTTGCAAAATGATCCCCTCTTTTGAACCCGTCCCTCCTTGAACGTTGAAAGTGAGGCTAAAAGCCTAAGTTGGGGGTGGTGTCAAAGTGAGATAGGCAAGGTTATATATTGAGTTTAAGACCACATACCTCATAGTGCGTATTAAAGTATTCAAGCTCCAATAAAAAAAATTGCATTTATATATTGTGGATCCTTGAATAAAATTGGGAGAGGTATGCAAGGTGGTTCTATAATCGGGGACTAGATGCCAATGAGGCTATGTGAGTCAAAGAAAATCAAAATGCAACAGAATGAGACTTGTGAGTAGTGTTCAAGGAGGATGAAGTCATATGTACCCAAATGCTTACCTAACCTTCCCTAAACCTACAGTACAAGCCTAAAAAGTCCTTATGGGACCTCCAACCGATCATTCTTGAAGAAGTGGCGAATTAAAATAAGGGCAAGCCTATGGTATGACATGTTGTGGCACTTGAAGTTCCTTCTGAGAGTGAGTGTTCTTTTTGACTTGTCCTTGTGAATATTGTAAATATTGTGAGCATAGGACATCATTTATGGTGAGAGTGCATGAACTGCAGAATTTACTTAAGTTGAGCCTTTAGAGTCTAATGAAAACGCATTCAGCTAAGGGTAACATTTAGTCACAATTTGAGGCTCAAAGTTTGCATGATTGGTCTGTCTCTACGTACTTGCTCTTAGTCAAGGAGGAGTGGAGCGATTGTTTCAATACATGCTTGAAGAACTGAACATTAGCACAATCTTGTGTCATTATTGTGTTAAGTGTTGTGAATAAGTGTGGCGTAGGTGTGTTCTGCTTGCTTGAGGACAAGCAAGAGTTTAAGTTGGGGGTGTTGATGTGCCGGAGAGATTCGGCATATTTACATACTAATTGCTCTTATATTAGCTTGTTTCATTGCAAATGTAGTCCATACTTATGTGATTTTTGTGGTTTTACAGATAAAGAGGAAGAAAAGACCAAGGACGCAAAAATGGAAGGAAAAAGATAAGAAAGAGGGCAAGTTGTGCAAAACAGCAAATTTGCGGACCAATATGCGGTCGCATACTGCATATGCGGACCACAGATGAGCAACCAAATCGCAGAGCTAAACAGTGAATGGAGCTGAAATCCTCGGCAAGAATGCGATGTCTTTTGCGATCGCAGAATGACTATGCGGTCCGCACATCTGCTGCATAATGAACTCAAAAGAAACCTAAGAGTCAAGTTTGCGCCGTCGCACGTGTTAGATTTCACTTTTGTTCAGCTAGACGAGGATTTGTCTTATGTTGAGGAGCCAGTGGCCATACCAGACAGGCAAGTCAGGAAGCTAAGGTCAAAGAACATCGCTTCAGTAAAGGTTCAGTGGCAGGGTCAGCCGGCCGAGGAGGCGACTTGGGAGACCGAGCAGGATATGCGGAACCAGTACCCTTATCTCTTCACCACTCCAAGTATATTTTCTATGCTCGTTCGAGGATGAACGAATCTTTTAAGTGTGGGAAGATGTAACGACCTGACTGAACGTTTTTTAAATTTACGCCCTGATCCCCAATTTAACTGTTTCCCAAAGTTCATTTCTACTATTGTGGTTTGCCGGGAGAGTCGGTTCTGGAATTTGGAGTGTTTTGGGACACTTAGTCCCTAAATGAGAGCTTTATAGTTGGAAAATGAGCCACCCGTATTCGGAATAGTGTTAAGATGACCTCAGAATGGAAATCCGATGGTTCCATTAGCCCGTTAGGTGATTTCGGGGTTGGTAGTGCGTTCGGAATGTAATTTGGAGGTCTGTAGCTCAATTAGGCTTGAAATGCCAAAGTTTGAAATTTTGGCGAATCCGAACGGTAGGTGAGATTTTGATCCGGGGGTCGGAATGGAATTTCGACAATTTCTGTAGCTTCGTTAGGTGATTTTGGATATGTCTGCAAATATTCAGGTCATTCGGACGTCGTTTGGTCGGGTTTTTGAGTGAATGTTGGTTTCGGAAGTTTAGATGAAAACTTAGGCTTGAATTCGCTATAATTCAATGATTTCTGTGTTTAAGGACGTGTTTTTATGATTGGAACGAGTTTGTATCGTGTTTTAGAGTATGTTGGTGGTTTTTGTTGGGGTTCCGGGGGCCTCGGGATGAATTCGGACCACCATCCAGGCATTTTGAGTTTTTGGAAAAACTGCAGAAAATTGCAGCAACTGTGCAGAACGATTTTGTTCTCTGCGATTGCGTAAGGCTTTGTGGCAATGCATCCCGATCGCAATGTCTTGTGTGCGATCGCGTAAGTCTGGAAATCAAAGCAATGCGATTGCGGGGGTAAGCATGCGATCGCGTAGTATTGTGGGCTAAGGCAGTGCGATCGCGTAAGGATGCCTACGATCGCGTAGGGTTATTGGTCTGAAGTAGTGCAATCGCGTGGGTTATGTCACGATCGCATAGAGCTAAATTTGGAGCCTGGGAAATTTGTTCATCGCGATCGCGAGCCAATGGCTGCGATCGTGTAGGGTATCCAGGCCTGGCAGTGAGTTTAAGTTCAGAACATAACACCCGCGACCCATATACACAAAAATGCCATTTTTGAGTTCTAGAGAGAGAAACTCACGAGAAATTGCAGGGAAATCATCGGGTAATCATCGGGGGTAAGTTTCTTGGCCTAATTTCGTTATTTTATCATGCAATTCTTGAGTATTTCACTGTTAATGGAACATTTATGGGGAGTTTTAGCCCTAGGCCTAAATTATGGTAAATCGTCGATTTGAATGGGCAAACGGAGTCCGATTTTGGTAAATTTTATATGCATGGACTCGTGTTGAGATATGGAACCCGAATATATAACTTTCGTAGTTTTTCGAGAAGCGTACCGAATGTCGGGTTTTGACAACTTGTGGTTTTGGTGTATTTTGAATTGTTTCGATTGGGTAATGCCCAATTGGCCTATTTTGATGTATTTCTATTGATTTTGATCAGATACTACACCTGTGGAGGCCGATATTCATGGAAAGAGATTTGTCTCTTAGCGGTTTTGTATCGGAGTCGAGGTAAGTGACTTGTCTAACCTCGTGTGGGGGAACCTTCACCCCTAGGATATTATGTGATAATTTAAATGCCTTGTACGCGAGGTGACGGGCGTGTACATGCGCAAATTGTTGGAACTCACTTTACTTGAATTGTCCAATTCGTGATATTCCTATTCTTAGTTGATTAAATTGTGACATTTACCTGATATTCGTTAGGAAAACATGATTAGATAGGATTTATCTGTCTAATTGCCTAATTGTCTTACTTGAACTTCTTGATAATTGTTGACACTAGTTTTGGTGTAGTTGTTGTTAAGCATATTATATTTTCTCTGTGCGTTTCTTTTATTGTTTGTGTTGGTGGACTGCGAGTTCGATTCCTGGAGATCCCAGGGCTGTGGGTCCGATTCCCAAAGACCCGGAGTGGTATTATTTGTGGACTGCCGGTTCGATTCTTAAAGATCCAAGGGCTGCAGGTTCGATTCCCTGAGACCTGGAGTTTATTGATATATTTATTGAGATATGGACTGCAGGTTCGATTCCCGGAGATCCTGAGATATTGAGACACATCCTGAGATATTGAAATACGGGCTGCGGGGTCGATCCAGAGATTCTGATATTGGGACTGCGGGTTAAAATCCCATAGCTCCTGAGTTGTTGGATATAGAGAGGGACTGTGGGTTCAATTCCCACAGGTCCTGGACTTGCTGGTCTGAGTTTATGTTGTGTTGGTTACTTGTAGTTAGTTAATCGTAGTGGGTGGTAGTAATTACTTTATTGCTGATCATTTCAGATTCATTCTTACTTATTCCTGCTTATTACTGTTTTGATCATTATGTTATTGTTTTCTCTCGGTAGGGCCCTGACCTTCCTCGTCACTACTCCATCAAGGTTAGGCTTGTCACTTACTGAGTACCGTTGTGGTGTACTCATGCTACTCTTCGGCACACTTTTGTTGTGCAGATCCAGGTACATCAGAACAGGCTCATCCTAGGTGATTCAACAGCACATTCGGAGACCTCGAGGTATGATCTGCTACGTTCGCATATCCGGAGGCCCTCCTTCTATTCTCATAGTGATAGTAGTTATTTTCCCTCATTTCGTTGCTTTTAGACACTCTTGATGTATAAAGCCACATTTGTATTTTCGCTTTTTAGTCTGTGTTACCCGTAGGATTCTGGGTCTTGGTAGTATTCTATATGGTGTGGTTGATGAATGTATGTGCCAAGCGGCACTTGTTACATTCCCTTTATATCGTTCTTCCGCTATTTTCTTATTTAATGTTCATGAACTTGTATATTCCGCATCGTGTTAGGCTTTCCTAGTCGCGGAGACTGGGTGCCATCATGACAGGTTGACGATTGGTGAACTAGGGTCGTGACAACTGCCCGTCTGTCTGAGGGTGAAATGCGGTGCTCAACTCAACTCGCTGTAAGGCCCCGTAAAATATTTGTGCATAAAACCTAGTAGCTATAGTGTCATGGTCCGAATAATGTGTTAGGAATGCGTAGAATTCTTCACGGCGAGCTTGCGAGCCGCGGATCGGACCCTTGGTAGTGATTTGAGTTTCAAAAATGTAGAGAATTAATTTTTCCGAAAAGTGTCCAATATGCGGTCAAGAATGCGATCGCAAACCTGACATGCGGACCGCATTCTTGCCGCAAAACGTTCCGGAGAGTTTCCCAAAAATCGTGTCAAAAGTGCGGTCGATATGCGATCGCATGTCAAATCTGCGGTGCACTTTGCGACCGCAGATCAAGCATGCGGACCGCATTCTGGCCGCATTCCTTAACAGAACCTGTGTAAAAATTGGGGCAATTCTGTGGTCACTATGCGGACCGCATGTTGATTCTGCGGTCGCATAGTGCACCGCATAATTGACCCCGGCCCACATTTTTGTAACATTTTGACCCGATCTCTTCTTTAATATAACACACTTCTTCTTCATTTTATCATATCATCTTACCAAAATTAGAGAGAGAAGAGAGGGTTTTTTAGAGAGAGAAATCATTCATCTTCAAAG
The DNA here is from genome assembly GCA_032618575.1 of Nicotiana noctiflora. Classification (NCBI taxonomy): domain Eukaryota; kingdom Viridiplantae; phylum Streptophyta; class Magnoliopsida; order Solanales; family Solanaceae; genus Nicotiana; species Nicotiana noctiflora. The sequence continues at coordinate 193,596 of JASVEL010006196.1, forward strand.
ATTGTTCCAACTATCTTAATTCCAAGGGATCTTAGGGCAAGGATTCAACTTCCCCAATCTTTTCAAGGTAAAAAACCCTAACTATTTTCTTTGATTTTCAGTTTTAATTGGGTAAAGAGAAGTTTGCATATAATAGCTTTTAAAAATAGAATTTTTACACTCATGCATGATTATTGAACTTGATTTTTAGTAAAAAGAAGTGAGTAGAAGTAAGAGTCTTCAAGAACAAGGTTGGCAAGAGTAAGATAGCGTGGGTAAGCATAAAGTAGGAAGTTAACGGAAGAAAACTCATCACCAGGTATGTATGGCTAATTTTGATTCTTGTAAAATCGCCCAAATGTGTGCGAATTGTTTTGGCATGTGTCAAATTGAGAAATTTTACCTAATTCTTTGATTTCCTTGTTGAGCATTTGGTTGATGTTGAACTACGTGTGGTGTGGTATGAAATATGAATTGAAAGATAAAAAGGTAATCGAGATTGGTAAAGAATTGGGAACAACCATTGTGATGGCATATTTGGCTTATTGTGGAAGGAATTTGAAACACCTTAATTGTGGTAAATTGTTGAACATGATTATGTGGGCATTTTCGATTTTGGAATACTTGTAACTTGGTTTTGATATTGGCTTGAGAAGAAATTGAGAACATGAACCAATGTGTAAGTTGCTTATTTGAACTTGTTGAAATTGTGTGTAGTACCTTATCTGCTGTTTGAAATTGTTGTTTTTTCAACTGTAAGGCGGGGTCGTGTTGCGCGCCGCAACGTGGGGAAATAAGGTGTGGGTTGGGGTGATAAGGGTGGCCGAGGTAATAAGGGTGGTCAGGGGCAATAAGGATGGAAAGCGATCGAAATCGCTATTGAAAATTGATACAAAAATCAATAATGTGAAATTGTGAAAGGAGACAGCAGGAGAGTTTGCAACCTGTGGGGCACTGATTGCCCCTTTGTTTGACTACTTTTTCTTTACGTGATTGATTGGTTATTGTTAAATTGGTTGATCGTAGAAAGTGCTTTGTGTGAGAATTATTTGAAATGAGGAAAATGTGGAAACATGGTTGGTTGGCTTAATTAATTGTTGATGTAATTTAATGGCTTGAGTTTACTTGGGACAAAGTTTGTCCATACATACCAGTACAATTCAAGTGTACTGACGTCCCTTTTGCCGGGGCGCTACATTCGTGTCATGATTGTAGGTGGATCAGTAGCAGGCACTTCAGCTCATCGGCGGTAGTATCCTTCTCCTTCCACTGCCCGTTTTGGTGAGCCCCTTTCTTCCTCGGGGCCTTGTGTGGTTCATGCCACTCGGTTTAGATTTCATTTTGGTTTTGTAAGGTATAGCCGGAGCCTTGTTACCGGCAAGTATTGTATTTCCCTTTTTGTATCCTAGAGGCTCCATAGACATGTAAACTGTGGGATTGTGGCCTATGTATATGTATGGGGCGTTGTAAATATAAATTATGAACTTGTTAGTGAATCAATCACATGGTTATGTTTATGCATTATGAAATCAGTCATTATTGGTAAAATATTTGGTTAATGAGAAACAATCAACACGGGGTTAACGCGTGGGAATGAAAGGCACCCAGGTCCGCTTGACTGGGGCAACCCGGTCAGCGCCGGTCATGTCCCTCGATTTGGGGCGTGACAAACTTGGTATCAGAGCCTATGGTTTTTTTTAAAGTGTCCTAGGATGTCTCGGAGCCGTGTCTAGTAGTGACCTTCTTATAGGTGTGTTGTCGACCACATCATATAAGTAGGGGGCTACACGGGCATTTAGGAATTTACCTACTTCTTTGATAATCTATATCGTGCGGTAAAGTGCAATGTGGAGATATCCGTGTCTAATTCGTGCCTTGTTCCCAAATTTTCAGAATATGGCACCTAAGAAGAAGGCTAGACTCGGCCTTAGGGCCAATGCCGACCCAAGTGCGGCTGTTAATCATGTACCCGATGCCGTGGGAGAGAATGACCCACCAGTCCCGAATTTGCCTGACCCATCTGTTCAAAACCCAAGTGTCCCTATCCCAGCTGCGGTAGAGGATGCCACCATTCCTCCTGCCAGTGTTCCTGACTCAAATACAGTTCCCGCTTCGGGCTCTGGTATCTCTAATGAAGATCTTAGGGGAGCCATCCATATGTTAACACAGCTAGTGGCCGCCCAGGCCCAGAGATCCCATGATGCCCCTGCATCCTCCAGCGGACAGGGAGATTCCTTTGGCTCCAGAGTCCATCAATTCTTGCGATTGGCCCCTCCGGAATTTTCAGGCACCGATCCAGAGGCTGACCCACAGGAATTCCTTGATGAGATATACAAGACCCTCAGAGTGATGAAGGCTACAGATATAGAGGGGGTAGAGTTGGCCTCTTACAGGCTGAAGGGAGCGGCACGTTCATGGTTCGAAATGTGGGAGGATTCCCGTGAGGAAGGGAGCCCTTCGGCCAGATGGGATGAGTTCGTGGGCGCATTTATGGACCACTTCTTACCTGCTGAGGCAATGGCAGCCCGTGCCACTGAGTTCGAGGTTCTCAAACAGGGCGGTATGAGTGTTTGGGAGTATCACATGGAGTTCGTAAGGTTGTCCAAGTACGCTCCTCATTTAGTGTCGACCATGGATGCCCGGGTTCGACGGTTTGTTCAGGGCCTTAGCCCTTTGGTAGTGAATGAGGCCGCCACAGCAGCTTTGCACTCGGACATGAACTATGGGAGAATTGTGGGGTTTGCTTAGGCCACAGAGGCCAGGAAATTGAAGATTCGTGCAGATAGAGAAAGTAGCAGCAGGGCCCGGTCAACGGGTCGTTCAGGGAGATCACTTCCAGGGAGGGGGTCATCAGGGCCATCCCAGTCATATGCTCAGTCCTCCGCGAGTGCACCGCCATCCGTGCACAGTCATCAGCAGGGCAGTTACTCGAGACCTGGTTCAGACAGCAGGAGGTCTCGTCAGTCCGGTCATCCTGGGGTGAGATCCCAGCAGCATGGGAGACCTACATGCCCCAAGTGTGGAAGATTTCATACAGAAACTTGCTACCTTGACCTTCCAGTGTGCTTCGGGTGCGGGGTGAGAGGTCACATTCAGCGGGATTGCCGTGCACCCCGTCAGGGTATAGGTAGGGGATCTGCTCAGTCATCCGGTTCTTCAGCTGCTACATCATCAGCGCGTACTCCAGCAGCAGCAGGGCGTGGTGCAGCTAGGGGTGGAGCTCGGGGTAGGGGTGGACCTAGCCGATTCTATGCATTGAGTGACCGCCGGAATGCCGAGGCTTCTCCAGATGTTGTTACAGGTATCCTGTCTGTTCAAACTATTGATTGCTATGCCCTTATTGATCCAGGGTCCTCCTTGTCTTATGTTACTCCATTCATTGCTTCAAGCTTTGGGATAGAACCCGAACAACTTCATGAGCCGTTCTCTGTGTCGACTCCTATTGGTGATTCTATTACAGCCTCACGAGTCTATAGAAATTGTGTTGTTACGGTGGGTGGTCGTGATACCACAGCTGATCTTATTGAGCTTGGGATGGTAGATTTTGATGTAATTATGGGGATGGATTGGCTCTATTCGTGCTTTGCCAAGCTTGACTCTCGGACGAGAGTTGTGAGGCTCGAGTTCCCTAACGAGCCAATCATTGAATGGAGAGGAAATGGTGTGGTGCCAAGGGGTAGGTTTATTTCCTACCTTAAGGCTTCGAAGATGATTAAGAAGGGGTGTATCTATCACCTGGTTCGGGTAACGGACACCACCTCGGAGGTGCCTACCCTCGAGTCCGTGCCAATTGTGAATGAATTTCCTGAAGTGTTTCCAGATGAGCTTCCAGGCATCCCGCCGGATAGGGAGATTGATTTCGGAATTGATGTATTGCCGGATACTCAGCCAATATCCATTCCACCTTACAGAATGGCGCCAGCAGAGTTAAGGGAGTTAAAGGAGCAGCTGAGGGATTTATTAGAGAAAGGGTTCATACGACCGAGTGTGTCGCCATGGGGTGCTCCGGTTCTCTTTGTCAGAAAGAAGGATGGGTCACTTCGAATATGTATTGATTATCGGCAGCTTAACAAAGTCACCATTAAGAATAAATATCCATTGCCTCGAGTGGATGATCCGTTTGACCAATTGCAGGGAGCGAGGTTCTTCTCAAAGATTGATTTACGGTCCGGGTACCACCAGTTGAAAATCAGGGAGCAGGATATTCCTAAAACCGCCTTCAGAACTCGTTATGGTCACTTTGAGTTTTTGGTTATGTCTTTTGGGCTAACCAATGCCCCAGCAGCTTTCATGGACCTTATGAATCGGGTTTTCAAGCCATTCCTAGATTCCTTTGTGATTTTATTCATTGACGATATTCTCATCTACTCTCGGAGCAGGGAAGATCATGCCGTTCACCTCAGAGCAGCATTGCAGACCCTTCTTCAGCATCAATTGTATGCCAAGTTCTCAAAATGTGAGTTTTGGTTGGAGTCCGTAGCTTTTCTAGGGCATGTTATTTCCAGTGAGGGAATTATGGTGGATCCTCAGAAGATTGCGGCAGTGAAAGATTGGCCTAGACCCACGACCCCGACAGAGATTCGCATCTTTTTGGGTCTGGCAAGGTACTATCGGAGGTTTGTAGAGGGATTCTCAACCCTCGCCTCCCCATTGACTAAATTGACGCAGAAGCAGTTAAGTTCCAGTGGTCCGAAGCATGTGAGAAAAGTTTCCAAGAATTGAAGTCAAGATTGACCTCGGCACCAGTACTGGCCTTGCCAGAAGGCACAGAGGGATTTGTGGTTTACCGTGATGCCTCCAGGGTTGGTTTGGGATGTGTATTGATGCAACACGGGAAAGTCATATCTTACGCTTCCAAGCAACTCAAGAATCACGAGAAGAATTATCCGACGCATGATTTGGAGCTTGCAACTGTTGTGTTTGCTTTGAAAATATGGCGGCACTATCTTTATGGAGTGCATGTAGATGTGTTTTCGGACCACAAGAGCCTCCAGTATTTGTTCAAGCAGAAGGAGCTAAATCTGAGACAGCGGCGGTGGTTAGAATTACTCAAGGACTATGATATGGACATATTGTACCATCCAGGGAAGGCAAATGTGGTAGCTGACGCTCTTAGTCGGAAATCCATGGGTAGTTTGGCTCATTTGGGTGTGGATCGGAGACCCCTGGCTCGAGAGGTCTACCAATTAGCCAGCTTGGGGGTTCGTATTTCGGCGTCAGACGAGGGGGATATCTTGGTGCATAATGGAGCAGAATCATCATTGGTCGCGGAAATCAAGGAAAAACAGTTAATGGATCCAGCATTGGTTCGGGTGAAGGAAGCAGTCATGAATAACAAGACCTCAGCATTTGTACTCAGCAGTGAAGATGGTGTATTGCGGTGTCAAGATAGGCTATGTGTTCCGGATGTGGACGAGCTTCGGGAAAGAGTGATGGCAGAGGCTCATACTTCCAGGTATTCTGTACACCCTGGTTCAACGAAAATGTATCACGATCTCAAGGAGATTTATTGGTGGAACGGTATGAAAAGGGATGTGGCAGGCTTTGTAGCTAAATGTCCGAACTGTCAACAAGTGAAGGCCGAGCATCAACGGCCTGGTGGATTAACTCAGCGCTTATAGAAATACCAAGGTGGAAATGGGAGATGATCAATATGGATTTCGTGGTGGGGTTACCTCGCACTCGGCGTAAGTTTGACTCAATATGGGTGATAGTAGATCGACTCACCAAATCAGCTCACTTCCTGCCTGTCAAGTCCACTGATACCTGCGGAGCAATATGCAAGATTGTACATCAAAGAGATAGTAAGGCTTCATGGCACTCCACTTTCTATCATCTTAGATCGCGGGGCTCAGTTCACCGCTAACTTTTGGAAGAAGTTTCAGCAAGGTTTGGGAACTCAGGTGAATCTCAGCACAGCTTTCCATCCACAGACCGATGGACAGGCCGAGCGGACCATTCAGACGCTTGAAGATATGTTGCGGGCTTGTGTCTTAGATTTTAAAGGTAATTGGGATGAACACTTGCCATTGATAGAATTTGCTTACAATAACAGCTATCATGCTAGCATTCAAATGGCCCCGTTTGAGGCATTGTACGGGAGAAGATATAGATCGCCAATCGGGTGGTTTGAGGTAGGTGAAGTGGAATTGCTAGGGCCAGATATGGTGTACGAAGCTATGGAAAAGGTCAAGGTTATTCAGGAGAGAATGAAAACAGCACAGAGTCGTCAAAAGTCCTATGCAGACGTTCGTCGAAGGGATTTGGAGTTTCAAGTCGATGATTGGGTGTTCTTGAGGGTATCTCCTATGAAGGGAGTCATGCGATTCGGAAAGAAAGGAAATTGAGTCCTAGGTATGTCGGGCCATATCGGATCGTTCAAAGGATTGGTCAAGTTGCTTATAGGCTAGAGTTGCCTCCTGAGATGTCATCAGTGCATCCGGTATTCCATGTGTCCATGTTGAAGAAAGTGATTGGAGATCCATCCACCATCATGCCGGTCGAAGCTATAGAGGTTAATGAAAATTTGTCATATGAAGAAGTTCCAGTTGCCATTCTTGATAGGCAAGTCCGTAAGTTGAGAAATAAGGAAGTTGCATCTGTTAAAGTATTGTGGCGAAGTCAACAAGTTGAGGAGGCCACATGGGAAGCGGAAAAAGAGATGAAGGAAAAGTACCCCCATTTGTTCGATCAAGCCTAGAAGAAATTAGGTGACCCTTCTACTCCTTGTAACTGTCATCTTGCCTAAGTTGTTTCCCTCTTAGTATTAGTAAAGTCTCCTTCATTTTGTAATGAGTTAAATGTGTTGTTACCTTGGGTCACTTGAACCGTTCTTGATAAATGAAAGCCTTATAAAGATTTACGTGTTTAATAAACAACTAATAGTAAGTGTAGATTGGTAATGGTTTGTTAAGTGTATATGGTGTGTTAAAATGGTTAATTAAGGTAAGAATTCATTGAAGTGACTAATTCATGTGCAATTGTAACAATGTGTTAGAATATGTGCATTTGTTGAGGAAAGAAAGTGTATACCAGTTGTGAAAAGTGTTGTATTTGTGTATTGTTGTTTGGTAATGTGTTTCGGGGGCCCTCTGACAGGTGGATATGTCCATAATACAAAGGAAACTCCGGCGAAATTTTTCTAAAATATAAGAGTTAGTCAAAATTTTGATGGTTGCATATCATGTCTTTCAAAACCAACTCATTTATTTCAAAATCCTCATTCGAGGACGAATGATCTTAAGGGGGGAGGATGTAAGGCCCCATAAAATATTTGTGCATAAAACCTAGTAGCTATAGTGTCATGGTCCGAATAATGTGTTAGGAATGCGTAGAATTCTTCGCGGCGAGCTTGCTCGCCGCGGATCGGACCCTTGGTAGTGATTTGAGTTTCAAAAATGTAGAGAATTAATTTTTCCGAAAAGTGTCCAATATGCGGTCAAGAATGCGATCGCAAACCTGACATGCGGACCGCATTCTTGCCGCAAAACGTTCCGGAGAGTTTCCCAAAAATCGTGTCAAAAGTGCGGTCGATATGCGATCGCATGTCAAATCTGCGGTGCACTTTGCGACCGCAGATCAAGCATGCGGACCGCATTCTGACCGCATTCCTTAACAGAACCTGTGTAAAATTTGGGGCAATTCTGCGGTCAATATGCGGACCGCATGTTGATTCTGCGATCGCATAGTGCACCGCATAATTGACCCCGGCCCAGATTTTTGTAACATTTTGACCCGATCTCTTCTTTAATATAACACACTTCTTCTTCATTTTATCATATCATCTTACCAAAATTAGAGAGAGAAGAGAGGGTTTTTTAGAGAGAGAAATCTTTCATCTTCAAAGATTGTTCCAACTATCTTAATTCCAAGGGATCTTAGGGCAAGGATTCAACTTCCCCAATCTTTTCAAGGAAAAAAACCCTAACTATTTTCTTTGATTTTCAGTTTTAATTGGGTAAAGAGAAGTTTGCATGTAATAGCTTTTAAAAATAGAATTTTTACACTCATGCATGATTATTGAACTTGATTTTTAGTAAAAAGAAGTGAGTAGAAGTAAGAGTCTTCAAGAACAAGGTTGGAAAGAGTGAGATAGCGTGGGTAAGCATAAAGTAGGAAGTTAACGGAAGAAAACTCATCACCAGGTATGCATGGCTAATTTTGATTCTTGTAAAATCGCCCAAATGTGTGCGAATTGTTTTGGCATGTGTCAAATTGAGAAATTTTACGTAATTCTTTGATTTCCTTGTTGAGCATTTGGTTGATGTTGAACTACGTGTGGTGTGGTATGAAATATGAATTGAAAGATAAAAAGGTAATCGAGATTGGTAAAGAATTGGGAACAACCATTCGATGGCATATTTGGCTTATTGTGGAAGGAATTTGAAACACCTTAATTGTGGTAAATTGTTGAACATGATTATGTGGGCATTTTCGATTTTGGAATACTTGTAACTTGGTTTTGATATTGGCTTGAGAAGAAATTGAGAACATGAACCAATGTGTAAGTTGCTTATTTGAACTTGTTGAAATTGTGTGTAGTACCTTATCTGTTGTTTGAAATTGTTGTGTTTTCAACTGTAAGGCGGGGTCGTGTTGCGCGCCGCAACGTGGGGAAATAAGGTGTGGGTTGGGGTGATAAGGGTGGCCGAGGTAATAAGGGTGGTCGGGGGCAATAAGGATGGAAAGCGATCGAAATCGCTATTGAAAATTGATACAAAAATCAATAATGTGAAATTGTGAAAGGAGACAGCAGGAGAGTTTGCAACCTGTGGGGCACCGATTGCCCCTTTGTTTGACTACTTGTGCTTTACGTGATTGATTGGTTATTGTTAAATTGGTTGATCGTAGAAAGTGCTTTGTGTGAGAATTATTTGAAATGAGGAAAATGTGGAAACATGGTTGGTTGGCTTAATTAATTGTTGATGTAATTTAATGGCTTGAGTTTACTTGGGACAAAGTTTGTCCATACATACCAGTACAATTCAAGTGTACTGACGTCCCTTTTGCCGGGGCGCTACATTCGTGTCATGATTGTAGGTGGATCAGTAGCAGGCACTTCAGCTCATCGGCAGTAGTATCCTTCTCCTTCCACTGCCCGTTTTGGTGAGCCCTTTCTTCCTCGGGGCCTTGTGTGGTTCATGCCACTCGGTTTAGATTTCATTTTGGTTTTGTAAGGTATAGCCGGAGCCTTGTTATCGGCAAGTATTGTATTTCCCTTTTTGTATCCTAGAGGCTCCATAGACATGTAAACTGTGGGATTGTGGCCTATGTATATGTATGGGGCGTTGTAAATATAAATTATGAACTTGTTAGTGAATCAATCACATGGTTATGTTTATGCATTATGAAATCAGTCATTATTGGTAAAATATTTGGTTAATGAGAAACAATCAACACAGGGTTAACTCGTGGGAATGAAAGCACCCAGGTCCGCTTGACTGGGGCAACCCGGTCAGGCGCCGGTCATGTCCCTCGATTTGGGGCGTGACACTCGCGTACCCAGCTCCCGCTGAAATGCTCTCCAGAACTGAGAAGTGAACTGAGTGCCTCTGTCAGATATGATAGACACTGGGACCCCATGCAACCTGACAATCTCCCGAATAAAGATCGCTGCCAACCGCTCTGATGAGTAAGTAGTACAAACTGGGATGAAATGTGCGGACTTGGTCAGCCGATCAACAATCACCCACACAGAATCAAACTTCCTCGAAGTCCGAGGGAGCCCAGTAACAAAATCCATGGTGATCCTCTCCCATTTCCACTCGGGGATAATCATACACTAAAGAACACCGCCCGGCCTCTGATGCTCATACTTGACCTGCTGGCAGTTGAGGCACTTGGCTACATGCCTAACAATATCCATCTTTATCCTTCTCCACCAGTAATGTTGTCTCAAGTCTTGGTTCAACTTCGCGGCACCTGGAGGAATGGAGTACCGCGAACTGTGTGCCTCCTCTAGTATCAACTCTCGTAGGCCATCTACATTGGGCACACAAATACAGCCCTGCATCCTCAGGGCACCATCACTGTCGATAGTCACATCTCTAGCATCATTGTGTAGCACTCTGTCCTTAAGGACAAGCAAATGTGGGTCATCATACTGTCGCTCCCTGATGCAATCATATAAAGAAGATCGAGAAACAACATAAGCCTACACTCGGCCCGGCTTCGAAATATCCAAACTCACTAGCCGATTGGCTAGGGCCTGAACGTCATAAGCAAATGGCCTTTCCCCAACTGGGATATAAGCTAGGCTGCCCATATTGACCGCCTTCTGACTCAAAGCATCGGCTATAACATTGGCCTTCCCTGGATGATACAAGATAGTGATGTCATAATCCTTAAGCAACTCCAGCCACCTCCGTTGCCTCAAATTAAGGTCCTTCTGTCTGAATAGGTGCTGAAGACTGCAATGATCCGTATAAACCTCACAGGAGACACCATACAGGTAATGCCTCCAAATCTTCAGAGCGTGAACTATGGCTGCTAGCTCCAAATCATGAACAGGGTAGTTCTTCTCATGGGGCTTCAACTGACGAGAAGCATAAGCAATGACCCTACCTTCCTACATCAACACACAACCAATGCCAACTCCCGAGGCATCACAATACACGGTATAAGGATCTGAAGCTGACGGCATAATCAAGACTGGTGTTGTGGTCAGTGCTATGTTGAGCTTCTGAAAGCTCTCCTCGCACTCCTCGGACCATATGAAAGGATCACCCTTCTGAGTCAATCTAGTCAAGAGTGAAGCAAAAGAAGAGAATCCCTGAATGAATCGGCTATAATACCCTGCCAATCCCTGGAAGCTACGGATCTTAGTAACTGAGGTCGGTCTGGGCCAACTCTGCACTGCCTCTACCTTCCTCGGATCTACCTGAATACCATCACGGGACACCACGTGTCCTAAGAATGCCACGGACTCCAGCTAGAACTCACACTTGGAGAACTTGGCATACTTCTCCTCCCGCAATCTCTGTAACACAACTCTAAAATGCTGAGCATGCTCTTCCTGGCTACGAGAGTACACCAGGATATCATCTATGAACACAATCACGAAGGAGTACAAATATGGCCAAAATACACTATTCATCAGATGCATGAACGCGGATGGGGCATTGGTTAGCCCAAACGACATCACAAGAAACTCATAATGCCCATACCTCGTCCTGAAGGTTGTCTTCATAATATCAGACTCTCGAATCTTCAGCTGGTGGTAGCCTGAACGAAGATCAATCTTCGAGAATACCCTAGCTCCCTGGAGCTGATCAAATAAATCATCAATGCAAGGCCGAGGATACTTATTCTTCACTGTTACCTTGTTCAGCTGCCCGTAGTCAATACACATCCTCATAGAGCCATCCATCTTCTTAACAAACAGGACCGGTGCACCCCAAGGCGACACACTTGGCCGAATGAACCCCTTATCTAGGAGTTCCTGGAGCTGCTCATTCAATTCCTTCAGCTCAGCTGGTGCCATCCGATATGGAGAAATAGAAATAGGCTGATTGCCTGGCACCAAATCGATCCCAAAATCAATGTCCCTGTCCGGCGTCATGCCCGGCAGGTCTGAGGGAAATACATCAGGAAAGTCCCGCACAATGGGAACATAATCAATATTGGGAGTCTGAGCTTCGACCTCCCGCACAAATGCCAAATAAGAAAGGCATCCCTTCCTAACCATTCATTGGGCCTTGAGAAAAGATATTACCCTACTGGGTACATAATCAGTCGAGCCTCGCCACTCGATCCTCTGAATGCCCGGCATAGCCAAAGTGACTGTCTTAGCTTAATAGTCCAGAATAGCATGACATGGAGATAACCAGTCCATGCCCAATATAACATCAAAATCAATCATGCTGAGAAGCAATAGGTCCACTCGGTTCTCCAGACCCCCAATAGTGACCAGACAGGACGGGTATACACGGTCCACAACAATAGTATCCCCCACCGGGGTAGATACATGCACTGGCAACTCAAGACACCCTAGGGTCGTGCCCAAATGAGGAGAAAAATATGTAGACACATAAGAATAAGTAGAACCAGGATCGAACAACACTGAGGCATCTCTGTGGCAGACTGAAATAATACCTGTAATAACAACATCGGATGAAACGGCTTCAGATCGGCCTTGAAGGGCATAACGTCTAGCATGTCCGCCTAATCGGCCTCCCCTCGAGGGCGACCCCTAGCCGACTGACCCTCACCCCTAGCTGGCGGGGCGGGCGCTGAAGTAGAAAGACCAGATGACAAGGGCTGCCCCTCTGCTGATAAGATCTGGAAAAAAGACGGGGACACTCTCTACGGATGTGCCCAAACTCTTCGCACTCGTAGCAACTCCCCGGTGCTGGGGGCTGAGACTGATAAGGACCCCTGGCACTGGAGTGTCCAGCCGATGAACTAGGCCGAGAAGAGCCTTGGGCAGAGAGGGCCTGTGAAGAACTCTGAGCTGGCATGGCGCTGAGAGATGGCTGACTCTGGTGCGAACCATGATAACCCTGGCTAGAAGACCACCTACAACGATCTGAGCGGCCCGACTGTGAAGATCTGAAAGAGCAACCTCGGCTCTGCTGACTCTGGACTCTGGTCTGAGTGCCACTAGAACTAGCTGAACCTCGAGGCCTCTTGGCCTCCCTCTCATCCCGCTCTCTGCGGCGATCTGTCTCTATGTCGCAAGCGATATCCACAGCATTCCCAAAAGTACGTCTCAGAACCCTCTCTCAGGTCATCAGAATACGGATGGGATAGATAAGGCCATCCACAAAGCGTCCAATTCTCTCTTTGTCGGTAGGAACCAACCACGGTGCATATCTAGACAACTCAATAAATTTGATCTCATACTCTAACACTGACATATCTCCCCGGCGGAGACCCTCAAACTACCTACGCATCTCCTCTCTCTGAGATCGAGGCACCCACTTCTCCAAGAACATAGTGGAGAACTCTGTCCATGATAGTGGTGCTGCCCCTGCTGGTCTGCGGCGCTCATAAGCCTCCCACCAAGCGAAGGTTGGCCCCTGAAACTGAAAGGTAGTGAAGGATACACTGCTTGACTCTAAAATCCCTGCCGTATGGAGCATCCGACGGCACTTGTCCAGAAAACCCTTGGCGTCCTCGCCCGGAGCACCAGTGAACACTGGAGGAGATAATCTACTGAACCTCTCGAGACGACGCTGCTCATCATCACTCATAGCTGGGACCCTATCCCCCTGAACCTGATCTGCCGACTGTACTGGAACCACATGCTGAACAGGAGGAGCCTCAGGTGTCTGCAGGCCCTGCACTACTGGCTCTGGAGTGCGTGCTGCGGGTGTCTGATGACCACCCCCGATCCCTGATGCAGCTGCTGCAGTAGTAACTGAAACCGCCTGTGCTAGGCCAGTGCAGACTGCTAGTATCTGAGCCAGGGTCTCCCGTAGACCCGGAATGACAATGGGCACAGCTGGTGTCTGATCTGGTGCTGCTGGCACCTCTGCAATTGGGGGCTGTGGGTCAGCTGGCACTGCCTCAACTGCCCTACCTCCGCCATAAGCACGGCCGCGTCCACGGCCTCTAGCAGGTGGTAGTGCTGGTCGTCCACCTCATCCGAAAGCTCGAGTTCTCGCCATCTTTGAGATAATAGAATGTCAAAGTTCAATTTAAATAAAAAATAATCGCACGACAAGAATTCCAAGAATTGAAACTTTCCTAAAAGGTTTGCAGCCTCCCAAGGATAAGTATAGGCGTCCCCGTACCAATCCACGAGACTCTACTAAACCGGCTCATGACTCGCGAGACCTGTTAACCTTGGCTCTGATACCAACTTGTCACGACTCAAACCCCAACCGCGATGGCACCTAACACAATGATAGGCAAGCTCGACCATGTTATCCATTAAACCAGCCAATTATTAATTTCACGTGATCAATTTAAACTTAAATAGCAAGTGTTCACATCAAAATGATAAACGTGATAGTAGAAGCATATAAAATACGGTCCCAACCAAATCGTAGTGTCGCAAGTCTAAGCCTCTACAGATAAAACACCTTATACAAACAAGTCTAGGCAGAATGAAGGCAACAAAATGATAAAGAAGGAGAAAACAAGTTCTGTGGACGTCGGCAGCTACCTGGTACTCTCCGCGGGATAGAAATGAATAAGCAGCTGCGACAGCTCAACTACTCTCTGGCACCTGTGAATGTGCACAAAAAGTGCAGGGAAGTGGGGTTAGTATATTTCAACTCAGTGAGTAACAATAATAAACAATAACTGAAAATAAGATCTCCGGTACTATCACTAAACAGTTCTAGGGCAACCTCAAAGGTAAGTCATCACTACGGTGAATACTCTTGTCTCCAGTCCACATCTATCTCAACAAGGTCCCACACTAGCCTAATCCTCACTCGTACCGCTACGGTGTACAGCCAACCCAGTGTACATAAATGTATACATGTCTATAATGTATAAGTATATAAGTACATATATGGATATGTATAAGTATAATGCTGCGGCGCGCAGCCCGCTCCAATACATATAACGCTACGGCGCGCAGCCCGTCCCATTTAACGTCGACGGTGCTCACTGGGGGTGTATACAGACTCCGGAGGGGCTCCCTGGGCCCAAGCGCTATGATACTGCGGCGTGCAGCCCGATCCACACATATATTACTGTGGCGTACACACACACACACACACACACACACACACACACACATATATATATATATATATATATATGTGCAGCCCGATCCCATAATTTACTCCATCGCTCACTGAGAATGTGTGCAGACTCAGACTCCGAAGGGGCTCCTACAGCCCAAGCGCAATAGTACTGCGGCGTGCAGCCCCTCCCACTTGTATATACTACTGCGGCGTGCTATCCGATCCAATGGGGGTACATAAATATAGTACCTCATAATGGGTCCTCGACCCTGTCCCAATCGATATAGACTTGGCCTTTTAGGCCCACTCAGCTAAATTAGGGAATTTCCACCCTAAGTGTTCTCTCTCACAGTACACATCTAGTACTAGCCCAAGATATGCTAAACAGCTAATTATTACGGCTGAGTGTAAGTTTCCAACATAATATAGGGGTCACCTAGCTCTACAGGTTCCCTAATGCTCTACAGATCGGCACAAGGCCCCAAACATGGCTACTAGCCCAATTACACAGTTATGATCTCATTCACAGTCATAATACACTATACATTATTAGTCGGAGAGGACCAAGTCCAATTTCCCAATCACAATGTCACCACGCCCGTCACATGACGCATGTCTCATCTCAACATAGCACTATATAGTGCAAGTACGGGGTTTCAAACCCTCAGTACATTATTTACTACCACCACTCACCTCGATCCGGTAGAAGCCTTAGTCCGCCTTGTGCTTGCCTCGCAATTCAACTGCCTCGGATGCCGAATTTGTTCAAAATCATTGAGAATACATCAATATATGCTAATTACACACAACCCATTCGAAATAGCTCAATTTGCACTAAAACCCACAAAGTTGTTAAAACCCGACTTTTGGTACGCTTCTCGAAAATTTACCAAAGTCACATATTCGGAATCCTCGTCTCAACACAAGTCTATGCATATAAAATTTGCCAAAATCGGACTCCGTTTGCCCGTTCAAAATGATGATTTATCAAAACCTTGGCTTAGGGCCATATTCCCCCATTAATACACCCTCTTACCTCCATTTTCAAGTGTTAATTGCTTAATTTATCAATACAAAATCATAATTTGAGTCCATAGTTGATTACCTAAAGAATCTCCTTGAATTTTCCTTCAAAATCGCCCAAGTCGTCTCTTAAGTCCGAGCCCTAAATGTTTTATGACTTATGAAATTTTACCCCTTCTGTTTTCTTATCACAGACGCGATTTCCGCATATACGGCCTTGGACTCGCACATGCGAGTCCGCTTCTGCGGTCAGCCCGTCGCTTCTGCGACATTTTACCTAGCCGCCCAGTTCCGCTTCTGTGGTCCAGGTCTCGCACCTGCGAGACCGCATAAGCGGACTGGGCTCCGCTTCTGCGAAATCCACCGGCCTGCCCTGCTCCGCACCTGCGATCATGAGCTCGCTTCTGCGAGCCCGCTCCTGCGCATCCGTGGCCGCTTTTGCGGAACTGCCCCTCTTGGCCAAAACTCGCTTCTGCGAGAATTTTTCCGCACCCACGCATCCGCTTCTGCGGTCCCCCACCCGCAGAAGCGAAGATACCAGAAGCTTAAAATCCCAGACCTGCAAAATTTCTGAAATTCTTCCGTTTAACCTCCCGAAACCACCCCGGGCCCCCGGGACCCCGACGAAAACCACCAACAAACTCCATAGCACTATACGAACTTGTTCCAATGATAAAAATACGCCCTTTAACATGGAAAAACATCGAATTCAAGCAATTCAAGCCTAAGTTTTTATTTAAACTTCCACAACCAACATTCAATCAAAAACCCGACCAAACAATCTCCGAATGACCTGAAATTTTGCAGACATATCCAAAATCACATAACGAAACTACAAAAATTGTTGGAATTCCATTTCGACCCCCGGATCAAAATCTCACCTGCCGATCGGGTTTCGTCAAAATTCAACCTTAGCCAATTCAAGCCCATTTCTACACCGGACCTCCAAATTCAATTCCGATTGTTCCCCTAAGTCACAATTCACCTCCCGAAACTAACTAAATCATCAGAATTAGATTTCGAGCCCCCTAACTAAATAGTCAACTCTAGGTTGACTTTCCATATTCAAGCTTCCTTCCAAAAGGCTATTTGCCTCATTTTCAACCAGAATCACTCCTAACTCGCCCGATAGACTCTAACACCGATATAAAAATATGAAACATGGAAAATGCAAGAAAACGGGGTGATAATTCCTGTGACGACGGGCCGGGTCGTCACTAAATGTTACATACGACGTTGAGGAGGGACGTATGTGCATAAAAGCACACTGGTTTGGTAATACAAATAAGTCCTAAGCAGTAACAAAAATAAAAATACTCATCTGTAAAGGAAAGTTACTAAGTAGCATTTTATCTTTAAGATGTTTTGAGTTTTTTTTTTTTTTTTGAACTAGAGTGAAGTGAATATTTGCTTGGGTGTTGGTTCAAGCTAAATTTAATTACCAAGCTTTTACTCATGGCCTAATAATATTTGCATTACAGTGAAGTTTAATTCTTTCAGGAATCATGTTATTAATCAATAATCGTCTTGCAAAGTTTTTCTTTTTCTTTTTCTTTTCTTGCTGGTCTTATTTAACTCTTATTATGATATTACAAAAATAATTTAATTATTTTCAATTAAGTGTGCTTGTATATATGTTTATAGGAATGTGAACAGTAAAAATAATTTACATTTTTGATAGTTTATAACTGCTTTGTTTATAATGAATATGTTGTGAATGTATTTGGAAATAATTTAATAATTTTGGCTTATATGGAAGATTAAATTTTTCAATTTATAAGAATAGTTTTTAGTTGTTTTGTTTTGTGAAGTACCACAGGGGTTATGAATTAGCTATTTGAGGGAATAACTAATCGGAGAGGTAAAAGTATATTTATACGGTAGCGAGATGAATCATGAACTAAGTTAAGCCTCATTGCAATAAGTAATAATAGTAAAAATACAAATATATATCTCAAATCTAAAAGAGATAAAATAAATAAAATACTCTAAAACATTAGAAAACTTTAGATATATTTTAAATATTAGCCCATGAGTTCGCACCCGAACCTTGGATTGATATGCTTAAGTAATTGAGGTGTCATGTGCGCATTCCCGCGTCTCGATACCTTTAAATTTGAAATAATAATATTTTTAACCATGTGTACATTCCCGTACCTTGGTTTAATATCCAACTTCAAAGAATAATACCTTGTGTGCGTATCGCACCTAGGTGAACACATTAATAAAAATATAATAATTAAGTGAAATGGTAATAGACAAGTCATAATGTCACGACCCTAGTTCATCAATCGTGAACCTGTCATGACGGCACCCAGTCTACGCGACTAGGTAAGCCTAATGATTCATGCCCAAACAACGATTGCTGTCAATATAATCCGGTCTATGAAGTCCAGAGCCAAATCCCGCAGAGAATTAACCTGTCAATTGCAACTTTCAAAACTCAACAATACTCCTGAATCAGCTTCCCAAACTTTTGAATATATTTGTGGATGATTTCTACTAACTACTTTTTGCAAGAAACTAAAGAATTGAAGGAAATAATTGAATGTGATGTAAAGAATAAAGAGAAAGACTAAGGTATTGATTTCCCCTATTGATGGAATTCCTTATGTTTATGCTCATACAAATTGTCAATATTTTTCTATCAATCATGAACTCTATTTCTACCGTAATTCTCTCCCGAGCAATTACAATAATTTACTATTGCACTCTTCCGAGCTACCTTAGCTAGCTTTAATTTGAATAGTTCACTTTAGATTGCACCCAAGGTTTCGTTATTCCTAACCCCACCTTTACGCCTACAATTATAGATTCCCCCAATAATCTAGGTGTGGTATTGTTCAACAATTACCTAAATATGTACTCTTTTCCAAAGTTATGCGTACTAAATAGGCACAGCTAATTGAGGATCCTATCAATTAACTGCAATAAGAGCGAAGTTGAACAAATAGAAATCTAGCTAACAATTTGTATTCACATAACCCAGAAGTTTATCCATCAATAGGTTTTATCAAAACCTTAGATAAAGATTTAGCTACTCATAATCAAGAAAACAAGATAGATAATTGATTTCATAATCAAGAATTCAATGTAAAAGAAAGAAAGATGTTGAGAGAGTTCTCTCTTACTAGTTTGCTTGCAAAAGTAGTCAATAATACAATACTTGCCTCCTTTGGGCGAATCCTAACAATATATATAGGGTTTAGGTTACACAAATTGCATTTTCACACTTTAGTCCTTTAAAATCCTGGCTTCCACCGCGGTTTGACCGCGGTCGCGGTGGAACCGCGGTGGATCAAGTCCTTTGAATCTTCAAACATCCGCAGGCCTGTTCTACTGTGGTTCTGCCGCGGTCGCGGTGGAACCACGGTCAAACAGTACTTCAATTCTTCTAGCTATTTTTAGCACAATGTTTTGACATCACACTTGGCCTTTTTCACCATCTTTTGACTCCAAAACTTGCTATTTTAGTCTTCATTAGCTCATGTGTACTTATAACACACTAAAAACACTAAAAAGAGCATTTTGTCATCATAAACAATATCAAAACAATAATACAGTATGATTACTTAGGGCATAAATATAGTCAAATTCACCTATTATAAACACCCCATACTTAAACCTTTGCTCGTCCTCGAGCAACCTTAGTCACACTTTTGGGCCAATTTTATTAATGTCTCCCCCAAAATATGTCACATAAGCTATCTTTCATGATTAACCTAAGACATGCATAATCCTTACTCAATTGTAAA
Organism: Nicotiana noctiflora; assembly: GCA_032618575.1. NCBI lineage: Eukaryota > Viridiplantae > Streptophyta > Magnoliopsida > Solanales > Solanaceae > Nicotiana > Nicotiana noctiflora. The sequence continues at coordinate 212,995 of JASVEL010006196.1, forward strand.
CTCAAATGCCAACACATCATTGCTTACTCTAATTATTATTACAGACTTGCAAACTTACCCTTTTCTTCCCGAGTTACATGCCCTCACATAATTATATTAAGAGAAGGTCCCACACATAAGCAATTTAGAACATGGTAGCAAAGAGCATTCATATGTATACAGATACACCATAGGCTTGTCCCAAGTGTAATACTCCACTAATCGAGTTATTCAATCACAGATCAAGAGGTCTTTAAGGGTTGTAATGTAGGCTATGGGACGGGTAGGATACTTTTGGTTATAGTGGCTAACCTCCCTAAGCACTTTCTTTTTCACAACTTCCCTTTAAGCTTTTTCATTATGCTTCCCCTAAATATTCCTTCACCTTTTATTCACTTTTAATCCCCATTTTTCTGTTGGTGTAACTGGCTTTCTTATTTACATGTATATATATTTTTTTTTCATTACTTTGTAAAGCATTTACTGTATATTGCCAGTTCACCTTTATCTACCATTCATTCTTTATTTTCACTTTTTTAATTTCCCTTCACCCCACACCTTGACTTTTGCATATTCATTACAACACAAGTGCTTCTACGAGGTAAGGTACAACAATATATGATATAAATTTTGTTGAACATTATAGGGTTATCAACGAACATGCTTAAGGCTCAAAGGAGTTAACTAAGATATTATGTACAGGTGAATTCACAGTTTATTGATTTATGGGGTTACACAAAGAAATACCTCTATCATCTCTATAACTAAACAACTTCTATTTCGCTTTGCACAAACACAGGGTAAGTTCTAGGTATCATGTAAAACATATAATGCAGGTAAAAACTCACACACACTTAGCATGCAACTCATTTAAAATCAGGTTCATCTACAAAGTCCTATCAACGTTCAAGCAAGCTGCATTGTGCAATTTAAGGCATGCCCTAGATCATATACTCTCAAGTTCATTTTAGTTTCGCTAATGTGCATACTTGGAGTTACAAGTTAACCTTTACCCTCTAATCCTAAAAAAGAAAAATCTACCTAACCCGGTTCAATAAAAACCCTTGAAAAACAACCATGGTCAAAAGAAAAACCAAGGGGGAGGTGATACACTACCTAGAAAAAGAAAGGAAAAGAAATAAAAAATTCCTACATGGACTACTTCCCTCAAGAGTACTTGTCCGAGTAGTCCGTCATCAGGAAGAGCCCTCATCTCATATTTTTGGATTTTTTAAAATTTTTGATTTTTTTTTATTGTGTTTTTTATTCCGACTTAGACCCTTAAGAAACCCGTCGCCAAGTTTCCATCATCGAGCCAAGCCAGCTAATATACTATACAGCTACATCTATTATGTACAACATACAATACAAGATAAGTCTCTGTAACGACCCGGCCCGTCGTTACGGGAATTACCACCCCGTTACCTTGCATTTACATATATTATGCTTTTAAAACAGTATTAGAGTATATCGGGTGAGTTAGGAGTGATTTGAATTGAAAATGAAACAAATAGCATGTTTGAAGAAAACTTGAATATGAAAAGTCAACCAAGAGTTGACTATTGAGTTAGAGTGCTCGGAACTAGATTCTGATGATTCGACTAGTTCCGGGGGATCATTTATGACTTAGGAGAACAATCGGAATTGAATTCGGAGGTCCGGTGTAGTTTTAAGCTTGAATTGGCGAAGGTTGAATTTTGGCGAAATCCGGATGGTAGGTGATATTTTGATCCGGGGGTCGGAATGGAATTCCGACAATTTCTGTAGTTTCGTTATGTGATTTTGGATATGTCTGCAAATTTTCAGGTCATTCGGACATCGTTTGATCGGGTTTTGGATTGAATGTTAGTTTTGAAAGTTTTTAAGAAATTTAGGCTTGAATCCGTGAGTAATTAATGATTTTGATGTTTAGGATGGTGTTTTTATGATTGGAACAAGTTCGTATCATGTTTTGGAGTATGTTGGTGGTTTTCGTTGGGGTCCCGAGAGTCTCGGGATGAATACGGGGGTCCAAACGGACCATTTTTGAAAGAAAAGAGTAAAATCTGGTTGCTGTCATAACCTCAGCAGGCAATTGCTCTCCGCGATCGCGGGGATGGGGATGCGATCGCGTAGGGCTGGGGGCTAAGGCATCGCGATCGCAGGGTAACAGTCGCGATCGCGTAGAAGTGAACGGGTGTTAATCGCGATCGCAGGCCAATCTACGCGATCGCGTAGAAGAAGAAATGGGTCCAGGGAGAATGAGCTACGCGATCGCAGGAATGAAGGACGCGATCGCGTGAGGCAGGGTGACTGTGCATCGCGATCGCGTGAAGGAAGTCGCGATCGCGTGAGGCCGAGAATTTGAGCATCGCGATCGCGTGAGGAAGATCGCGATCGCGTAGAAGAACCTGTTCTGGCAGTGAACTTAAGTCCAGAAACAGAGAGTTACGGGTTTACATCCCCAAAACTCAATTTCAAGCCCTAGAGAGAAGAAAACTCGAGGAAATCACTGAGAAGTCATCGGGTATCGTCGGAGGTAAGATTCTTGACTCAAAAACATCAATATATGGTAGTATTAACATCAATCTTCATGAAATTGGGTTGAAATCTTGAAGAAATGTGGCCTAAGTTTTGAAAACGGGATTTTTGGATTTGGGAGGCCATTTGAACTCCGATTTCGATAAATTTTATATGCACGGACTCGTGGCGAGATAAGGATCGCGTTGGTGCTAATTTCGGAATTTTCCGAGCAGTGGGGCCCGGGGTCGGGTTTTACCAACTTAGTGTAATTTTGCGAATTTCATATAAATTGAAGTGGGTTATGATTCTTTGACCCATATTTGATATAATTATTGTTATTTGACTAGATTCTACACACGAGGCAACGAAATTCAAGGGAAAAGGCATCGCGGACGATTCGATGACCGGCTAGAGGTGAGTAGTTTGTGTATATTGTAGCCTTAGGGTTCGAAACCCCGGCTTAGCACATTGTGACGCTAATAGGGCGTGGCTCGCACACCGTGGCAGGTGCGGGATTGATTGTGATTGGGGATTGAGACTTGGTCCATCCCGGAAATGAATAATATGTGGTTAGTGTTGGAAATACACTGTATTTGCTATAATTGTGGGCTGTAAGCCTTGTTTGGGGCCTTGTGCCGATCTGTAGCGTCCTTAGAGGACAATATTTATGTGATAGCTAAAATTGCTTAAATCACTGATCTCAGTCCTGGGAGTTGTAATCACACTTTTGAAATGCTAAGTCACCGGCTTTTACAAACTTAATAAAGTTAAAGTATTTTTCATAAATTATGAATTGAGAACTGGAAATAAGGAAAATGAATTGTTTTGTGACTTAATTGCTTATTGTGGACTGAGTATGGGATCGGGCTGCACGCCGCAGCGGTTGATATGAGGATCGGGCTGCACGCCGCAGCAGTATTGCGCTTGGGCTGTAGGAGCCCCTCCGGAGTCTGTACACACCCCCAGTGAGCGCCGTCGACGTTAAATGGGATCGAGCTACACGCCGTAGCAGTTATGTGCATTGCATTGCATCTGTATTTGTTGGATTACTCTGTGGTAGCTGTATTGTATTATTGTTGCTAGTTCGTAGGAGATTCGGACTGTAGTGTAGCTTCATTTTGTGGTATTTTGTGG
>JASVEL010006197.1:0-32973 GCA_032618575.1 Nicotiana noctiflora
CTTTAAACAATCATATCTCCCGGTATATAAGGATTTGTGTGACCCACAACCTATAAAATTCAAGCCCTTTGAGTTTAGTTTCTAACGCAATAAACCGTGCATCATTTGGAGTTGAATACAAAAGGCTAAGATCATTTTACTGGACATGTGTCAGTAGCGCGGCCTTAGCGCGGGAGCGCTAGTACCCGCGCTAATTGAGTTATCTTCTGCCTCACTAGTGTTGGATTAGCGCAAGCGCGCTAGTGTCAGATCTCTAATAAACCTAAGGATGGGAAATGACGGACTTTGAGTCATTTCTAAGCCAAGGGCTTCCCCAACACCCCCAATTCGATCAAGGCACCCAATTGCACTCCTAAGGTAGGCTTTTTAGAGTTCTTTGAGTAATTTCTACCCCTTAAACACTTATACTAATAAGGATTAATCTTCAAAATCCTTAGATTTTCCTTCAAATTCTTGAATTCTTCAATAACGCCTCGAGTGGGTATTCTTAAAATTCTTACTACAGGAGGTATGTCTATCACCTCCAACAACTCTATGGTGATTAGTTATGTAAGATACATACATTAGAACTCATGAGAGAGTGATTGGGAGCCATAGGTTCCTAACCTAGGTTATGTTGGTATTGTAGTGGTTGTGAGATGAGTTATGATTCTTGGTATATTAGTATTATGTATGCATGCATGTGCAAATAGAGTTGTGGGAAAATTGATGAATATAAATAGGTAAATATTGGGTTTAGGAATGAAGAAAAATCTTGTAAAAGAGTATTAAAAATCAAGACGCCCAACTAGTGTTTGATAAAATGCTGCAAGGAGCTAAAACCATGAATGTCTTCCTAAATTGTGTTTAATATTGCTATGTTTCAAGTAGGTTGGGATTGCTAGAATTTTTGAAACGTCGTAGTAACTTAAGAAAAGCTTAAACGAGGTATGTATGGCTAACTATAACCTTTGTAAAGTCACCTTGTTTGGAGTACGAGAAATTGGTACGTGTTATTTATGTGAACTATTTGTGAATTTTGGTTGTTTCATGGGTGTTAAGGTAAGATGGCCTATTTCATGAATTATTGTGATTAATATATCTTGAATGTTGTTGGTTATATTTTTCCAATATAATGGTGTATGAAATTGGCAATAAACCAAATGTGATTATGAAAGTGTTATGTGGCAAGAGTTGAGAAACAAATGATGGAAATAAATTGTAATTGATGCAATTGGAACAACTGTAGTAATAAAATATTTGGCTTGCTATGGGTAATTATGGTGGTGATTTAAATTGCATATGAGTTGTTGAAAATGATGGAAATGGTATTGATGGATACGAAAATTCTCGTGGACTGTTGTGGTTGTTATTTAAGAATTGTTGTTGTTGTTCTTTGTGAATTGTGGTTATTGTTGTATTGTTTGTGAATTGTGACTTGTACGGCGGGATCGGGTTGCGCGCTGAAATACGAAGTAATAAGATGTGGGTTGTGGTGATAAGAGTGACCGAGGTAATAAGGGTGGCCGAGGTAATAAGGGTGGAAAAGTGATCGAAATCACTATTGAAATGAAATTATGAAAATGATTATGAAATCATTGATGTGAAAATGTTGAAGGGAAAAAAAGAAAGATTGTAAAATTGTTTGGTTTGATTGTACCTTTTATGTGCATTTGATTGTTGATTCTATTACTAATTGTTACCTATGTATTGATTGATCTTACTTGGGCTAAAGTTTGTTCATACATACCGGTACAATTCAAATGTACTGACGTCTCTTTTGCCGGGGGCGTTACATTCATGTTATGATTGTAGTTGGTTCTATAGCAGGTATTCCAGTCCACCGGCAGTGGTACTCCTTCACTCTCCATCAGTTGCATTGGTGAGCCCCACTTCCTCTTCGGGTCATGTGTGGTTCATGCCACCTTCTTTTGAGTTATTGTGTATTGTAAGGTATAGCGGGGGTCTTGTCACCGGCAAGTATTGGTTGAGTTCCTAGTATTCGTACGGGCTCCCTTGACACAATGTGGGTGGTGTATAAAGGTATTTTGGGTAGTAACTGTACAATTCGGAATCACTGTCCACGTTGGTAAATATTATATGTATTTTTGTAAGTACTTGGTATCAAATGTTGGAATTGATAAAAGGAAGAAATGAACTCAAGTGGTAAGTTTTTTCTTAAGTCTTAAACTGCTATTTCAAAAGGATAATATATATTGGAAATTACGGGGTAACACATGGGATGGAAAGGTAATTCCAGGTCCGCTTGACTGAGGTCCTCCGCTTGAGCACCGGTCGCGCTCATCGGATTTTAGGGCGTGACATGTGCCTGCCAGAAACACCGGTTGAGACCCCTAATACCTCTCTCGCAGATTCCCTTATACACTCTGCTGTCGCTGACCATATAGTGTTCGCGTCCCCACTACTCCTCCAAGCTCCCATAGCCGAAAACTAACGCTTCAACTCTTGGGCTTTATCCGTAGTCAAAACTCACCACCCGATTCTTGGTTTTCCCCTAGAAGACCTTTTCCTCCACTTAAACCTAATACCAACATCTAGCACCAACAATCTATGTTACGTCACGAGTGACTCGCTCGGGATCACCTTGCAGTCCTTGCATAACCCACTGTCACACCTCCTAAGGAGGAGATAGTCAATCTGGATCTTCGCTACCGCATTTTGAAAAGTAACCAAATGCTCTTCCCTCTTCGTAAAGTTAGAGTTCGCAATCACCAGCCCAAAATCCTTAGTGAAGTCCAGCATCGAGGTTCCTCCCATGTTCCTCTCCCCAAAACCAAAGCCTCCATGTACTTAGTCATAGCCATCTGCTCTCGCCCCAATATGACCATTAAAACCCCCTCCTATGAACAATTTCTCAGAAGGCGGAACCTGACGCACAATCTCATCTAAGCCCTCCCAGAAGTGTCGTTTAACCTCCTCATCTAGACCTGTATGCGGTGCATAGACGCTAACGACGTTCAGAGTGTGCTCTCCAACTACCAACTTAGTAACCATCAATCTATTATTCACTCGTCTGACCTCAACCACCGACTCTCTGAGTTCCCTATCCACCAAGATACCCACTCCATTCTTACCTCTCTCGACTCCCGAGTACCAAAGTTTATACCCATCCACATCCCTCTCCCTCGACCCTACCCATTTAGTCTTCTGGACACACGCTATATTGACCTTCCTCTTCTAGAGAATCTTCGCCAACTCTATAGACTTACTTGTCAATGTAACTATGTTCCATGACCCGATTCTTAACTGTGACGACCCAAAGGGTCATCACTTATTTTATTAATTATTTCGAGCTTCTGAGGCCTTGAAAACCTCATTCTATGTTGCCTCGATTTACGTGCACGATCCGGGCATGTGGCTGGAATGTTTTTGTGATAGAAAATATGAATTCTATGAGAAATTTGAAGAATATTGATATGGTTGACTTCGGTCAGCATTCTTGGTAAACGGACTCGGACCCGAGATTGGATGGTCCCGAAAGGTCCGTAGGAAAATATGCGACTTGTTCCTCAAATACTGATTGAACTTCTATTCTGTCCTTTTGCAGATGGTGAGGACACGCGCTTCTTCGTCCGCTGACCAGCAGCCCGAGCCCCAGGCAGCTCCCGTGAGAGGCAGGGGCCGAGGCCGTATCAGAGGTCGTGGTAGGGGTAGAGCTCAGCCCCCGGCAGCTACCCCAAAGGTAGAGCCTCATATTGAGATTGACGAGGAGGTTCCAGTCCCAGCAGCTCCAGTGGGCCCAGCTCAGGTCCCAGGAGAGGTTTTATTTACCCCGGATCTTCGGGAGGCTTTGGTCAAGATAGCGGGATTTATGGACAGCGTTGCTAGAGCAGTCTTATTATCAGTTGCACCAGCCGCTTCTCAGGCTGGAGGAGGTGCCCAGACTCCTATTGCTCGTACTCCGGAGCCAGTAGTTCCTCAGCCTCAGGCACCAGTGGTTCAGCCAGCTGTGGCCACTCAGTCGAGTACCACGGCTCATGCCGGAGATGGAGCGGCCATGACTTCTGATTCCTTATGGAGACTTGATCGGTTCTATAAGCTGTTTACCACTACCTTCAGCGGTGCCACATCAGAGGATCGTCAGGAATTCTTATTCAGTTCCACGAGATTCTCAAGACTATGGGGATAGTGGAGTCCAATGGAGTTGACTTCTGTACATTCAGGCTTTCAGGATCCGCCAAGACTTGGTGGAGGGATTATTGCTTGACTCGACCAGCGGGGTCCCCAGCTCTATCATGGGATCAGTTTGCAGAGCTATTTCTAGAGAAGTTTCTCCCTGCTACTCAGCGGGATGCACTTTGGAGGCAGTTTGAGCGCCTCCATCAGGGTACTATTACGGTCACTCAGTATGAGACGAGATTTGTTGATTTGGCTCGTCATGCAGTGGTGATACTTCCCACAAAGCGGGAGAGGGTCCGCAAGTTCATAGATGGGCTTAATCAGCCAATTAGACTTCAGATGGCGATGGGAGTGGGGAGTGATATTTCATTTCAGGAGGCAGCTAATGCAGCACGTAGAGTTGAGATGGCTCTTGCTCGGGGAAGTGGTTATTCTTCAGACAAGAGGCCTCGTCATTCAGGCAGGTTTAGTGGTTCTTCTTCTGGTGGCAGAGAATCTTTTGACATGGGCCAGTCTTCCATGCCTTTGCATTCCGCCCTACAGGCTTCACAGGGTGGACCCGGTGATCGTGGGTTTCGTGGGCAGTATTCAGATCAGCCTCCTATTAATGCTCAGCCTCTTCAGAGTGTTCGTGGAGGCCATTCAGGTCGTCAGAGCCAGCAGCCCCATCAGTCTTAGAGTTGCTACGGTTGTGGTGACCCAGGTCATTTTCTCAGGTACTGCCCTCGAGCAACGGGCAACTCTCAGCAGCGGGGCCCTCGTCTTATGATTCAGGCACCAGCTGACCCTCAGCCTGCCCAGCCAGCCAGAGGCGGGGGTAGAAATTATAGAGGTGGAGGTCGAGACCGTCCAGCCAGAGGTAGAGGTCAGCCAGTTGATGGCCGTCCTAGAGACGTAGCTCAGAGGGGAGGTGCCGATCCCCGATTCTATGCTTTACCAGCCAGGCCAGAGGCAGAGGCATCAGATGCCGTGATTACAGGTACCATTCTTGTGTGTGGCAGAGGTGTTTCAGTATTATTTGACCCTGGATCTACATATTCATATGTGTCTTCCTACTTTGCACCGTATTTGGCCGTGCCCGGCTATGCTTTGGATATTCCAGTTTATGTGTCTACACCGGTGGGTGACTCCATTGTAGTCGACCGGGTGCATCGTTCGTGTGTAGTTATATTTGGGGGTCTTGAGACCCGTGTTGATCTGTTGCTTTTGGACATGGTGGATTTTGATGTCATATTGGGGATGGACTGGTTGTCCCCATACCATGCTATTCTATATTGTCATGCTAAGACTGTGACCTTGGCCTTGCCAGAATCACCCCGACTAGAGTGGAAAGGTACCTCAAGCCACTCCGTTCGCACTGTTATTTTCTATGTTAAGGCTCGACGCATGGTCGAGAAGGGGTGTCTAGCTTATCTGGCTTATGTTCGTGATTCCAGCGCAGAGGTTCCTTCCATTGATTCAGTCCCTATTGCACGGGAGTTTCCTGAGGTTTTTCCTTCAAACCTGCCGGGCATGCCACCCGACAGGGATATTGATTTCTGTATTGATCTGGCACCGGGTACTCAGCCCATCTCTATTCCACCCTATCGTATGGCCCCGCCGGAATTAAAAGAATTGAAAGATCAGTTGCAGGACCTTCTTGAGAAGGGCTTTATCGGCCCAGTGTTTCCCCCTGGGGAGCACCTGTATTATTTGTAAAGAGGAAAGATGGCTCGATGCGGATGTGTATTGATTACCGGCTATTGAACAAAGTGACGATAAAGAATAAGTATCCACTGCCGAGGATTGATAATTTGTTGACCAGCTCCAGGGAGCGAGGGTATTCTCAAAGATAGACTTGAGGTCAGGCTACCATCAGCTGAAGATCAGGGTGGCTGACATTCCTAAGACAGTCTTTCGCACTATATATGGGCATTATGAGTTCTTGGTCATGTCCTTCGGATTGACCAATGCCCCAGCAGCATTCATGGAGTTGATGAATCGGGTATTTAGGCCTTACTTAGATCTGTTCGTGATAGTCTTTATAGATGACATCCTGGTATACTCCCGCAGCCAGGAAGAGCACGAGCAGCACCTCAGAGTGGTTCTTCAGACTCTAAAGGATAACCGGCTATACGCCAAATTTTCGAAATGTGAGTTCTGGTTGAGTTCGGTAGCATTTCTGGGTCACATTGTATCAGTGGAAGGTATTCAGGTGGACCCAAAGAAGATCGAGACAGTCCAGAATTGGCCTCGACCAGCTTCAGTGACTGAGATCCGGAGTTTCTTGGGATTGGTAGGTTACTACCGTCGATTTGTAGAGGGGTTTTCTTCTATTGCAGCCCCGATGACCAGGTTGACCCAGAAGGGTGTCCAGTTCGAGTGGTCAAAGGAGTGTGAGACGAGCTTTCAGAAGCTTAAGACAGCCTTGACCACCGCACCAGTGTTGATTATAGGTGTTTAACGGGTGGGCCGGGCCGGGCCGGGTCCAATTTTTTTTAACCCGTACGGGTTCCTTACTGGGCCGGTTCCGGGCTCTCCCTTAACGGGTATAACGGGTTGGGGTTTTTCGGGTAAAAATTGACCCGTACGGGTTACGGGTTAAAGGGGTCGGGCCGGGCCGGGTTTAACGTTTTTTTTTTTTTTTTTAATTTTGTATAACTATTGTAATTTATTTAAAGAACACAAAGTAAATGATACTTGTGCACTTATAAAGTTTCAATGTAAGACTTCAAGTTTGTATTTCAAAAATAAGTTAGATGATTTAGTTTCAATTTAAGACTTTAAGTTTGAAATTGAAATTTAAAAATTGAAGTTTCAAATTTCAATTTAAGACTTTAAGTTTGCTTTCAAAATTAAAGTTCCAATTTAAGAATTTAAGTTTGATTTTTGAAACTTTAAATTTGACATTCAAACTTAAATTGTTAAAGTTTCAATGTAAGATTTTAAGTTTGAATTTCAAAATTAAAATGTTAAAGTTTCAATTTAACACTTTAACTTTGAATTTCAAATTTAAAGTTTCAATTTAAGTTATATTAAGAATTTGTATTACTTTAAAATATAAATTAAAGAATAGAAGGAATATGAGAAAAATTGCACTTGCTGCAAATTGCAAGTGCTTCTTTTATTTCATATTTCATAACTCAAATTTGAAACTTACAAATTGAATGTTTACATCTTTTAAGACTTGAACAAATAACAATAAGTAAATTCGGATGGGTGACCACTTGTTAATATATCTCCAAGTTCCTCGTCTTCTGGGCGATCAACATCTTCATGTCCTTGATTTCTTCAGTTGAATACTTGAATTCGTACAATGTGCATTAGCAACTTCAGTTATTGGATATCTATATTTATAGCAAACTTTTAAAAATAAATATGTATAGTTCCATCTAGTAACTCTCCAGTAGTAGGGTTAATAGTTGTTTGACTATCATCACCATCTAGGCCCCATTCTATCGGGTGTGCAGCTCGCATATGCCTACTAAGCGTTCCAGTTCTCCTAAATTTCCTACAGTCAAATGTTTAAATGAATCTTTACAAATTTTGCATCTAACTCTATCCGAACCTTCAATTAATTCAAAAAAATTCCAAACATTGCTTCTTTTTCTACGATTAGTCGTCGGAGCCGTAGGTGGTCTACCACTAGTGCCACCACCACCACCCCTTGTATCAACTCCAACACTACCTACCCCAGCACTAGGTGCACTAGTAGGTGTAGCAGATATCTCTTCTTCAATTCTTATTTCATTATCTTCTATTCCATAATCTTCTTGTAATTGATCATAATCTATATTTTCATTAGGCGATGTTTCGGGAACAATAGATATTGGGCTATTACTACCAGATGCTGAAGAATTACCTCTACTTTTACTCCCCTTATCGGTAACTTTCTACACGCTTTTTAGCAGCATTAAACATATTGTGAAATTTAAGGAATAAATAAGCTCAAAATAAATATGCAATTAAAATATTAATAAGAGAAAGAGTTGGAGGGAGTGCACCGAATTGGAGCACTTGGTTATGCAATTCCGAATTTCCGATGTTACCACGAACAAACGTCAAGCCAATATTTCAACTTGAAGTTCAAAACCCGAATAAGCTGATCAAGCTGCTGATCACTCTGGTCACCCGGATCTTGCTGACTCTATTAAATCGGAGAATTCTGATATGATAAAATACTAGATAAGTAGAGAATAGGTGAATGAGAGAATTTGAGATTGAGATGAGAATTTTGAGTGAGAAATGAAGAAGGGGGGGGGTATTTATAGATTTACATAAGGCTACATTTGTAAATTAAAAATGTGTTAAAAATTAAAAAAATAGCCAAAACTTAAATAGATCCGTTGGCCAACTGATTTTTTTGATTCTAGCCGTTTGGGCCTTTGGGGTGGGCCCCATATATCTGATTTAAAAAAAAAAAAAATTTTGACCGTTGAACCGGGTCGGGTTACCCGTTAAGGGTACTGTTTGCCGGACCGGGCCTACCCGGTTCCGGTTAACCGTTCACAAAATATTCCCGGAACTAACCCCTACCCCATGATAACCCAGCCCACCCGGCCCGTTTGCTACCGGTCCGGGCCGGTTCCGGTTTCTACCGGTCTGGCCGGTCCGGAACCGGTCCAACCCGGCCCGTTTAACAGGTTTAGTGTTGATACTACCTATGGGTGCAGGACCTTATACAGTGTATTGCGACGTATCTCGTACAGGGCTTGGAGTGGTATTGATGCAGGATGGTAAGGTTAACGCTTATGCTTCGAGACAACTAAAAATACATGAGAAGAATTATCCAGTTCATGATCTTGAGTTAGCAGCAGTGGTTCATGCCTTAAAGATCTGGAGGCATTATCTATATGGTGTGACATGTGAGGTGTACACTGATCACAAAAGCCTACAGTACTTGTTCAAGCAAAAAGAGCTAAATCTACGACAGCGGAGATGGTTAGAGTTGCTAAAAGACTATGATGTTACTATCTTATATCACCCAGGTAAGGCCAATGTGGTGGCCGATGCATTGAGTAGAAAGTCTGCCAGCATGGGTAGTCTTGCATGCATTCCGGTTAGTCAGAGACCATTAGCTCTAGATGTCCAGGCCTTAGCCAACCGGTTCGTGAGATTAGACATTTCTGAGCCTAGCAGGGTGTTAGCCTGCACGGTCGCTCGTTCTTCTCTATTAGAGCGTATCCGTGAGAGGCAATTTGATGATCCTCATTTGCGTGATTTGAGTATACAGTACAGCAGGGAGGTGCCACAAAGGTAAATCTAGATGATGATGGGGTATTGAGATTGTAGGGTCGAGTTTTTGTGCCCAATGTCGAAGGGATTCGAGAGTTGATCTTAGCGGAGGCCCACGGTTCACGGTATTCTATTCACCCGGGCACCGCGAAGATGTACCAGGACTTACGGCAGCACTATTAGTGGCGCAGAATGAAGAAAGACATCGTTGCGTATGTCGCTCGGTGTCTAAATTGTCAACATGTGAAATATGAGCACCAGAGACCTGGTGGTGTATTCCAGATGATTGAAATTCCCGAGTGGAAATGGGAGCGGATCACTATGGACTTCGTTACTGGACTTCCTTTGACTCGGAGGAAATTTGATGCTATTTGGGTCATTGTTGATAGGCTGACCAAGTCAGCACACTTCGTTCCAGTATCCGTCTCCTACTCGTCGGAGAGGTTAGCGGAGATTTACATTAGAGAGATTGTTCGTCTTCATGGGGTGCCGGTATCTATTATCTCTGATCGGGGTACCCAGTTTACCTCGCGGTTCTGGAGAGTGGTCCAGCAGGAGTTAGGCACCCAGGTTCAGTTGAGTACAGCATTTCATCCTCAGAAGGATGGCCAGTCCGAGAGGACTATTTAGATTTTAGAGGACATGCTTCGAGCCTGTGTTATTGATTTCGGAGTCTCGTGGGATCAGTTTCTGCCATTAGCAGAGTTCGTCTACAACAACAGCTACCAGTCTAGCATCCAGATGGCCCCGTATGAGGTGTTATATGGAAGGCGATGTCGATCACCAGTTGGACGGTTTGAACCGGGAGAGGCTCGGTTGTTAGGTACAGACTTAGTTCAGGAGGCCTTGGATAAGGTCAAGACTATTCGAGAGAGATTGCGTTCAGCTCAGTCCAGGCAGAAGACTTATGCGGATCGTAAGGTTCGAGATGTAGATTTCATGGTTGGTGAGCGGATATTGCTCCGAGTGTCGCCTATGAAGTGCGTGATGAGGTTCGGGAAGAAGGGCAAGCTCGGCCCTAGGTATATTGGCCCATTTGAGATTCTAGACCGCATGGGAGGGGTGGCTTACAGACTTGCTTTGCTGCCTATCTTATCAGCTGTACATCCAGTTTTTTATGTATCTATGCTTCGGAGATTCCACGGCGATCCCACTCATGTATTAGACTTCACCACTGTCCAATTGGACAATGATCTATCTTACGAGGAGAAGCCAATGGCCATTCTAGACCGGCAGGTTCGACAGTTGAGGTCGAAGAGTTATCCTTCTGTGCGTGTCCAGTGGAGAGGTCAGCCTCCTGAGGCATCGACCTGGGAGTCCGAGTCTGATATGCGGAATCGCTACCCACATTTGTTTCTTGATTCAGGTACTTATTTCTTTTGTCCGTTCGAGGACGAACAGTTGTTTTAGAGGTGGAGATTGTGACGACCTAAAGGGTCATCACTTATTTTATTAATCATTTCGAGCTTCTGAGGCCTTAAAAACCTCATTCTATATTGCCTCGATTTACGTGCACGATCTGGGCATGTGGCCGGAAAGTTATTGTAATAGAAAATATGAATTCTATGAGAAATTTGAAGAATATTGATATGGTTGACTTCGATCAGCATTCTTGGTAAACAGACCCGGACGCGAGATTGGATGGTCCCGAAAGGTCCGTAGGAAAATATGGGACTTGGACATGCGTCCGGAGTCGAATTCTGAGGCCTAGAGCCCAAGTTATGAATTTTTCTGTGAAATTATTTTTGATGTAATTGTTAAAGGAAAATGAATTAATTGACCTTGGTATCGGGCTCGTATTTTGGTTCCGATGCCCGGTACAAGTCTTAAATATTATATATGTGCTTTCTGCAAAGTTTGGTGACATTCGGATGTCGTTTGATATGTTTTGGACCTTGAGTTCCAAGTTTGTAAGTTTTGAAAACCAAAAGTATGAAAATCATGAACTTGAGGTGTTATGTGATCGAGTGCGGTGTATGGGTTGTGGTGACGAGCATCCATACACTGGCATCTAGTATGACCGTGAGTCGTTGTTAATACTTATTGTGAGACATATATTTGAAGATAAATTGTTGAACCCTTACCGGGTTGTAGAATTGTTATTGTTTTCTCTTGTCGGGACTTGTTGTGAAGATGATTATTGATTGCCCTTGCAGGGACGGTTCATGATTTATTATTTTCATTCCTTGCCCTTAACTGTGATTGTTATTTGGGTGAGGAAGAGTGATAATGCACGAAGGGTGATGCCGTGCCTTGATTTATTGTTTATGCACGAAGGTTAATGCCGTGCTTTCATTTATTGTTTATGCACGAAGGTTAATGTCGTGCCTTATTATTGATTATGCACGAAGGTTAATGCCGTGCCATGTTATTGATTATGCACGAAGGATCATGCCGTGCCTTGTTATTACCTTGTTATTGAACCATGTACGAAGGATCATGCCGTACCATGGATGTGAGGATGAGAGTAAAAGCACGAAGGGTGATGCCGTGCACTTTATTTGCTTATTTGGTGAGGATGAGAGTAAAAGCACGAAGGGTGATGCCGTGCACTTTATTTGCTTATTTGGTGAGGATGAGAGTAAAAACACGAAGGGTGATGTCGTGCACTTTATTTGCTTATTTGGTGAGGATGAGAGTAAAAGCACGAAGGGTGATGCCGTGCAACTACTTGCTATTCCTTGACTTGATATTAATTATTTTTCCATTATACTTTGTTTTCCTTGTGGACTTATTAACAGTTGTTAATTGTTGAGTTCTTTTGAGATATTTCTTATTGTGTTATTACTTGGTTATTTCTCGTTATTTTGTGGTATACATATATATGGGACTGCACAGGTTTATGTGGGTGTCTGGTCCTAGGCTTGTCACTACTTCGCCGGGATAGGCCAGGCACTTACCAGCACATGGGGTCGGTTGTGCTGATACTGCACTTCTGTGCGTTTTTGCACAGGTCCAGGTTTCGATCAGGAGCAACAGCAGTAAATCTTTTGCGTGGAAGTTGAACACTTTGAGACCGAGGTAGCTTGCAGGCGTCCGCAGGCCCGGCGTCTCTTCTTTTACTTATGTTATTAGCTGTAGTCTCTTTGTTCCGAGACAAACAAATTATGTTATATTTCTTTCAGACCTTTATGTGTAGTATTCAGTAGTAGTTTGTGAGTTGGTGACTCCACGTCTTGGGTAGAGGATTTCAGTATAAGTTGCCTTAAAATTGTTTATTTCTATTTGTATAAAGTCTTCCGCGCTTGTCTAATTAAGATTATGATCTTGGTTATTAATTTGAGTATGAAGTATTGTTAAACAGGATAGTGTGAATAAAGAGGATTGCCTAGCTACCACGAGTAGGCGCCATCACGATCCCGATATTGGGGGTAAATCCGGATCGTGACATTAACTTATAGGCACCCCTATTTCCTTTACCTCCCTTGCCTCTTGGCCCAGCCCCTAGCCCCTACCCTACCTCTCGCCCTACCCCCCATTCCCTCCGAGGACATGAACTCACTCGACCATCCCACACTACAGCCACTATACCCACGACAAACTAGGAAAAATCACTAACACACACGAGGCAACATGCCAAGATAGACAAAAATAGGTTGCAACTATAAGCGCACTACTGTGAATAAACTAATTGGAACTAAAATTGCAAAAATTAACTAACGTAATAAATGGGAAAAGGAAAACAGGAGGTACCAACTCCCGCAAGTAAAACTTGAGAATTGTCTTGATAATACGATGACGTTGCGTCAAACTAGCACGTTCGTGTTCCACTTCTGCCACCCTTCGTTCACCCTTGCCGGGGGTGTTCCTTATGTTTGCCCACGCACATTTTGCTCGCCGCTAATAGTCACGGTCCTTAATTTGAAAATATGCACAAAATATCACGAAGACAGACAAAAAGGGGGGATTATCACCGCTACCATTGGTGAGGGCCCACTCGTAGCAAAAGTGCGAAAAAAATTTGTAATAAAAATGGATAGCAGTAAACTCAATAGCTTGTATGAAATACAATCACCAAAAACACAAAAATAAAGAAATCAAAGAATGAGTAGTTACAAAAATCTTAAAAACTATTAGAGTAAATGTTAGTTTAATTCATAAAGTTAAGTGAAGAAGAAAATAAGAAATGGAAGAAAAGGAAAAAAGATAAAAAAATAAGTAGGAAAGATTAGGAGAAAAAGCAAACCGAGACTGAAACTCGTCGGCGGCGAGATCTGAGAAGTCAGACGAATATTACCGTTGGTGGGAAAGAGAAAAGAGACAAAGCTAAAAATATAACAATGGTAAAAAAAAGCACATCTTAATATATTCAAATGTATATTTAGATTCAAATATCTGAATCTTAATACATCTTGATGTTTAAATATGTATTTAGATTCATACGTCTTGATCTTTAAACAAAAAACAAATGAGGCCTAAAAGAACTTCTCTATGAATTCATATTTGAGAATAAGCCACATCATCATTTGAATCGTAGACAAATTACTTACGGTGAAAATAAGAGTAGCTAAGATATCTCAATTTGAAAACAAAAATTACATATAAAAATGATCTTCACCCAAAGAGAAAAGGTGTTCTCTGCATTCATTCTCAGCAAAAAGATCCACACTAGGTAAATAGTTGGGACAAAACAATAATAATACAGAAATAAATAGATATCGGCTCAACTCATCCATCAATATCCTTTGGGTACTATTGGAGTAGTACCATTCGAATACTGCAACATGAGATTCCTAACTACAAACAAACTATGTACTATTTAATTAGACCAAAATTTATAACAAATAAAACTAAATAAAGCTATATCTATGCCAAAAAGATTATGGCAAAATACATAATCTATCCATCAATCTTAGGACCAAATCCCTCTAACACACTTGTTGAATACGGAAACAATATTACACACCAAACCTTTCAAAAGTGTATCAATTACACACTACTTTAGCTATGTGGCACCCGCGTGTTCTTCACATCAAACAGGCGTGTAAATACAAAATTTTATTTCAGAAATTTTATAAAGAATCAGCGTGTCTAATTTCTAATTTTTTTTCTCCTTTTTACACCAATTAACAAATAAAAAAGAAAGAAAAAATAACCCCTCCTGCTCTTGTCTTCTTCCCCGCCCAACCCCCCAATCCCCACCCCGTATATCTTTTTCCCAATTTCAAACATCCCCTCCATTATTCTTTAGATGCCCTTCCCTCTTCGCCCTCCCCCCACCCCAAATAACCTTGCTGCCCTTCCCCTTTTCTCATTTTCGTCTTCTTCCCCACCCATTTGTCCAATCTTCCATGTCCACAATTTTAAGAATAACAATAATATAAAATACATTTGGAAGAAATTGGTAAAGAAAGTTAAAAGAAATCTATATCAAGAGAATTTTATAAATCTGGGTTTGAAACCACGAATCGAGCAACCATGAATTTGGCCATAACGAGCTTTAATAGAGTTTTGAGTTTTGCATTATATTTTTTGTGTTAGATTTGAATCTAGACTCGCAAACTCGTGATTAATATACTTGAGTTCCTAATTTTACTTTATAATATGAAGGTGATGAAATGTGAATTTTTTGTGGTGTCTGGCGTCAATCTCCCATGGAGAAGAGAAAGATATGAAATAGAGAAAATGGTTAAGGGGTATAGATGTAATTTTAAGTGTTTTATTTTTTAAATAAAAAATAGCGACACGTGTCACTATCTGATTGGAGTGTGAAATCACACATGTTTTGAAAAATTGGTCAAGAAAAAAGTAGTGTGTATTTGACACACTTTTAAAAGGTTAGGTGTGTAAAAAGTTCCCCGTAATCAATAAGTGTGTAACAGAAATTTGGGTACAAATTCAAGTGTTATTTTATGTATTCTCCCACAGATTATACATTGCAGTCTTAACTCCTTTCATATGTCTTCTCCACTTCCTCGAAGACTTGAAAAGCAAGAGTATCTTCATGTTACCTTTTTCCTGCCATTTCCTTAATAATTTGAGTTTTTCACTTAGTAATTTGACATTAGGCATCGCTTTATTCATCTAGCTTTATTATGTTGTGATGAAAAGTATCTAACTCTTTTACTCGACAGAAATCTAGTATTCAACTTGTGATGCCTAAGGAGGAGCTCATAGGATGATTTGTTGATAATGTTGGCAGAATTAATACAAAAGTTTCTGAGAAGTTTCACTGAAGAGAATTGACGACAAAGAACCACATAAGGGTTCGGTTTTTTAATATATTTAATTAATATATTAAATACTTAAAAGAGGGTGAATAAGAAATGGAGGGAAATGAAATTTTGAGTGAAATTTCAAGTTTCACCTCTTTGGTAAATGGGCATTGTCCCATATCGGAAGAGGAAGATGTTTTTTATGGGTATATAAGCAATTGTTCTTCTTCTAGCTCTTAAAGAGTTGAGAAGAAAGCAAACATTAACAGAAATGTTATTAAATAGGATGATATAGCCAGTTTTCGGACTGATCATTCAAAAATAACCCATGTATATGAAGTCAATCAAAAATAGCCATTATTTTGCTACAACAGAGACCGGTCCAGCATAATATACTGGAGTTCGGTGTACCAATGTATGAACTCCAGCATAGCACCGGTGCTCCAAAGTCCAGTATATTATACTGGACAATTATACTTGCTGGAACTCCAGTATATTATGTTGGAGTTCTAGTGTATTTATGCTGGAACTCCAACATAATTATCTTGCAACTCTAGTATAATATATTGGAGTTCAAGCATAATTATGCTTGCACTCTAATATAATATACTAGCATATTTTCCGTGTTTTAAATAGTGTTTTTGCTCAAATTTATTTTTAAATGAAAAGTGGCTAAATTTCGATCACTTTTAAAATTAGGCTATTTTTAAAGTACTAGTTATAAATGTGGCTATTTTTAAATTTCTCCCGATAGTGGGTAGTTTCTAGATTCAGCCCATAACATATGGGCTTTAATTGAATGCAAGCCCAACAGAGATCTAAATCCTCAAAGTAGGGACAATAATAGAGATATTTAGTCATAATTCATCAGTTAAGATGTATGGTGATATATATTTTTTGTATGTTATTTAGAAAAATTATATATACTTTCCGATTACTGAATGTAAATAGTTTCTAGTGCGGGCTAAAAACGAAAAAAAAAAATCCTATATTAATCAGACAGAGCATTGTTGGACCTGGAGCGAGTATACGAATTCTTTTTGCTATTTCAGGGAGGGGGTGATTTAACAAGTTCACAAAAATCAAAATGCATTATTGGTTGTGTTAATTTGCATACTAATATTATTGCTATTTTTTTATTTGGATTAATGCTTCACTGCTAGTTGCTAACGCAATTAATAATTTGACGTCGTATATTGGGTGTTATAAAGGACGGCTTGGCCCGCAGAGATCAGGAAGCTGCACTAATCACGGAGTTGAATCTTAGATTTGGCTCACTAGTTTATTAATTTCATACTGCTTTGTTTTGCTGACATAATCAATATAATATAACTGCATATGTGGTGTATGACATCGAATCGGACATGATTAATGTGAGTCGAGTACACCTCCTTATACGGTCACTAAAGTCAAATATTACGACGAGAAGTATAAAGGCGTATTGATAAACTCGCCCGTACAGGCGTCCCGTCCCCTCCGCCTATTTCCGTTTTGGTAAAAATAATAGTTCTGGAATAAAGTAATATTCTGGCGAGGGGGCCTTCCTTATATATAAGGAAAGGTCTCCCTCATTTGTAAGACATGTGTTATTTTCATTAATAATACAACTTCTAACTATCATTTTCTCCCTCTATCTCATCTCTCTATTGTTGGCTAGTTTTGATATTCCAATAAGTTTTATTACGATATCACTAGAGCAAACTACATACGAATTTTATATCTATCCTTGAATTTATTACCACTGATTTCGATTTACCCTTTATAATCTTTGATTGTCCCTAACTCATAAAGCAACCGATAGCTTTTGGTCAAACATGTCGTACGCTCAACAGTGCAATGCGATATTAGCGGCAATATAATATTGTAAGGATTTAAGTTATATATTTTGTAAAACATTTATTTGCGTTATCAATGCAACTTAATTTACTATAGCAGGTTATTTATTACTATTTTTATTATAGTTATGCGAAGTTTGATACCGGAAACCAAACGCTATTACTAATTCCTATACATGATTTTAATGTATTATGTTATAGGGAATGAAACGCGGGACAATAATACCTATATTAGTGATACGTAGATAGTAGTAGTTTAAGACAACAATACCCTTAAATTTACGCAATTCTTACATCACAATTCATATATTATTCACCACATGACAATCATTAATTGTTGTTATTCACTATATGAAGAATCTTTATTAATCATTATGATTTTCGCATTATAGTACCTAACCATAAACCAAACCACTCTTCAATGGTCAGCTTCAAGCTAAGGTTATATGTATAAACAAACGAAATGACACAGCCCCCTAAATCCTAATATATGAAATGTAACCAAAGATAGAAACAACCCGTTATATGTGAGGAAATATAACTATCTCTATCCAATGGGAACGATCCAAGGAAACAGGTTAAAATTTTTAAGGAGGTGGTGTATGGCATGGGGGGCAAAAAGTAGAGTGGCCGTTGGGCAGCGAAATAGTGTAGCAGCAGTGATGTTACAAGTGGCCAATGACTAGAGATAACAAGAAATGCAGCTAGATCGTGTTTCATGAGTCTGGAGTGTGTGCGAGAGACAGACCAATGACAAATTTTTAGGATTTAGATGTCGTTAGTCTGCAATGCATATCTAATTCTATTTACGAGAACTTGTATCCTTTAGGAAACTCTAATTAATTATCTCATAGATTGTTATATATATTTGGTGTTTGTTCTGATTTTCTTGTAATATTTGGTTTTTCTATATGTTGAAGGAAATGACAACATATTTATCATATGTAATTGAGTTCTTTTTTCTTAAAAAGAAGTTATAAATCTTCCATATTGGCTAGTCCTTTTTGTGGGAGTCTCGTTTAGGCGGATAACTTTTCGGGACAAATGCTAGTGTGTCACTTGTGTTAGATTATTCTCTCGATATTTTGTACTTTCTTTTATATAGCGGATTGCTCATCTTCGCCGTGGACGTATGTTAATTGACTGAACCACGTTAAATGTTTGCGTCTTTTTTCGTATATTTCTCTTTTGTTGTCTGATTTATCGTCGTTCAAGGTTGCATTGCTAGCTTCCGCATAACACCAAATTGTTTCGATCCTAACACTTATGGATAAAAATAATACTACGGTCCCATGATAACTAATTTCTGGATTAATTATACTGTAATTTTATCCCAACCAAATATAAAATAGAATCATTTTAAATTTAACCTCAGAATAATTATCCTTTATCCCTCGTATCAAATGAGTTATAGTAGTATCATTTACACATTGTGGGGACAGCCATGGGAGAAAGAGATGCCTTTTATGCATCCTTATATCATTGGCATTGACTCCCTTGTCCAAATCCCTTTGGAAAGTTCCCTTTTTAATGTCTTTTTATGGGGATTCTAACACCTTTCTGCCCCTCGTCTCAGCCCCACCATCCCACAAAAAAGCCTTAATTTTTTCTCTCCGTGTCGGATCCTTTTAATGTCAAGTTTATTAACAATGTCTTTGTTTGCTGACTCTATGCCAGAAGCTCAGTCCTTTAGCTCGTGAGATATTCACATCATGATTCATAAGTAACAACTGAATCAAGAAAAA
Source organism: Nicotiana noctiflora (assembly GCA_032618575.1). Taxonomy (NCBI): domain Eukaryota; kingdom Viridiplantae; phylum Streptophyta; class Magnoliopsida; order Solanales; family Solanaceae; genus Nicotiana; species Nicotiana noctiflora. Next base: position 19,069 of record JASVEL010006197.1, read on the forward strand.
GAAGTGAAAACAAGAATCTGATTCATTTCTGTTTTGAATACAAATGAGTACAATATGGGCACATCGAGAGAGCCGTGACTGTTTCCAGTATTATCAAAATCGATTGTACTCTTCTCAGTAATCATAAATGACTTTTGTCACTTATTATTGCTTCATGGACAGTCTTTCTGCATTGAAAATTTGAAACTTAGAAAGAGCTAGCTACTGGTACGTGGATAAACTTGAACAGTGCTTCACATTGTAATATTTTCAACAATAACAACAATAATAATGATCCAGTATAATCCCGCAAATGGGGTGCGGAGAGGATAATATGTACGCAGACCTTACCCCGAGGGGCGGAAAAATTATTTTCAGGAGACCATCGGCTCAAGAAAGCAACAAGAAACGATATAAAGATGATATATATATCATAATATTTGCAACCAACTTAATTAGTACTAGTAGTTTTGTAAATTAATTTTCAACTTCTTAATTTAAGCTCATGGTCGTGTACATAATCAAACAATTGGTTAATATTGATGGCGACAAGAAAATTAAGCTTATGTTACACGATCTTAATTTGGAATGTGGAGTCGGTAACTACGTTTAGTACTTTCTTTTAAATTTTACTTCTAATTTGTCTTATTCCACCATTTAGATTGAATTTCGTGAAGAACACAAAACTATTGATTCTCTGCTTGATTTTTCGAAACTATTCATTTCAGTAAATGTCTATTTACTTCTGTAACTATAGCAGTGAAACACGTCAGATTTTTGTTATTTTAATTTTTGTTTGACCATTTCAACTAGAATTGTGTTGATGAGAGTTTCTTGAGAGAGGTACAAAGGTATCAAAAATCGGATATTTCAATGAAATTAAATCAAGGAAATACAGGGGAATCTAACCTATTTTTAATGCCTAAGATACCAACTAGTACTACATTTTCAAGAAAATCTCAGTAGCTTGAATCTCTGTGCACCTACTAAGCAAAATATACTAGGCATGTCTGTGTTTTTTTGTAATACACAATTTACAGCATATCAAAATACCCCCTCCGGTCTAAAATAAGTGATTTTTTTAACCTTTTTTTTTTGTCCAAAATAAGTGATTTTTTTGAATTTCAAGAATGACTTAATGATGTTTTTCCTATATTGTTCTTGGAGTAAATAGTGTTGGAATATGTGTCAGGAGTGTTTATGTGAGATAGTAAAGTTAAAATGGTCAATTCTATTACTAATTAATGCTAAAAGGTAACTTTGTGTGAAAACATCCAAAAAATCACTTATTTTGGACCGGAGGGAGTAACACAGAACCACAAGGCCTGTCTGTCAGATTTAATTGAAAATAGATGATTCACTTGCTCCACTAAATCATACAGTACTATTTCTTTATGTTATAATACGCTTTTTAACTATCTTCTGCCTACCACATTGGGAGATGCCCAATCCGAATCAGTTCATATAAAAATGGACAATAAGATAAAATAGAAGTTTCAGTTTTTTTTCCTTTTCTCTTTTTTCGGTTTTGTTTTTAACTCATTACTAGGACCACAGGTTTCCATTTTCTGGTGTTGCTTTTAAACAATTAATAGTATGATAATGGTGGACTTAAATCTATAATCTAAGTCTAAGAGAATGCAGTAAACTCATGTAGCAAAGATCAAAACTTTGATCTACACACGCAAATATACAACTCATATTCATTTTATATTTGAAGCTGAATTAACTTTTTAACTAATTATTTCTCAACATCACTAAAAATCAAGAAAGTTGAAAGGGAAATGTAAGTGGCATTATTCGACAGTAAGAGATCACTATCTTCTCTGCTTCCGTTGTACAGTTTTTGGTTTCTTTCTGCAAAAAGTAAAGAATCATATTACAATTTATTTCTGGAAAATTGTTCCTTTCTTGCTCTTCACAAATAGCTATATAAGAAAGAATTTTTTTTTGATTTTTCGCCCGGTGTTCGGTGACTGACTTTATTCGAATTGCACCATGTAGAGCCTTATTCGGGAGGAATCGTTTCGTGCTAAGAATATTTTCATACGCAAGACTCAAATACAAAACCTCTAATTATGTAAAATCAGCTTAATCCGCTGCATCATATCCTTTATGCTAATAAGAAAGAAGCTTTTCTATTGAGTAGTGAACATCAAGACAAAAACCAAAGGCCTGACTGATGACTACATTTAGCGAATAGTATAGCTCTTTTTCTTTTGTCTCCTTCTTGGAAAAGGTCAAGTGTTAAGGTCCCTCTATAAGCATATTTTATTTTGAGGATTCTATTGACAAACGTTAGTCTCTTTGGTACTCAAGGACAATTAGGTATCTTCTTTGCCTTCTCTTATTATCCTTTAATAAAAAAAAAAGATTTAGACAAAAGGAACCCCACAAAACTTCATTTCCTTTCAAGCATCCAATGTTCCCTTTAACCCCTCACTTTTCATCTCTTTTGAGGTGTGGCACTACTTTTTTTTTCTTTCTTTTAACCTTATATATATATAATATATCTATGTATAAAAGCTTATTCCACATATAGACGTGTGGTACCTTTCGATTACTGGCCTTTTTTTGTTATACTTGGTTAGCCACATTAAAGACCCCCTCATGTAAAGGCAACAAAAGTTAAATGAATTTGATACTTCAAGAAAAGTGCTGCTTCAAAATGGAAAAAGATTTATGATTTCCACAATAGCTTTAAAAAAGTAACAGTAAATTTCAAACACAAAATTTTCTTTAAGAAAGCATACATAATTCCCCCCAAAAAAGAAAACTAAACTTTTTTTTGGTCTCTTTCTCCGCATGAAATTAGTCACATAAATCATGATTGGGCAACTGAAAGCTTCGTATTTATTTTAGCTAGTAAAGATTTTATGCACTATATGTGAGTATTTGGTCGTTCTTGGGTATGAATCATATAATAATAATAATGACAATATCATAACTACATGCATATACATGTGTGCATAGTTTTATACTATTTGAGTGGTTGAATTCACACGAAATACCTTATTAAGTGTGCCATAGGTCCTACAATTTTATACTAGTATAAAACTTTTTTGTTGACCTCAAAACAATCTTTGAAAGGTTCAATTTTCCATCAAAAAGGCTTGTGTAGAAATACGTTATAACCTATGACCTATGGTCTATGGATTTGTAAATTAGCCAAACAAATAGAAGAAATATACTACTGATTAAATTTGGGGAGTAAGAGGTATAGATAAGAGTGGGCACAAAGGTGTGGGACAAAGGGGGTGGAAGGGCCGGTCAACAACTCCCACTAGCTTACCAACAACAAGTGAAACGAATGTGGAAAAATGGGTTGTCAATACTTGTAATATTAATCCATTTTAATTTGTTAATAATCTGTTTTAAGTTTTAGTTAAAGCCCTATAAGCCACCATTTTTATTCCTCCCTCCAATCCCTGACCTTTTGTGAACTCCTCTTTAATTTATGGTCAAGTAAATATACCTACTTTTTAGATACCTTTGACATTTTAGAGCTTTAGTAGGAAGACTCTTGTCACTCTTTTCCAGTAGAAAAAAGCTCTCTTCACCTTCCCCTTCATTGCACAAAAGCTATATTGGGAATGTGGGAATAACAGATTTTTGGAGCAAAAGATAGCATCTGTTACTTTCAACTCCTGGTCAAAAGGGTTGCCTTTTTTGGCATTTATTCTGATTTCACACTGTTGAGCTTGAGCCCCAGTTAGTTCTTGAGTGTGGTGGCATGAGTTTTCTGCAAATGCAAGGAGAAAAGTTGGGTTTTTGATTCCAAGCTGAGATTTTTGAGGCCTATTAGGAGTCTTTATGCCTCTGTGCCTATTTCCATCTTCCAAAAATCTGATTTTTGATAGTTTGCTGTATTGAAATATGCAGTGGTAAGTGTTTTGTGATCCATTTTTTTGCTGTTCTATTTACGCATTGGCCAAGAAAATTAGTTTCTTGATGGTTAATGGGGAAGCTTTTCATTGTCATTGAGTGGGTTGCAGATATGGATTTTGAAGGGTTTAGTACCAGTACAAGTAAATTGCCTGGAAATAGAGTGACATCTTCTATACACACGCGTTCCAAAAGGTAGCCTTTGGATTTCTTGTTGTTTTATAATTTCTCATTTCTCTTTCTTACTTCACTGCATTTGGGGCCTGCTTAACTGGAAAATTTGCTTCTTGGGTATGTTCCCCAAGGTAGATAATAGTTAGTGTTTTGTACAAAGAAACCTCTATAGATCACATCTGTGCAACTATGTGTATGCTTGATAAACTGGCCTTTCTTGCAATTTTCTTGGTACCATTGTGGGCTCAGCATTACTGCAAAATTAGGAAGCTTTTGTGGGAAGATTGGGAAAGGGGAAAGGGTTTTTGTATGATATGGACTATTGAATCTAGCATCCAAGTTTCTGAACTTCCATGCCATTTTCTTCTGTTCTTAAATCTTACTTCTTTAGTTCTGCATAAAGCATGTTTGTTTAGTTTAGAAGTCTTTGGTGTAGTCCGGATATGCCCCGTGGCTAAATCTTTCCTATATGTGGTTTCTTGAGTGTTGTCTACAGCTTTATTCAATCTTGTTATGTGGTTTCTGTAATGACAGCTTCCCGGATAAACGAGGACCCAAGGAGGACATCGTGGATCCTTCTGCAGAGACCTCTAATCGATTGAAGTTGGTAAGGAAACTTCCATCTTGTCTTCTGATATTATAAAGCTCTCAAGCTACACTGTGAGTGAAATTGTGCAATGTCAAAATGTTGGAAAAGGAAGGTATAAAAAAAAAGAAAAAAAAAGAATGGAACTCCCACATCATGCTGTCATGGTATTCTACCTAGCTTCCTGTGTTCCTTGTCCTCCTCTGCTTTAAAATCCATTTCTCACTTTCTGTGTACTTGACCAAGGAATTGCCGAGACTGGATTCTTGTTTTCTGATATCTCTATGATTCAATTTATTAATTCTCTCTTCTGCAAACAGAAAGAAATAATTTCAACTCCTCGAGGTACCCAGCTTTTTCAACTGACATTCATTTTATATTTCACTAGGATATGAGGCACGCAGATGACAGTAATGTAAGCGAGAAGAAACAATCATCCACGGCTGAAGTTCAGAGCTCTCTGAGGCAAGAGGTAGCCTAACATAGATGATATATCATTTCAGACAGTTGAATTGAATAGATTGTTAATGTAATGGTCAAAACCATATCTCACTGCAGATAATGCAGCTGGAGAGAAGATTACACGACCAAGTTGCAGTTCGATGTGCTCTTGAGAAAGCACTAGGGTATAAAACTTCTTCTCAAGATGTCAATGAAGTGACCTCAATGCCTAAGGTACCTCCTCCTGCTCCTTGTAGTAGTAAAATGAACTATATAATATGCTATATATTTGAGGTACTTCCAATTTGAAGAGCTGGATTTCAGATATGTGAGATGCACATATTATTAGCTTTAGATATACTGTCAGAGTGTTTCCAAATTTGGGGATTTCACACATTTATAACTCTCTATGAAGCTGGTTTCGTAGTTTAAGGCTCAAATAGCTGTTATCGTTGGCTCATGGTTGTTGTTGGGTACTTTTCTTATATATTAGTTTATCTGTTACCCGTATTATGCTGATTGTACTCTTCTCAATTGATTCCAGCCAGCCACAGAACTGATCAGAGATATTGCAGTATTAGAGTTGGAAGTTGGGCATCTGGAACAGTATCTTCTCTCACTATACAGGAAAGCATTTGATCAACAAATCTCATCTTTGTCTCCTCCCACGAAAGATGTTAAACTAAAATCTCCAATAAGTACCCCAAGAAGGCGTCTTGAATTCTCCAATTCTGATGTGATGTTGAGAAGGGAAAACTCTTCATCTCGAGTTAATAGTCAAACAGAATTAAATCCACGGAAAGAAACTAATAGCATGGCTGAAGACAAAATTAATGAGTCTGGAGTTAATAGAAGCCATTCTTCATTATCTCAGCGTTCAGCTCAGTCGAGCAGAGCTTCTCCACCAGAGGAGACACTGGGCAAAGCTTTGCGTGCTTGTCATTCGCAACCTTTATCTATGATGGAGGTAATTACCTGAGGGAGACGGATCCTTGTTGCACTCTCTGAAATTTGAGGGAAGGAGTGATTTTGTATTAAATGTCTTAGAAATGTGGAGTGATTTTCTGTACAAAACAAAAGCTTTTTAAAATTGAGTCTTTTTCTTATGCCTTCTTTGCAGTATGCGCAGAATGCTTCTTCAAATGTAATCAGTTTGGCGGAGCATCTTGGCACCCGTATCTCTGATCACGTTCCAGAGACACCAAATAAGCTTTCTGAGGATATGATAAAGTGCATGTGCACCATATATTGCAAGCTTGCTGATCCTCCACTGACAAACCCTGGTCTTTCATCACCAACCTCATCTTTGTCTTCCATAAGTGCATTTTCTCCAAAAGACATATGGAGTCCAGGATTTAGGAATGATTCATCTTTTGATGTTCGGCTGGACAATCCTTTTCATGTGGAAGGGCTAAAGGAATTCAGTGGACCTTACAGCACTATGGTTGAAGTACAGTGTGTATATAGAGATACTCAGAAATTGGGGGATATTGAGCCGATGTTACAGAATTTCAGGTGAGTACAGTTGATACTCAGGCACCTCATGGCACGACTTTAGCCTTTTCTTATTGTATGACACTCATTGAAGTGTCATATTGCAGGTCACTTATTTCTCGCTTAGAACAAATAGATCCACGAAAATTGACTCACGAAGAGAAGCTAGCATTCTGGATTAACGTGCATAACGCATTGGTGATGCATGTAAGATTCCTCGTTGATTGGAGCATCAACATTATAGTTTTAGAGATCATTGAAGTCAATATCTACTTTTAGCTGATAGTGGAGTTTTACTATTTGTGTGTAGGCATTTTTAGCTTATGGTATTCCCCAAAACAATGTGAAGAGAATATATCTACTTTTGAAGGTTAGCAAACAAACTTATTTATTTGGCTAAGAATTTCTTGGTAGAGATGTTGTCTAACCTTATTGCTTAATCCAGGCTGCCTATAATGTTGGAGGTCATGTAGTAAGTGCCGATGTGATACAGAACTCTATCCTGGGATGTCGAATGTCCAGACCAGGACAGGTACACCACTACACCTCATGAACTATTTTCTTGTTAGATGTCCATTCTCAGGTTAGCTTAGATGTGCAACAGTTATGTTCTAAGCTGCACAATTAATTAACTACCCTTCAAAACATATGCTCTACTTGAAGTATATCCCAAGAGCATTTAGCATCTTTCTTTCCTTCGTTTTTTTTTATGTAAGGGCATCTTTCTTTCCTTCTTCTGGTCAAAATGTCAGTACTCATTCAAAGATAATTGAATAATACTCCAGCTTAGTATTTTTGTTCTTGGCACATCTCTGGTTCTACTGGTCTTAGGATTTGATACTTGAAATGCTGATAAAGTTCTCAATGGATGCAGTGGCTTCGCGTGTTACTTTCTTCTAAAGGAAAATTCAAGGCAGGGGATGAAAGACAAACATATGCTATTGAACATCCAGAACCCCTACTCCATTTTTCACTCTGCTCTGGCAACCATTCAGATCCTGCGGTAATGGTCATAATATTGTCTTCTTGTTATCTTCTCCATGAGCATTTAAGTAAACACAACTGTTTTTGCTCATCATAAAGCTAGAAATAGACATCAACTTCCATCTTAAAACTAATTTAAGATTTGTGGACATCTATTCACCGGTCATGGAAATAGCTGTTGATCTCTGCTATGCAAATTCAGTTGTACGTTTGAAAAAATTTAAATTAGTGGTGGCGTGGAGGCCAATTTCCATAATCAAGTTCTTTCCGAACTTCAGGATCTTGTCATTTCAATGATGCCAGCCTCCTTGGCATCTGTAAAATCGGATCTGGACTAAAAGTCTCTAGAGACTAGCTTCATTCTTTTCTTCTGCACTTAATTATTGAAAAGAAGAAAAAATATTTTGTAACCATTTGAGAACAACATTTGATGACTAACGACTAAGTTTCTTTGTCTAATGGGAGAGTCAAATGTTTTGTTCCCAGGTTCGAGTCTATACACCCAAGAGAGTATTTCAGGAGCTGGAAGTAGCAAAAGAGGAATATATCAGGGCTACCTTCGGTGTGAGGAAGGATCAGAAAATTGTTTTGCCAAAAGTAGTGGAGTCTTTTGCGAAGGATTCTGGCCTATGTCCTGCCGGTTTGATGGAGATGGTCCAGCAGTCTTTACCGGATTCTCTTAGAAAGAGCATTAAGAAGATTCCACAGGGTAAGGGCCGCAAGAACATTGAATGGGCTCCACATAATTTCTCTTTCCGGTATCTGATAATGAAGGACCTGGTAAAATGACTACTTTGATGGTATGCTTAAGCTTAATTGAAGGATCCGGTTCTTTATTTCTTTTGTCTTTGAAAGGGGTCTCAATTTTTTTTCTTCTTTCATCCCTTCTGTATAAATGAATGGTAGTTTGTGTTAGAATGGAGGATGATCAAAGTTCCTATAATTTTGTGTCTTTGTGGAAGTGCCCTCCATTCTTTGGCTATTGCTACTAGAGCAAAGCTTACTTCGTGTGTAAGAACCAGCAATTTTGAGTTTCAGTCTCGTACATAAATCTAATTCATATTCATTGCTCAACTATCGCTGGAGTTTTAAAGTATTTGTTTGGTTGGGGCAAAAAAGACAAAGAAAACATATGTTAAATAAAAAGCAATAGTTTTGGATTCTGCATAAAATTGTAGATTAGAAAATTGGATAGATTAGTAAGGTTTCTCTCCAATTAAATTTCCAGGTGGATTATAGAAACATATGGTTAGAATAGCGTGGTTGTTGGAGCAAGTAGCTTGACCACAACCAAGTTCCAGCGAGTTTTTCCAGACCACTTGGGTGTAAGAGAAGCATTCGCGGCCCTGTATGCAGGAGTTGTTAGCATAATTGTAAAACTTCTTTTCTGCAACCCAGATATCCACAGCTACTTGTGGTGATGCTGCAACCAATCCTCTAAACAGGAGTTGAAGTTGCCCGTAGTTGATGCTGCTTAAGTTTGCAAAGCTGCAGCTATGTTTGTCCCTCTGATAGCGCGTAATAATGCTGGTGGCATTGGCGAGCATGATGCTCCATTTCAGAGGGCCAACTCCCACCTCAGCTATTGCCTTGTTGTGCGCATCCAAGAATTCTTGGGCAGCACTGGAGGGGGCAGCTGGAGTTGTGCCACCTGCAATTGGTGGTGCAACGCTCTGCGCTGACCCGTGATGTTCAGAGACAGCAATAAGTGATTGGAAGAGTAATATGAGTAAGAAGAGCTTGCTCATTGTGTTTCTACTTTGAACTCGGGATAGTGAGCTGCTTTATATAAGTACAATGTCACTAGTTAGTTACACATATTTACATCACCATTTACAACAAAATACTTTAATTTGATTTCTCTACGGGCAATCATGCCAATTGAATATTTAACTTGATAAGGATTGTCCAAGAGTATATAAGGAGATAAATAGCACATTCCGTGCTAATGCAGGACACTCTAACACCGCCCACGCTCATGCCTAGAAACTGGAGCATAGAGTTGATTGCGACACTATAACACCATACACGCTAAGCCTGACAACTAGAACATGCATAACATAACATGGGAGGAAATACAAGAATAGGGTTGAGCTTGACCATGATACCAAGTATATATCAATTTAGACCCGAAGTATCCCTCAAAAACTAGCTTATGAGGTGAGTATTGTCTAAGACAAAACAATATTTCATTCTCTCAACCAATATGGGACCATCTACCAGCTCTCAATAACTAAAGTAACTCTTTCTCGTCTGCAAAATACTAATTAACTCATTGCAGTTGTATGTATTTTTGTGCGTAACTACCTGCTGATATGCTAACCTGTTACACGTTGTGAATAAAAATGAAGAAACACAAAGAGAAATGGCATGCTTCTGTTAACGGAGGGGTGAAATCAACTGAGCCATGTGACATGCTTCTCTTATTAACCATCTGTTCAGCAGACCAAACTAGACAACATATCTGAATACCTGAAATCATTTGATGGCGAAAAGAAGTTGTCCCCTATTTAATTATTCTCATGCCCATGCTGCTTATTTACTACTAGGGTGTTCACAGGAACGAAAAAATCACCAAACCAAAAACCCACTCAAACCTAAGAAAAAAATAGACATATTTTTGGTCTGATTTGATCTTATTAATTTAAAAAATCGACAATATTTGGTTTGGATTAGGTTTTAAGAAAAACTAACTAAAAAAATCGAATCAAAGCGATTATAAAAATAGCTATTTAAAATTTATAGTTACACATATATGTGTACGCTTTTATAAAAAATTCAGAAAATCTTAAGATACATATTAATATTTTACACTATTAATTGTAATCTAGTTCTTTGCCTTTTATAGAAATTTAGTTTGCTTTTAGTTTTTGTTTGATTTATAGTCTTTATTTTAATAAGTTCAAGAATCTATTTCATATTAAAAATAATTTATCTTTAATTGAGTGTTTAAATTATTCATCATTACACTTTGTTTAATTATCGTCAATATATATTAATAATGGTAGTACTTCAAGAGTAATTGGCATGGAAGTGGTATGCTAGAATATAGTCGGTAGAACATGTGCATGACGTACGGTGTGTTTGTAGAAAACCCAACAAAAAAAATCGAAAAGATCGACAAAAAACCTAATTGATAAAAAATTGATTCAATTGGATTGGTTTGATTCCAATAAAAAAAAATAAAGGTTTGATTTTTTTAAGAGAAAAACCGACTCAAACCGAATCTTGAATACTACTCATTTACTACTAGTCGATCATTTAAAGAGAAACTCAAAGTCATAGAAACTTAGTGAAAATACAGAGGTTGGAGGAGATTTCTGAGACCCTTTGAATCTTAACGTGTTTGGATTAGAACATTGTTCTGTTTTTACATGTTTGACCATTCGAGCTTCTGATCCAGCAAAAAATTACAGTAATATATACTTTTTGGGGTTGTCTTTAGTTTCCAATCCACACTTTCTCCCGCATTAAGTCAAAAGTTAAAAATATTGCCCATAAGGCTAGCGAGGGGCAAAACGTATTAGATTTGAAAATTTGTACATGGGGCAAGTGAGAATATAACAGATATTTTTTCTTTCCTATTCTATATATGAAACCTTATTATCAAAAATATACATAATTTCTAATTTACTCGCCATGTTCATATCTTTTCTACAGTTATTATACAATCATTAAATACTAATTCATAGTAGCTGAATTTTTTTAATTTGTCGAGCTAAAATTGAGAAACAGAATATTCTAAAAAGATTTAGCGTAAATCAGATCAAATCACATTCTTCCAGATATTTCTATTTATGCACGCTACAATTATAGAAGTAAATATTCTTCGGGATATTTTCCACCATTGATAGCCATTAAAAAGCTTGAAAGCTTTGAATTCAAATTTGAGTTTTCAAAAATCATTATTTGTTTGGATTGAGTGTTGTTGAAAATAATCAGAAATATGATTTGGAGTTTATATCTCAATTTTGAGGGGTTTTGGTGAAGATTAGACTTGGTTTTGAGTTAAATTCAGATTGAAACTTGAAGAAGAAGAAGAAGAAGAAGAAGAAGAAGAAGAAGAAGAAGAAGAAGAAGACGACACATTGCAGAAATTGTAGATAAATTGTAGATTTATCTACAATCCAAGTGAGTTTCAAAAATGACCAGAATTGATAATTTGGTATACTAAGTGTAATTAAATCAAACCTTAAACATTAAGGGTAATAAGGTTTCCTATGTGGCATATGAATGTAAAAATTCCTTTTGATTTCTCTCTTTTAAATTCTAACCAATTGATTCCTATTGTATAATCCTTTGGGAGTGAAAGGGATTTAAACATGAAAATTTTACCTCCTATAGCAAAAGTATACACTCTATTGATTATAAATCAAAATCTTTTATATTTTATAGCAAAAAAAGTATTTATGGTATATACTACCATTGAAGCATGAAATAAGGCATGAAATACGTTATTTATATTTTTCCTCTATCTTAGACAACTGGACATACCTATTTTTAAGGGGATTATCGTTACTGTATTCATGAATACATGGCGCAAATATATGTGAAAATATGCGCATACAGTTGGATTGCCATGATTCTACGCACTTTTTATTATTGTATTCATGAATACAACAACGCGAATATGTGAATACATGCGTGTACAGTTGGAGTGTCATGATTTTAGGCGCTTTTTGATGTTGTATTCATGAATACATGGTGCGAATACATGTGAATACATGCGCGTATAATTGGACTACCCTAATTTTTAGGCACTTTTTGCTGTTTTATTCGTAAATACACAACCTGCACAATGTAGCCTTTAGAAAATTTTCTTTAGGAGACATTAGTTCTCAAAAAAATTATTTTATCTTTCATAATCATAATAACTTATTATGTCTTGTTTACTAATTTCTTTTTTTCGTATGATCCCAAAAAATTACTTTGTTAGTTTTTTCGTATGACTCATGTTACTTTTGTCCCAACAATAATACTCTGTAAGATGTGTTGTACTTTGCTCTCAAATTCTAGCAGAAATAGAAAATGTTACGTGATTGGGAAGCTTATTTAAAAAAAATTTGTTCGCTTATCAATTGGGAAGTCTTGATGAAATCAAAGCGTAAGTTCTTACTTTTGTTTTTGCCTTTTGCTTAGGAAGTTTATATTATATAAGAATTATGCTGTTTATTTGGTCTATCCTAGAGAGTATATGTATTTTTTTTATTGGCTAATAAAGTTTTGGGTAAATCACTCTAATGGCAGTGGTGTCCCCGTCATATTAAAATTTTGGGTCCGCTTCTGGACCCATGTTATTTTTGTCCCAACAATAATACTCTACAAGATGTGTTCGTACTTTGCTAACAAATTCTAGCAGAAATAGAAAATGTTACGAAATTTTCTCCATGTGTTTACCGTAAAAATGGTTATAATAATTAAATTTATTAAATGAGATTCTAAAAATACATGATCTATTCTCAAGCAAGTTTGTTAGAGCAGATGGTGCTAGTATTATGAATTTTTAATGATTGGGCGGAAGATACAAGATAACGGGTGAACCAAAGAGTCTGATGCCCGAGCGTAAGCCTGGTCGATTGGGACCTCGAGTTCGACCTCGGGTAGTCAGGGGTACTTTGGAACAATCTAACAGCTAGAAATACAATCAAACACATCTATTTATAACTGAAATTGAATTTGTACGATGGAGAACATATAAAAAATAAAGAACACGAATAGAGGCAAAGGATATTGAGGTATCCTCAGTACCAATAAGAGCCAATAAGCATTAGTAAGAGAAGAGAGAGATATATTATTGAATTTTTTAGAATTTGTGGGAGCAACATCAGTCCTTTATAGCGTAGAGTGAGTCTCCTTTATATAGGAGAGAAGACTTAGTAACGAATACATGTATATCTAACTTTTGAAATATGGAGATGTGCCGGCTTGACTTGACGCCCTAGCGTAGGCTTACGGACAGGCCGCCCCTATTAGGCTTAACCGCATGCCTTGAGGGCTTCCTTCCCTTGTCTATATCTCGGCCTCAAATTGCACCTTGATGAACCCCGAAGGAGAAGTCCAAGTTGTGGCTTCGTGTCTTTGAAGACTCGAGATACCTCACCGAGATGGCCCGATGGCGAGAAATCGGGTCATTTGATTTTACCGCGTACACCATGTATGTCTAAGCTTTCTAGACTGAATTTCTTAGTACCTTTGCTAGCGGGAATGATAGAGAGTACTAAGTAAAGTAATCGAGGTATGCGAAATTTGGTTTTGATAACACCGGTATAAAGATTTTTCGATTAAAAAATTCTCTTTTCATATGAAGAGTGCACAAGCTGTGGTTTATTTCATTATGTGTATCTGGTTAAACCTAATTATCA
>JASVEL010006198.1:0-44455 GCA_032618575.1 Nicotiana noctiflora
ACATTTCCCTTAATCTGAACCTAGAATCTCCATCTTCTCTCTTGCCACCAATAGCGATAGCTTTATATTATTAAATCATCAACTGCATCGTTCTTTTATTAGGAGATCAGACAACACTAAAAATAAAAAAATATTCATGGATTGTATGATAACTATATCATAATTGCATTTGAATTATATCAGATATAACAATGCATAAAATATAATTGTATCATACTTGTATCACAATTGTATCTAACTTGTAGATGGTACATTAATATCCAAAATAATGCTCGATACGATATTAATAAATTAATATATAATTATCATATATTTATGATATAAGCCGTGAAATTCGTTACGAACTCACAACTACTCATTATTCAGATACAAATTTGATACAATCATGAAAGTATTCTTACACAATTCTGATACAATTATGATACAACTTAAAATCGATTCTAAATTTAAACTAATACAATATCGTATTATGTTTGTATTAGCATTTTATCATATATTATATTAGGTACAAATTGCGATACAATTATGATACTAATGTTTTAGACATCAATACAACACAAGAGAGGAAGGGGGATGGTGATCTGTGTGGTACCTAATTTTCACACTAGGAGAACGTAGTTCTTCTAGATGTACTTACTATGACTGTTTGTGGAACTAAGAATGCATAAAATAATGAACACAAAGATTTTTATGTGAAAAAAACCTATCTCAAAAGGTAAAAAAACCACGGCCAACTTAGTAGAATTTTCCCAAACTTCCAGTAAAATCACTGAGCCAAAACAGCATTTACAAAACTCTTGTAAACCTAAGGATTAAACTCTAATCTTAGTGTAGCATACAACCTCAACTGTTGCGACACCATCAAGTTAACTCTAACTTGAATACTCAAAGTACCTAATACAATTGCTTCTAGATAAAGCTAAAAGGTACAATATGAAAACACCTACTACAATTGAACTAGAAATAAAGAAAGACACAGTGGAATTGGTTCTTCACTATGGTTCATGTAGCTTCAGATTTGCACACTTGAATCACACAAATTGCTTGCAAAATCACATAGCTCTTTTGTTCTCAATTTAGTTTAACTTCTACGTATGTGCAATCATTTGTAAAAGAGAAAAAATATTATTATTTATAGAGTTAGTAATCAGAGTTTGATTAAAACTTGAATTGTTGATCCTTCATCAAATTCGAGTCCTTGAACAATTCAAACACCAATCCTTATCCTTGATCCGGATGTAGTTCTCTTCACATAAGGAGACTTCAACTCCTTATCCTATGCACCCTTTTCGATCAACTCAGAGTATATTGTTGCTGACCCTTGAGACTTATCTTCCTCACACGTATGCCACATGTATAAGTCTATCAATACTGTGTCTCACATGATGGACCTAGTTCATGACTGACTTCATTTTGTCAATCTTCAAAACTTCATCTGAACTTGGGCCAACATATACAATTTTAGATTATGATACAACTTTGATCTTCATCTTTTTCAAGTTTCAGTTTAAAACATCCACCTAGAACCAACTCTAAACTTAAATTATGATACAATATTATATTTTAATAGTATTAGCATTGTATTAGAGTTGTCTTAGATATTGACGTATCAAATACAACTCAGATATAATTATGATAATTTTTCATACAATCGTAATACAATTCCGAATCTTCTTCTTCCTCGAGTTTCAATCAGAAATGCAATCCAAAACTAACTATAAACTTAAAGAATCTCCCTTAAAATTGAGATATAACTCTAAAGAATATTTTTAATTGTTTTCAAGACCCAATCCAAGGTAATCACAAATTCGTAAAATTTGAATATCTAATTCAAAGTTTCGAAACTTTTAGTGGCATGTCAATGACAGACTCTTTCACCTACTATTTTAGAGATAATGTTTATGGAGTTGTCAATATTTGAAGATTTTTAATGGTTGTTGGTGAAGTTGATTCAGAGAAATATATGATACTATAATTTTAGAGAGATAATAATTTGATTTGTAATGAGAGAGAGAGAGAAAGAGAGAGAGAGAGATTGGTTGATTTGTATGAAAGAGATGTGATGATTTTGGGCATCCGTAAGTTTCTTATGGTGGGTAAGTACAAAGACCTTTGATGTTTTGTAATCCTTTGAAAAAGGAAAAATATCTTAAATGTAGGGATTATGTGTAACTGATACCCAGTATTTAAGGTATGTTTCATTTTCTCCTTTTTAAGATATTGCATAAAACTTGTAAATATATATATATATATATATATATATATATATATATATATATATATATATATATATATATATATATATATATATATATATATATATATATATATATGTAAAAGTAATTAATAAGGAACCTAAATAAAGATAGTAATCTATTATAGTATAATTAGATAAAAATCTCTTTAACTAATCCTTAACCTTAAATTCAATGCTCAAGTCCATATCACTAATCCAGTAACCTGGTCTTGACTATAAGTAGTGGTTGCAATGAGCCACTTGCTTTTTGTTTTTAGTTTTACCATAGAAGAGCCAACTGATATTGACCTTTTGTTTTGAACTATGGCCTTTTGACTTTTGGATTATTACCACAGGAATGATTGCAATGTATAATTAGCCAAACCGTAAGCGATTTTGTTCCTAAATTATACTTATGTTTTAAGCATTACTTGTAAATAAAAAATTTAGAATAAAAAAGAGGAGAAAGAATTATACATGTTATGTCCCATAGATCAGAGATATAAAGATCACACCTTTGACCTTTCAATAATAAAGCATGGCTACTAATTAATGCTACGGCGTCACGAAAACGGTTTTGGCTAGTTGATCAAGAGGTTGCAATTTAAGTTCGTGTGTTATAAGTTATTCATCTTTGTTTTGATGATTTGACAAAATTCATGAGAGAAACAAGTAAATAATCTGATACAATTAGTTCTCTTGCGTTCAAAGTAACCAGTCAAATATTTGGTTCAATTCTCAACGTAATCAGATAAAGGAAAAGCAGAGGGAACATATATGGATCAACTTCCCTGGTCGTTGTATAGTCAACTCTACAGCTTGAAATATTACTTTAAAATCACATTGTTCCAGTTTGGGATATGGCTCAACTCTTCAGAGCCGAAGGAACAACTGAGGGAACAGGTCCCTACCAGTTCCCGAGGTGACTGTACAAAGTCAACTCTCCAGCTGAAAAGTGTTGCTTGTACACGCTACAGTGCAAGAACATTGCATCTGTCACTTTTCTGCAGAAAGCCTTTACCTACCTTGCTTACATCATTGTATGTGAGGTCATGATCGCTTCCAACTCCGCACTACTATTAAGTAGCAAGAGAGGGTCGTAATAGCTTTTATCCGATTTTTGAGTCGGGATCGATATCCACAGAGAGCTAGAATTGGAGTTGAGTATCTATTTAGGTTGGAATTTCGTATTTGTTCCAAATATCACTTCTATTCATTTTTGGTTTTTTCATTATATTCTACTATGATCTAACTACAAATTATAATTGCAACTAAATTAAACTAAGAGTAAATTGCTACAAGTTGTATCTAATGGTTTGAAAGGTACTACGGTAGTGACTTTCACCTAGGTGGCCAATTGACGGGTACTTGCATCCAAGGCACGATTGACATGATTGGGGAATATCTTATAACCATTGCTCGATACTACCCACTCAAGACCTTTCGGTAGAAATAGTGATTTTGCCCAGTTGACTTTCTCAAGACCAATTGGGTATGCATATTTGTCCAAGCAACTAGGGTTCAATTCGAGTATTAATCTCTCGAGGTTTAACCCTTTAATTGGGACTCTCAAATCTTTTGAGTCCATCACAATTCCTTGTTGAGTCAAGTTTGGAGACTTAGGCTCTCTTTCTCAAGGAGAGCCCAAGTCAACTTAGCACAAACTAGTATTTTCAACCACTAATTCATAAATTAAACCATAAAATTGGCCCAAATAACAAACATCCATAGTTAACCTAACCTTAAATCACAACACCCATCAATTACCCACACTAGGGTTGAGCCACAACCCTAGCTAATGGATCTAGCTACTCATGGTTGAAGAAAACCAGAGAAATAGATGAAGAAAAAGACATATTAACTAATTACTAAAGTAAATACAAAGATTCAATTATTAAAACTAAGTAAAAGTGCCTAAAATGGCTAAGAAAAGTCTCCTCACGAGTGCAACTATTGTATTACAACGTTAGATACCCTAAAAATAGAAAAAAGAATCTATTTATACTAAGCTGAAAAGTCTGGACAAAATGCCCTTGCGCGGTTAGTGCATACCGCGATCCGCACAGGGCTTTGGCCTTCAATATTGATCTCTCTAAACTTGGGCTCCGCGAACCACGATGGCTCAACATTTTAAAAAAAATGATCTCTCTAAATGTCCACATCGCAGAGCAGAAAATGGTCAATGGTCCGCGACCGTGGTGCCTTCAGTGCGGACTGCACAAAACCCTCTGTGGCTGCACTGCCTTGATGCCTGAAAATTTAACTCTCTGAATTTCCCTAGTGCAGACCGCATAAAGTGTAGTGCGGCCGCACTAGGTCTGTTTCTCCTGAGTTTTATATTGTCTTTGGTACTTGTGCAGGTTCCACTCCCTTTGAGCCGATCTTTGACATCTTGTCACTTTGTTAATCAAACCTGCAATCAAGCACAACTTATGAGCTCTTTGGGACTATTTTGAATGAATTTATAATCAAAGCATAAGCAAGAAGGAGTATAAAATGCATCAAAATCCCTAGTTATCAACTCCCGTAAACTTAAGCTTTTGCTTGTCCTCAAGCAAACAAAATAAGACCCACGCCTTAAGGGAAAAATCCAATAAATTTTTAGCTATCCTAAAGCAACCTCAATTAACATCAATTGGGACTAACAATTGCCCTCAATACAAATGAACCATTAACAACATTTACTCTTTGAACAACCATGGATCAAGTGCGACACAAGAGCGTCAAGAGTTGACTCAACACATCAAAGAACTCTTTCAATTAATTTAGTCATTATGGAACCCAAACTGACACATCCTCAACTCCCCCTAAGCAAACCCCACCTTTAGAATATTGGCACACAAAACGAGATTAATGGAAATTCACTCATCTCTCTCAAGGAAAGGTCAGAAGTCACGCTCTAAGTACCATATGCTTGGCCCTTTATGTTAGTATCCACTAATGTAAGTTTCATTCGACTCAAGATCGTATAGGGCTTTTGTGGGTTCATTTTGAAGGTTTTTGGTTCAGGGTAGGTCATGTTTTGGTTCAAGTGGGTTCTATTTTTCCTTAAGCACTTCTTTTGATTCATTTGGCACAATTCCCTTGACTCTTTGAGTCATTTCACTTCTTTCTAAGGGGTTAGAGAGACACGTTTTCACTCTTTCTTATGCATTTCAAACCTTTTCTCTTTCTCAACTTTCCACACCTTTCTTTCTTTGCTTTTCTTGAAACCATTTGTGGTCTTTTTCCCATTGAGCATTCTTTTTGTCATTTTTCTTTTCTTTCTTTTTCATTGCCTTTCCCTTTCTTTATTTTTTTGCCTCTTTACCACTTTGTTGCATTCCTCGTCTCCCCCCAAACTTATAATTTTTCCACGTGTTAAAGGAAAGATTATGGTGCCAAGAGAGGGTATCTTTCAGAACGAGTATATGCGCGTATCATCGTTCTTGAAAGAAAAAGGTCTAAGGCTAAAAAAGGTTGATTAGAGATCTTATCATTGGTAGGCTATGAAACTGTTCAATCTAACATTTGGACCAATGAGAGCCTATAATCACGTCTCAAGTCAAAATTCACTTATGATTTTGCCTCAATAAACATTCAAGGCAAGTTCTAGACCAATGGCTCGGGACTTGGACTCGCAATTCAATTACTCACCACACAAGCTAAGGGATTGCCAAAGACCTCGAGTCGGAGGTCCACAACGACCTTAGATATGATTTGATCATGCAATGATCCTGAAAAACTACTTGATGATTATCGATTAACATAAGAGTCTCAAGGTCACCATCCTAAACACAACTATTTTTTTTTACCATAAGATTAAAGGAAAATGTGCTAGGACCAAGTAAAGCTTTGCTTGAGGTACCCTTAACTATAAATTACTAAAAACAAAAAGAAAAACAGACCCTAACCCTTAAAAAGGTTGTCGTGCCATCCATCATTGGAAAAAGCCACCCGGTTCACACAATACTCCACCTTTGGAAAGACCGTGGAATTAAGAAAATCAAAGGCTTATTAAAAACATCCAATACAAAACAAAAAGCTATGAACATAAACACGAAGCTAAAAGCAAAAAATTTGCGGAAAATAGAATGAATATATATAAGAGAGGATTTGAATATACAATAGAAGGGATGAATATATACAATGAAATGTAACTTTATATAAAGACCCAAAGTAAAATGAAAATGCGATAAATGTAACTAAATGTCAAATTATATACAGACCAAAGATGAAAAATCAATAAAGTATAAAGATGTATCAATATATACAGTCATCTAAAATGTAGGGCTCACCCCGTCAAATGAAAGCTGTCATTGTCTCCGATGCTAACTAATTTAAGTAAACATCAAAAGATATAGAAAAAGGATATAAAGGACTCCTAAGCCGTGTCTGTCTGCATCGGATTATGGGTGGTCCCTCGGTCCTCTATATTCTCGGGAACCTCAGACTAGTTCCCGATGGTCTGCTCCTCAGCTACTGGAACCTGGGCCTAGAGGAGGTCCCCGGTGGGCCCGACAATTAGATGATAGCATCATCTGCTCTAGGCATCATCCTCCTCCTCTTCGGAGGCCTCTGTGTCTGCTTCGGCTATGGCTCAGCTGTTGAGACTGGGTTATCAAGCAAGAGGTCTAAAGGCAACTGGTCTACCTTTAGTCTATCAACATATACCCGTAGCTCCTTCACGGACTCCTTGGAGGCCTGTGTCTTCCACAAATTCTTATGCTCTTTAGCAATCTCCTTCAGAGCCTTGCTGTGCGAATCAACTGCCTTGGCCAATGTATCCTGAGTGGTGAGGATTTTCTTCTGGTTCTCAAGAATCTCCTTGAGTGCATCTCAATAGAATGTGGCACCTGTGGGGCTGGGAGAGCTGTTAGAGCATCTATAATGGTAGTCAAGATAGAAAACTTGGATGACGTTGTGGACATCCAGTTGTTGATACTGGCAAGAGCCCGACTCAATCGGTGAGCATTAATGGGATGGGCCTGGGAAGATGGAATCTCCAGGCCTGCGGAGGTGGATGGATCAACAGGAATGGCTGTGGATGTGGATGGACCAGGAGGGATATCTGTGGAGATGGAGGTAGGCTCTGTAGGAGCTACTACCATAAATGGCTCTTCAGACTGGCCAGTTGAAGCACTAGTTGTACCTTTGAAACTCTTTCTCTTGGGGTTATCATCCCCATGCATGCTATACCTGGAGAAGGAGACCTTTGCTTTGAGTCTGACATCGTAGGGCTTCTTGTCCACCTTCAAGTCCCAAAAGTACATAGTGAGGGTGCTAGGGAAAGGGTAGTTTGGGTCATGCTCTGCTCCCACTATGGAAATAATGCGGGACATTACATTCCCCTTATTTATGGGGTATCCCTCCATAATTGAAGCAACCAATACAGCCATATGGAGAGGAAGGGTCTGCCCATATGTAGTAGGATCCAACTGGCTGCAAACAAATGTCTCCAAACCCCCCGCCTTAAAGTTTAAGGTCCTTCGCAATATTTTAACCCTAGTAGTCAACCAATTAGGAGCGGTACTTGGGATTGCCAGGTACTGAGCTAAGCATGGACGGACCTCTTCGCCCATCTCCAACTTCGCCATGTACAAAGTTTCATCCTCCTCGTTGAAGCCCAAGTATTCATTAAGGTATTCCCCTTCAAACAACAATGTCTTATTCTGAACCTTGGTCACTTTGGAGCCCTTTTTGATGTGGGCTACATTGCAATAAAACTCCTTGACCATGTTTTTGTTGGCATCTACACACTTCTCCATAAAATTTTCCCAGCCCACTCTAGTCCTAAATTGTCTTTGCACATTGTGTTTTAGGGTTAAAAGATCGTTATCAATTAAGCTCCTCTCCGGTATCAATTTTCTCACCGTCCATCACTCCCTAAATTTGTGGTATGCCACCTCACTTACGAACCTATCTCGCCAAACATCTGGTTTCCTCATTCTATCTACACCCCTAACCCTTGGTTCACCTCATTCAGTTGCCTCCTCATCTCCTTGTACCTCTGCCTCACCTCTGTCTGCACTTTTTCCGGATAATGAAGCTGTGGGGGAGGTGGAGTATTCACCACTGTCGCCTGTTGAGGCCTCAGACAACTCAGTAGAAACATGCTTTGGTGCTTAGGAAGTGGGTGATGGTGGAGGAGTATCATCTGTTAGTCTAAATCTCCCCGGTCAATCTTCAACATATTCTGGCACAGAGTCGGAGGAGATGTCCTGGCAGGGCACATGCTCACTCCCTGACTTGTCACATGCTCTATCAGCACCTTTTATTGCCTTTATCATCTTCTTTATGTTTTGTCGAGCCTGGGGAGTGTGTTTGATCATTTTATTGCCCTTGCCTCCCCGGGAGGATTCACCTCTCCCAGATTATTTTGATCCCTTGCCTCTTTGTTTAACCATGTTCTGCAAGCATACTCATATAACATTGTTAGTATCATTGAAGCAGTTGAAGGAGGCATTATAGAATAAGTTGCAGAACAGGCATGAGAATTGCAAATAGTTGCAGAAACTACCCAGTGCAGACCACACAAAATGGAGTGCGGCCGCACGGGAACCAGTGCGAACTACACAAAATGGAGTGCGGCTGCACAGGGACCAGTGCGGTCCACACAAAATGGTAGTGCGGTCTACACAAGGATGAGGTTCACACTACCCATCCTCTGAATCTAACTGGTGCGGCCCGCACAAAATGGTACTGTAGCAGCGCTGCCCAATGTTCATCTTGACAGAAGATCATCAGTGCGGTCCACATAAAGTGGTACTGCGGACCACACAAAGGCACCGCAGACTGCACAGAAATGACCGCGGCTCGCACTGGGTGCCCAAAATTGGCACTAAGTTAGGGTTCATCGGATTTTGCTTTTAAGGTCCAAATTTCCACCTAATGAGAGTCCCTAAATATTTACCCAGTCCATTATACCAACTAAGTGTACACAAATAAAAAATCTAACTATTCTAACCTAACAGTTCAAGAAATTACGGGAGAAGAAAGAAATAAAAGCTAAGAAAAATGAAAATTAACTGAAATTGACAAAATTAAACAAGTAAGGAAGATTAATGTACCAAATTATGATATGAATCAAATCAAAGCAACGCAAACAAGACACTTATGATCAAAGAAGAAGAACAGTGTTTGTAGTTTCTGAGGTTCAATTTTGCGAAAAAGGTAAAAGGAGCCCTTAGGGTCTATTTATAGTAAACCCAGGCCCATTCTCACCTACTAGTGTGGACCGCACAAAATAGACCGCGGTCCGCACTGCCCTGTTTTGTTTAAGTTTGATAAGGCATCCCTCTGCGGTCCATACAAAATGGACTGCGACCGTAGAGGCCCACCATAAAACGCGCAAAATGGACTGCAACCACAGTGGCAAACTTCAAAGAGTTCACTTCTTCACCCTCTGACAGTGTGGTCCGCATAAAATGGTAGTGCAGCCGCACTACAAACTTTAGTGACTCTGTATTTTTTCAATTATGAAAGGTACTGGATCAACTCAACCCTATAACATCTCACAACCAGTTAGCTTTTAAATAAATCCTACACTACAATGAAAATAAAATAAAAACAAAATGAAAAACACGTGCGTTGCCTTCCAAGAAGTGCCTGATTTAACATCGTTGCACGACGTAGGTTACCATCCAATCATTTGAAATGAACCACAACCACCATATGGCTATCATCAAACTTCCCCAGATAATGATTTAGTCTATGCCCATTTACTCTAAAAACTTTCCCACTTTTGTTCTTTAAATAACGAGCACCAAACAGAGTCACACACACTACTTCAAATGGTCCACTCTACTTTGATTTCAGCTTTCCCAGGAACAACCTTAGTCGAGAATTCAATAAGAGCACCAAATCTCTCACCTTGAATTCTTTGCCTCAAGTATATTTGTCATAAATGTATTTCATATTATCCTTATACAGGGACAAACTAGAGTAGGCATGGAACCTAAATTCATCAAGCTCATTGAGTTGCGCCACCCAAAGATTAGCAGCTATATCCCAATCAAGATTCAACTTCTTCAAAGCCCACAAGGACTTATGCTCCAACTTCACACTGGTAAATAACATACTTTCCCAAACACCAACCGGTACGGCGACATACCAATTGGGGTCTTGTAAACGGTCCGGTAAGCCCATAGAGCATCATCTAACTTTTTAGACCAATCGGTCCTATTGGCATTGACAGTATTGGACAAAATGCTCTTGATCTCCCTGTTAGACACTTCAATCTAGCCACTTACTTGAGGATGATAAGGCGTAGACACCTTGTGGTTGACACCATACTTGGAAAGCAAGGCATCAAAAGCTCTATTATAAAAATGCGATCCTCCATCACTAATAATTTCTAGAGGTGTACCAAACCTTGTGAAAATGCTCTTCTTAAAAAATGCCACCACACTCCTAGCTTCATTGTTGGGCAAGGCCACAACCTCAACCCATTTTGACACATAATCAATCGCTAAAAGAATCTAATTGTTTCCACGAGCTTACAAAATGGCCCATAAAATCGATGCCTCATACATCAAAGATATTAACTTCAAAAATTGTATTTAGAGGCATCTCATCTTTCTTGGAAATCTCACCCGCTGTTGACATTGATCACACCTTCTTACTAGATCACTTGCATCTTTAAACAAGGTTGGCCAATAAAAACCAAAACTCAGAACTTTCGAGATCTTCCTCGCCCTTCATGATGGCCACCATAGGGGGAGGAATGAAAAGCCTCTATGATGCTAAATTGCTCCTCCTCAGATACACACCACCAGACCACTCTGTCGGTGCAAATCTTGAACAAGTATGGCTTGTCCCAATAGAAGTCCAGACTATCCTGTTTGAGCTTCTTCCTTTGGTTAGAAGAGAGCTCACACGGGATGATGCCAGTCACATGGAAATTAGCAATGTCCGTAAACCATGGCATATCACAGAAAATAGTTTCTCATCAGGAAGTGTATCATTGATCTCTAGGACATCACATGACCTTCCTTCCTCTTCCAAGCGGGACAAAAATGATCTTGTCACGACCCCAAATCTGATCGTGATGGCGCCCAACACATTTATAAGCCAGCCTGACCAATCAATATCAACCACAGAGCTAGAAGCTCTCTTTAGCCCATTTAAGCATATTAATTCACGAAATAACAGCGATACATATAACGAAAACGGGGAACCAAGTCCCATAATACATCAACTCCCATAGACCGAAGGGTCAAGAGTCATGAGCCTCTACCGAACATGAGTGTATAAAGGTTTACAAGATACCAAGTGCGGAAAGAAAAGTCAATACAAAATCAAGAGACAGTAAGAAGGAATATCGGGTCCTGCGGACTCTGCAGCTACCTCGAATATCCACAAATGTCGCCTCGCACAGCTACTGGATCACTGCTGAGAGGTACTTGGATCTGCACACAAGGTGCGGGGAGTAAAATGAGTACTGCCTGACTTAGTGGTAATGAACAGGGGTAAGACAGCGAGATAAGAAATCACAATGTATCACTATGTAAAGCTGTAATCAATACCCTATAACAGTTTCAATATCAACAGTAATGTACCAACAAGTATCAACAACACAGTATAACAGCTATCAAATGTATCTAAATGCAATGTAATGCATGAAATGACCGCTACGGCGCGTAGCCCGATCCAATTTGGGTGCCCGTGCTCACTGTGGGGGTTCGGACTCCGGAGGGTCTCCTACAGCCCAAGCACAATATTACTGCGGCGTGCAGTCCGATCCAACATATATACCGCTGCGGCGCGCAGCCCGATCCACTACCAGTCAGCTAATATGCAAATACAACCTCGTAGGCTCAAAAGTAGTTTTGAAAACTCTTTTATCATTTTTCAGTTGGAAAACAGTAATATCAAGTTCCAGAGTTTGGAAATAGCATGATAATAGAAATAGCTACGGACTGGTAGTAACTAGCATGTCAATATGATAAGACAATGATAACGATCCTCGCGGGATCCAATAACTGGCTCACGGCCCACAATTATACTCAACCACCCAAGATGGGGGTTCCTCGGCTCAAGATTGGCCATTATCACAATATATAATATGCAACCATCCGAGAAGGAGGTTCGACGGCTCAAGAATAGCCTAATATCATAATACAGTATCAACAAGTCGGACTAAGCCATAGTCCCCAATCACAATCGACCCCGCACTCACAAGAGAGTACGTGTCTCGCCGCTATACAGCGTCACAAAGTGGTATACCGGGGTTTCGAACCCGCTGGTCATCACCCACATCTATTACTCACCTCGATACGGCGCGACGACTACTCCGCAATGCCCTTGCCACGAGAATCAAGCTCCGCACGCGTAGAATCTGATCAAATACAGTAGAAACACAACAAATTAGGCCAATGGGACGACACCCAATCAATACAACTCAATTTACATCAAAATTTCCAAAGTTGTCAAAACCCGACTTTCGGTACGCTTGTCGAAAAATCACGAAAGTCACATATTCGGAACCCTCATCTCAATACGAGTCTAAGCATATCAATTTTACCAAATTCGGACTCCATTTGCCCATTCAAAACCTTGATTTTCTAAAGTTCAAGCCTAGGGCTAAATCCTCCATAAATTACCCCAAATTCCTCCATTTTCATGATATAATTGCATAATATTATCAATACTAATCATAGTTTAAGTCCATAGTTGATTACATGATGATTTCCCTTGAGTTTCTCTTCAAAATCGCCCAAATCGCCTCTAAAGCCGAGACCCAAATGTGTGAAATGTTTCGGAAATTTTCTAACTTCTGATACAATTAATTCACTGCGATTTTCGCTTCTGCGGACCATTTTCCGCCCCTGTGGAACCGCTTCTGCGACCAATTGGTCGCTTCTGCGAAACCAGGCCTATCTGGCAAATCCCGCTTCCGCGATCCACTAACCGCCCCTGCGCGCCCGCTTCTGCGGAATTCCTTCCGCCCCTGCGGTCCTTTCCGCCTCTGCGCTCCAGACTCCGCTCCTGCGGACTCGCCTATGCGGTCAAGAATCCGCTTCTGCGGACTTTCCCCTTACTCATCAAGTCCGCTTCTGCGGTCACCCACTCGCACCTGCGACGCCGCTTCAGCGGGAACAGGCTCCGCTTCAGCGGTTGGATCCGCTTCTGCGCCTAGTTGTCCGCTCCTGCGGAGTCGCTCCTGCGCTCCCATTTCCGCAGGAGCGAAAACAACAGAAGCAGTGCACCAGTTCTGCAATTTTCCACATTTTCTCTCGTTTAGCCATCCGAAAACACCCCGAGGCCCCGGGACCTCATCCAAACACACCAACACATCTTAATACCTTATTCGAACTTGCTCAAATCCTCAAAACACGTCTAACAACATCAAAACCCATAATTCGCATCGAATTCAAGCCTAAATTCCTTAAAACATTCCGAATTACACAATCAATCATAAACCCGACTAAACAACGTCCGAATGACCTGAAATTTTGCAGGCACATCCAAAATCACCTAACGGAGCTACTGCAACTGTCGGAATTCCATTCCGACTCCCGGATCAAAATCTCACCTACCGTTCGGTTTTCGCCAAAATTCAACCTTAGCCAATTCAAGCCTATTTCTACACCGGGCCTCCAAATTCAATTCGATTGCTCTCCTAAGTCATAAATGATCCCCTGAAACTAGTCGAATCATCAGAATCCTGATTCCTAGCACTCTAACTCGATAGTCAACTCTAGGTTGACTTTCCATATTCAAACTTCCTTCAAACATGCTATTTGCTTCATTTTCAATTCAATTCACTCCTAACTCACCCGATAGGCTCTAACACTGATATAAAATCATAAAACATGTAATTGCAACATGACGGGGTGGTAAATTCCCGTAACGACGGGCCGGGTCGTCACATTCTCCCCAACTTAAAGAAACGCTCGTCCTCGAGCGTACCAGAGTGGTACTAGAAGCAACTCAATAGCTGAATGACCTTACCAAGCATATATTCGGACGATCACACGTCACCCTATATCTCATAAGCCTGAAACACCATATAGCTGAAATCTCACAGACCATCTGAACCATAAACCACATTGCACTTTCCGAAATCATATACCAATTGCTAATCCCATGCCTATACTCGGGATACACTAGAATCCACTGCAATAACCCACACTCACCACTCCGGGTGAGATCATATGATGTATCAAACAACCCAATCACTCGAGACAATAGTCTCTAATCATAATAATTTCTCACGATAACCAAATACCAACCGAAAAACCTTTTTCATTAGATAGAGTCTTTTTCCAACACCTTCGTATCATGTCCACGGCAACTGAACACGCGGTATATCGAACCCATCTCTTAGGTCAACCATTCATGAATCCATTTCACTTTTAACTGATACCACAACAGATTTCGGACCCAAATCTCGGTATTACCTTTCTAACCCACCGAAATCACATATGCTCGCTCTCCATAATGACTCAAATGATCATTTCAGTTATAACACACGCACTGGTGATATGTCACCTCAACACCGGCCTAAGCCCTGACGAGCACAACACAGGCTCCAATAGAGACATCCGAACATAATCAAATCATGACAACTGTCTTCAACAAGAGAGTTGTAATTCAATTTCTTTGTGCCATCATAACATAGAATTGAGATCGCGTCTCGCATTATAGAAATAGAGTACATGACTCCTTCTCGAAAGGTCATAACATCACGTGGCCTTGCCACGATTCATGATTCTATCCAAACACTATTACTCATGAAGCACCTCAATTTACCAAGCTCAAAACAATCAGCCCCGCACATATTTAGGTCTGAACCCAAGCAATCAACCTCACCCACGGATAAACAATTAACGTATGCTATCAAATCGTGAAAGAACACAACCGATGTGCCATTCTCCAAGCGATACTCAATACAACTCTTCCTCAGAAGCCAGGAGGTATTGTATACCAGGTAACATATAACTAACTTTATTTTCACATTCCACTGTTGCGGCGTGCAACCCGCTCCAATGACATACCCGTGGCGGCGTGCCACCCGATCCAGATACCATACCCGTGGCGGCGTGCCACCCGATCCAAATAACAGTACCTGTGGCGGCGCGCCACCCGATCCATATAGAAACCTCGCCAAAGAAATGCGCGTCGAGTCAAGTTGGTCATTATGGTAAACATATATAGCCTCAAGTTCGGCCACAAGAAACGTATCCGACAAAGTTACTCAATACCATAACCAAATCAACGATAGAAACCTCTGCACTGATATCCGCCACGAAGGCCCAACCGACAAAGCAATACCCACCAGCCGTCTGCTGGTCCTGAGGTACAACTACCCCGCTGGAGCATACTCTGATGCACTCTGCTACACAATTTGTGCCATACCATTATAGTCTATATCACATTAGTCTAGACAACCTGGCTCAATAATGACCAGTCAGCAATCAAGTATCATAATCCAAATTCGTCATATCAAGCCGAGAGAGAAAGCCACTAGAGCTTCTGATTTTCGATAATCACAAAACGGTGTCGATACACATGATATACAACCACTGCATAGGCGGACTAACGAGAACTTCAAGTCTCCAACACATATATAACACATGAATCACAATGCCTGATCCCGTACTTCACTGTACAAATACATAACGCATATCAAGCGTCCATTCATACCACGAAAGCCATTCAGAAATTTCACTATACCATCAACGACTCAATTATTATAGTCGATCCAACAAGAGAATACCACCATACCACTGGATATTATCTGTTTACATTACCTTGTCCTTTTGGACCATATACCCTGCCAATTTACTAGAAAAGCAGTACCATTTTCTTTAATCACAAGAAAGATCGATTCTTTAAATCACCTGCAGCTGCTTGCGCTGCTAAATAATTTTAATGACTCCCCATATATTATGAACCGATCACAAAACCTTGAATATGCCATTATCAACTTTCCATAACACATCGCATATACCATACCACACTAAGATAACATGGAAATTCATATTCCTATCCTACGCCGCAAACATCGGCGCACTCAACTAGTCAAGGGCTTTCATGATCCCATATAGAGAAAACTCATTACACATTCCAAGCCTTGCATACCAATAGGAAAAATACACTCATTTTCGAACCACGGTAAAACACATCATAAACTCTTTCTCCCAATTACATTGCATAAGTTAAACTGCCAGGACTGAGTCCTTATACCCATATCAAGTGACACAACTGCATGTGCTCAAGAGCTTTGTTGCACAATATCTGCAAAACTCATTCCTTCAAACACATACCAGGAATTAATCGCATTCCTTATCATATCGCTTCGGTTTATTAACAAGTTGCTCCATTTACTCAATTTCTTTTCTGAACCATTTTTAACTTAGTATTAGCCTTTACTGTAGCACTACCATAACTCAACCCATGTTACCACACGGGACTCGTACATAAGACCACACGGTCTAAAACCCATAGGCCACTCTCAATGTTTCCCAAGAGTACCACATTCTACAATACTTGTTTTGAAGAACTTCATGCGATTTTTGAATTAGTATTATTACCTTCCAATACGGATACATAGAATCCCATCATTCACCTAAAATAGAACAAGTCTTGATCCCTTCTAACGAAAACACCATCTTTAGTCACATACATAATCTTAAGGCATCCGTTACAAGCAAAATCTGGAACACCACAGGACTATTCTCGGGCGTCATTTACCCTTATTCAGTTGTAATTCAACTGTCTTATTGAACATAACCACTCGTTCCTTGCTAGAACTTTGACACCGCAAAACATGATTACATACCGATACAATTAGCTATCTTTCTTTTCTATATACTGAACATTCTTCACTAACATAAGTTCACAACATCCTAGTATTTCTTCATATCTACAAAGCACCATAACCTTTATCAAAATTTCCCAACATACCTAGAGACAGAGCCAACACAATACACGACAGTGCAATCAGTTAATCAATAACAACCTCCCCAACTTAGCTCGGAGTCATACATCAAAGCACTTTTAGCCACTCATAGCCTTCTTACTCAAATGATGCCACAAAGTTCTAGTTAGATTAAACTCAAGTCATTTACAAGCTTCGGCGGAGATTCGAATCATCAGAAATATTAATTCTTTTGCAATTCTTGCATTCATTCACACACAACAGTTATGCCCACTCTTTAGGTGACAAAAAGCTTTTCTAAGTCCCAAATTTTCCAAAAAAAAAATTCGGCAGAGTTTCCTTTGTAAATTGGCTTATCCACCTGCGAGAGAATCACCAAACCATTCTAACAATACACCCACAACTCAACAAGATATCACAATGTATTTCAACAACATTAAATCTCAATACTATACGAATCATTTTATCACAATTTATACTTGAACCTGTGCTGTACCTGCTCGAATCATAACACATATCAAATACCTTTCAATTACACGTGAGGATCAACCCTCCTACTTCTTCTCAATTTAGCATTTCATCACGATACCTTCCACCAGGATACACATAGCAAAGTCACTTTAGTCTTCCTGAGTTTAAACTCGTTCCACTACAAATAAGGCATTTTACCATCCAATTACGAGATATGATAAATATTCACCACGCCCATAGCTCGGGGCTACACAACGGTTTAGATAAGAGTCGAACAATTAACAACTCATCCATTAGTAAACCTTCCATAATACTCTACAGATCGGCACAAGGCCCCAAACATGGCTACTAGCCCAAGTACATAGATATAAGCCCAGTCTCAGTCACTTTACACAGTAATTTATCAATTGGGAAGGATCAAGTCCAAATCCCCGGTCACAATACCACCACGCTCGTCACATGACGCATATTCCATCTCAGCACAACACTGTATAGTGCAAAAATACGGGATTTCAAACCCTCAGTACATTATCTATTGCCACCACTCACAAAATCAGCACCTCAATGCTTAAGTCATAAACAAGGTCCAGCCTCAAGTCATCCTGACTGGCCCAACATGAACTCACCGAGATTATATCTCGCCCCTCGTTCGAGGAAATCACAAGCCATAAGGCAATCACATTACCGAGCGCTCGATGCGTACACGGACGTGTGGAAGGAATTTCAAAAATTATATCTCAAGGCTGAATCAAGTGCGCACGATAAGAATTCCAAGAAAAGTGAAGTGTTTCCTAAAGATTCGCAGCCTCCCGAGGATAAGTACAGGCGTCCCCGTACCGATCCACAAGACTCTACTAACCGGCTCGAGACTCGTGAGTCCTAGTAAACCTAGGCTCTGATACCAACTTGTAACGACGCCAAAACCCAATTGTGATGGTGCCCAGCACACAGCTAGGCCAGCCCGACCAATGAATATCAACCACGGAGCTAGAAGCTCTCTTTAGCCCATTTAAGCATATTAATTCACGAAATAACGGCGATACATATAACGAAAACGGGGAACCAAGTCCCATAATACATCAACTCCCATAGACCGAAGGGTCAAGAGTCATGAGCCTCTACTGAACATGAGTGTATAAAGGTTTACAAGATACCAAGTGCGGAAAGAAAAGTCAATACGAAATCAAGAGACAGTGAGAAGGAATATCGGGTCCTGCGGACTCTGCAGCTACCTCGAATATCCACAAATGTCGCCTCGCACAGCTACTGGATCACTGCTGAGAGGTACCTGGATCTGCACACAAGGTGCGGGGAGTAAAATGAGTACTGCCAGACTCAGTGGTAATAAACAAGGGTAAGACAGCGCAGATAAGAAATCCGCAATAAAGCACTATGTAAAGCTGTAATCAAATACCCTGTCACAGAATCAATATCAACTGTACCTGTACCAACAAGTACCAGCAAACAGTATAACAACTAGAAGATGTAGCTAAATGCAATGCAATGCATGATATGACCGCTACGGCGCGTAGCCCGATCCAATTTGGGTACCTGTGCTCACTGTGGGGGTTCAGACTCCGGAGGGGCTCCTACAGCCCAAGCACAATATCACTGCGGCGTGCAGTCCGATCCAACATATATACTGCTGCGGCGCGCAGCCCGATCCACTACCAGTCAACTAATATGCAAATACGGCCTCGTAGGCTCAAAAGTAGTTTTGAAAACCTTTTTATCATTTTTCAGTTGGAAAAACAGTAATACCAAGTTCCGGAGATTGGAAATAGCATGATAACAGAAATAGCTACGGACTGGTAGTAACTAACATGTCAATATGATAAGACAATGATAACGATCCTCGCGGGATCCAATAACTGGCTCACGGCCCACAAGTATACTCAACCGCCCAAGAAGGGGGTTCCTCGGCTCAAGAGTGGCCATTATCACAATATATAATATGCAACCATCCGAGAAGGAGGTTCGACGGCTCAAGAATAGCCTAATATCATAATACAGTATCAACAAGTCGGACTAAGCCATAGTCCCCAATCACAATCGACCCCGCACTCGCAAGAGAGTACGTGTCTCGCCGCTATACAGCGTCACAAAGTGGTATACCGGGGTTTCGAACCCGCTCTGGTCATCACCCACATCTATTACTCACCTCAATACGGCGCGACGACTACTCCGCAATGCCCTTGCCACGAGAATCAAGCTCCGTACACGTAGAATCTGATCAAATACAGTAGAAACACAACAAATTAGGCCAATGGGACGACACCCAATCAATACAACTCAATTTACATCAAAATTCCCAAAGTTGTCAAAACCCGACTTTCGGTACGCTTGTCGAAAAATCACGAAAGTCACATATTCGGAACCCTCATCTCAATACGAGTCTAAGCATATCAATTTTACCAAATTCGGACTCCGTTTGCCCATTCAAAACCTTGATTTTCTAAAGTTCAAGCCTAGGGCTAAATCCTCCATAAATTACCCCAAATTCCTCCATTTTCATGATATAATTGCATAATATTATCAATACTAATCATAGTTTAAGTCCATAGTTGATTACCCGATGATTTCCCTTGAGTTTCTCTTCAAAATCGCCCAAATCGCCTCTAAAGCCGAGACCCAAATGTGTGAAATGTTTCTGAAATTTTCTAACTTCTGATACAATTAATTCACTGCAATTTTCGCTTCCGCGGACCATTTTCCGCCCCTGCAGAACCGCTTCTGCGACCAATTGGTCGCTTCTGCGATTTCCGCTCCTGCGATACACGGACCGCTCCTGTGGGTCCGCTTCTGCGGAAATTATTCCGCCCCTGCGGTCGCTTCCGCCTCTGCGATCAAGAGTCCGCTCCTGCGGACTCGCCTATGCGATCCACAATCCGCTTCTGCGGTCTTCTCCATCACGCCTCCAGACCGCTTCTGCGATATCCCTCTCGCACCAGCGAAGCCGCCCCTGCGAGCCAAGATCCGCTTCAACGGTCTCCTCCGCTTCTGCGCCTTCTCGTCCGCTTCTGCGGACTCGCTCCTGCGCCCCCATTTCCGCAGGAGCGAAAACAACAGAACCAGAACACAAGTCTGCAATTTTTCCACATTTTCTCTTGTTTAGCCATCCGAAAACACCCCGAGGCCCCCGGGACCTCATCCAAACACACCAACACATCTTAATACCTTATTCGAACTTGCTCAAATCCTCAAAACACGTCTAACAACATCAAAACCCATAATTCGCATCGAATTCAAGCCTAAATTCCTTAAAACATTCCGAATTACACAATCAATCAAAAACCCGATTAAACAACGTCCGAATGACCTGAAATTTTGCAGGCACATATCCAAAATCACATAACGAAGCTACACAAGTTGTCGGAATTCCATTCCGACCCCCGGATCAAAATCTCACCTACCGTTCGGATTTCGCCAAAATTCAACCTTAGCCAATTCAAGCCTATTTCTACATCGGGCCTCCAAATTCAATTCCGATTGCTCTCCTAAGTCATAAATGATCCCTCGAAACTAGTCGAATCATCAGAATCCGATTCCTAGAACTCTAACTCGATAGTCAACTCTAGGTTAACTTTCCATATTCAAACTTCCTTCAAACATGCTATTTGCTTCATTTTCAATTCAATTCACTCCTAACTCACCCGATAGGCTCTAACACTGATATAAAAGCATAAAACATGTAATTGCAACATGACGGGGTGGTAAATTCCCGTAACGACGGGCCGGGTCGTCACAGATCTGCCACTTGATTATGACCTTATCCCCCATAAGATACAGCCAAAACTTTTCCATTGCAAAATTATGGCCAACAAATCTTTCTCGGTAACTGTGTAGTTCCTTGAAGCCTCATTTATGGTCTTACTTGCGTAGTACACTAGATTAAATATTTTGTTAAACCTTTTGACCCAAATCATCCCTAACCACAACGTCACTTGCATTGCACATGAGCTAGAAAGGTAAGCTTCAACATGGTGCGGTAATAATAGGGGTAGTGGTCAACTTAAGCTTGAGAAGATCAAATGCTTGCATACATCCCTCATCGAACACAAACTTGGCATATTTTTCTAGTAGCTTGCACAAGGGGTTTACCACATTCGAAAAATCTTTTATTAACCTCCGGTAAAACCCCGCGTGCCCAAGAAAAATCCTCACCCCTTTGACGGAAGCGGGGGGTGGAAGCCTTGAAATTACCTCTATCTTGGCCTTGTCAACTTTAATCCCATGTTTTGAAATTTTGTGGCCCAACACTATGCCCATTTCAACCATGAAGTGGCATTTTTCCCAATTAAGAACGAGATTTGTGTCTTCATATCGGGCCAAAACTCTATCCAAATTTTCCAAACACTTTTTAAATGAATCACCAACCACACTAAAATCATCCATAAAGACCTCCAAAATATCTTCCACCATATCGGTGAAAATAGCCATCATGCATCATTAGAATATCGCCAGAGCATCGCACAACCTGAACATCATTCGAGAGAAAGCAAATGTGCCATATGGAAAAGTAAAGATGGTCTTCTCTTGGTCCTCCGGAGTGATTAATATTTTA
The DNA here is from genome assembly GCA_032618575.1 of Nicotiana noctiflora. NCBI lineage: Eukaryota > Viridiplantae > Streptophyta > Magnoliopsida > Solanales > Solanaceae > Nicotiana > Nicotiana noctiflora. The sequence goes on from JASVEL010006198.1 coordinate 22,138, forward strand.
TTATACTTTGAGTATCCATCCAAAGATCAATAAAAGGGATGCTCCGTAAGGCGGTCAAGAATATCGTCAAGGAAAGGCAAGGGGAAATGATCCTTGCGAGTCACCTTGTTCAGTTTCCGGTAGTCCGTGCATACCCTCCATCCGGTTATGGTCCGAGTGGGAATAAGTTAATTGTTGTCATTCTTCACCACATTCATCCCACCCTTCTTCGCTACACATTGCACTCTAGAAGTCCATGAGCTATTGGAGATAAGGTACACAACCCCGACATCCAAGGAGGGTTTTGCATCATCCTCCAAAATTATTTTATGCATGTAGAATGCGGGGCTTATTCCTGAATGTCGGCCAATGTCCACCCAATTGCTTTCTTCCTCCTTTTGAGAACCACCAAAGTGGCATTTACCTGCAAGTTAGTAAGGCACAAGGAAAGAATAATGAGTAAAGTAGAACAAGGGCCCAAAAACTCATACCTGAGGAGTGAAGACAATGGATTCAGCTCCAACACTAGTGGTTTCTCTATTGAGGGCTTAGTTGGATGTATCTTTCTATTTTCGAGGTCCAAGGATAGCTTTCTCGGCTCATAAGAATAGGACCACATTCCATGCAAGTCATTTACGCACTCTACTCGGCCCTCGTAATTATCTACCTCTTAATTTAATAGCACGGCCTCCAATGGATCCTCGACACTAATCATAGCACTTGTATCATCAATGATCACAGTCGTGACCAAATCCACAAATGAGCATACTTCGATACAATTGGGCTGCTTCATCAATTTGCACACATGGAATACCATGTTTTCATCACACACTCGATAAGTGAGCTCCCCTGCTTCCACGTCCACTAGAGCCCTCCCCGTAGCAAGAAAAGGTCTCTCTAATATGATTGGGACCTCATAGTCCAGCTCACAATATAATATCGTAAAGTCCACTGGCAAGATAAATTTGTTGGACTATGAGGTCCCAATCATATTAGAGAGACCTTTTCTTGCTACGGGGAGGGCTCTAGTGGACGTGGAAGCAGGGGAGCTCACTTATCGAGTGTGTGATGAAAACATGGTATTCCATGTGTGCAAATTGATGAAGCAGCCCAATTGTATCGAAGTATGCTCATTTGTGGATTTGGTCACGACTGTGATCATTGATGATACAAGTGCTATGATTAGTGTCGAGGATCCATTGGAGGCCGTGCTATTAAATTAAGAGGTAGATAATTACGAGGGCCGAGTAGAGTGCGTAAATGACTTGCATGGAATGTGGTCCTATTCTTATGAGCCGAGAAAGCTATCCTTGGACCTCGAAAATAGAAAGATACATCCAACTAAGCCCTCAATAGAGAAACCACTAGTGTTGGAGCTGAATCCATTGTCTTCACTCCTCAGGTATGAGTTTTTGGGCCCTTGTTCTACTTTACTCATTATTCTTTCCTTGTGCCTTACTAACTTGCAGGTAAATGCCACTTTGGTGGTTCTCAAAAGGAGGAAGAAAGCAATTGGGTGGACATTGGCCGACATTCAGGAATAAGCCCCGCATTCTACATGCATAAAATAATTTTGGAGGATGATGCAAAACCCTCCTTGGATGTCGGGGTTGTGTACCTTATCTCCAATAGCTCATGGACTTCTAGAGTGCAATGTGTAGCGAAGAAGGGTGGGATGAATGTGGTGAAGAATGACAACAATTAACTTATTCCCACTCGGACCATAACCGGATGGAGGGTATGCACGGACTACCGGAAACTGAACAAGGTGACTCGCAAGGATCATTTCCCCTTGCCTTTCCTTGACGATATTCTTGACCGCCTTACGGAGCATCCCTTTTATTGATCTTTGGATGGATACTCAAAGTATAATAAAATATTAATCACTCCGGAGGACCAAGAGAAGACCATCTTTACTTTTCCATATGGCACATTTGCTTTCTCTCGAATGATGTTCAGGTTGTGCGATGCTCTGGCGATATTCTAATGATGCATGATGGCTATTTTCACCGATATGGTGGAAGATATTTTGGAGGTCTTTATGGATGATTTTAGTGTGGTTGGTGATTCATTTAAAAAGTGTTTGGAAAATTTGGATAGAGTTTTGGCCCGATATGAAGACACAAATCTCGTTCTTAATTGGGAAAAATGCCACTTCATGGTTGAAATGGGCATAGTGTTGGGCCACAAAATTTCAAAACATGGGATTAAAGTTGACAAGGCCAAGATAGAGGTAATTTCAAGGCTTCCACCCCCCGCTTCCGTCAAAGGGGTGAGGATTTTTCTTGGGCACGCGGGGTTTTACCGGAGGTTAATAAAAGATTTTTCGAATGTGGTAAACCCCTTGTGCAAGCTACTAGAAAAATATGCCAAGTTTGTGTTCGATGAGGGATGTATGCAAGCATTTGATCTTCTCAAGCTTAAGTTGACCACTACCCCTATTATTACCGCACCATGTTGAAGCTTACCTTTCTAGCTCATGTGCAATGCAAGTGACGTTGTGGTTAGGGATGATTACTTTACTAGGCATATTGTATCAGGGTTGGCTTACTTGCATAGCACTAAGACAATACACAGGTAGATACTGGGTTGCATCAAGGTGGAAAATGACACTTCATTTAAAGATTCATTAACGGAACACTAAAGCCTCTGGATTGCAATTCCATGTCATAAGCAAGCAAGAACCTTTTCTCTTTACCAAAAAAAAAAACTTTGTTTTCTTTTTAACTTTACCTTGGCAGTGATGCTCAGTCTAATGGTTGGTTTCAATGATTCTTCTGAGTAGGGACATTAAGGGAGCAAATTTGCTTGTAGATGCATCTGGCATTGTCAAGCTTGCAGACTTTGGATTAGCAAAACATGTAAGCTTTCAGAATTCTAATGCCAAACTGAAATTGCTAGAGTTTCTTTGTTTGTGTAAGCTTTCAGAATTCTAATGCCAAACTGAAATTGCTAGAGTTTCTTTGTTTGTTCTAGTTTAGTGTTTTCTTGTAAACCCTAACCTGTAGACAAAACGATAAGCAGAATCTTTCATCAATTATTTTTCCATGTCTCCCCTACTGCTATAATTTCATATTGTTTCTCTTTTTCCCAGCTTTCCAGCTGTGCAACTGATCTTTCTCTGAAAGGGAGCCCTCATTGGATAGGCCTGGGTTCGCAGAAGCGAAAATCGCAGTGAATTAATTGTATCAGAAGTTAGAAAATTTCAGAAGCATTTCACACATTTGGGTCTGAAGCAAGAAACATTTGAAAATCAAGTATTTTTACTACACTTTTATTCTCTTTACTGATTTATTACGCATGTATATCATGAAATGGAGAATTTGGGGCGAGCTATGGAGGATTTAGCCTAGGCTTGGACTTTGAAAAATCAAGGTTTTGAATAGGGCAAATGGAGTCAAAGAATTTAGTAAAATATGACCAATGCTTAGAGACTCGCATAGTGACAGGGTTCCAAATATGTGACTTTCATAGATTTTCGGAATGTAGGCCGAGAAGTCAGGCATCGAGTTGTTTGGAATTGGAGATGTGATCCCCAGATTGGCCCGCTAATTTGTTGTGTTTCTACTGTATTTGATCAGATTCTACATTACATGCAGAGCTTGGTTACTCGTGTGCAAGGACATTGCGGAAATAATCATCGCGCCATATGTGGAGTGAGTAATAGGTGGGTGATGACCAACAGCGCCCTACACTTTGTGACGCCTGCTTGCCTTGAACTACGGTACTCTTGTGAGTGCAGGTATCGATTGTGATTAGGGACTATAGTCCAACTTGTTGATACTATATTATGATATTAGACTCTATTCTTGGGCCGTCAGACCTCCTTCTCAGATGGTTACATATTATATATTGTGATAATAGCCTCTTATCTTGGTGTTAGTATAATTATGCCGTAGTACCAGTTATTAGATCCATAAGATCATTATCGGCCATTTTCTTATCATATTGACATAGTAGTTACTACCAGTCCGTAGCTATTTTTCTGATATCATGCTATTTCCAATCTCTGGAACTTGGTATTACCAACTGAAAAATGATAAAAAGGTTTTCAAACTTTGAATATATTTACATATTAGCTGACTGTTAGTGGATCGAGCTGCGCACCGCAGCAATATATATGTTGGATCAGACTGCGCCATGCCTTGAATGTAGGAGCCCTCGGAGTCATGGCAGCCTGGATCGGGCTTACGCACCGTAACTGTCACTATCATACATTGCATTGCTCTACATCTTCTAGCTGTTATACTGGTTTGCTGGTACTTGTTGGTGACAGGGTATTTGATACAGCTTTACATAGTGCTTTAATGCGGATTTCTTATCTGTTTTATTACCACTGGCAGCCTCATTTTACTCCCTGCACCTTGTGATAGAGATCCAGGCCACCTCTCAGCAATGATCAATAGCATGCGAACATTTCATTCAGTATACACAGGCAGTTATATTCCCTTCTTATATCTCTTGATTTTGTATTGGCCACTTGGTAATGTAATAGGCATTTTATACACTCATGTTCAGTAGGAGCTCATGCTGACCCCTTCAGTCTATGGAAATTGATATGATATGGGACTTAGTTCCCCGTGCATAAATGACAATTCATTAATTAATAATAGCTAAATGAAACAAGCTCATGGCAGAGAGGGGAGGATGGGAGGTTTCTTGTGGTAGATTCCAATATGGACTTAAAGTCCAAATTTTTTAGTATTAGGGAGCTTTAATGTAGTGACTGTATTTCCGTTTTATCTTCCGCTCAAGTTCTCAGCACTTCACATTTCTTGGAATTCTTTATCGTGCGCACTTGGTAGCAATGTACGGAATTCCTTCCACGCATCAACGCCTTATAGCTTGTATTTCCTCAGCAGATGACAATTCATGTTGGGCCAGTCAGGATGACTTGGGCTGGACCTTGTTTATGACTTGAGCATTGAGATGCTGATTGGATATATTGAGAGTTTGAAATCCCGTATTTTGCACTATCCATTGTATGTTGGAGGTTGTAGTCGTAATGACGAAAGCAATATTATTGTTAGCTGACTGGGATTTGATAAATTACTGTGGCATGGAAGGCTGAAAGGTATGTACTTGGATAGCCAACCCTTATTTGGGGCCGCTAATACCCGTGCTTAGGTATTAGGAGATATTGTTAATGAGATGGTATTAGTGACCGACTGCTATCTAAGCTTCTTGTGCTAACTTTTTCTGGCTTCAAGGCGATAGTAGATATTTATCTTTCTCGTAAGGGGAAATTACAAACTCGGGAAGACTAAAATGTTTTTTAGGGTTAGGATAGAAGGTATTGTGATGAAATGCTAAATTGGGGGAAAATAGGGTTGATCTAAATGAAGATTATTTATTATGTGTTATATTCGAAGCGAAATACGTACAGAATTCAAATTGTGATAAAATGATTCGTATAATATTGAGATTTAATGTTGTTAGACCTTAGAATGAACAGTGATTATACCATGAGTGGATAAACACAGAAACTCTCTTAGGAGAATTTGGGACTTTTGTCACCTAAAGAATTAGTACACGCTGTTGTGTGTACAGATGAATGCGAAGATTCTGAAAGAATTAATATTCCTGATTGAACATAAAAGCGAAAACTAAGCAATGACAATTTAATCTAACCCCTAGAACTTTGTTGCATCTTTGAGTAAGAAAATATGAGTGAATAAAAGTGCTGCAGTGGGCTCAGTAAGTTGGGAAATTGTTGTGGTCAAGCGATGGTGGCTGAAAATCTCTAGGTATATTTGAAATTTTATTAAAGGTATATTACTTTTGTAGATATGAAAAGTGCAAATTTGTTAATGAACTTATGTTAGTATATTCATTATATAGAAAAGAAGATAGTAATATCGAACAAAATATATTAAATTATCAAAGATTCTAGTAAAGAACTGAGTGGTGCATGTTTAATAAAACAGTTGGATTACAAGCAGATAAGTAAATAGCCGCCGGGGTGTGTTCAATTTTAAACATATGAATGCCATAAAATTAATAATGTGACTAAGATAAATGGTGTTTAAAGTTAGAAGGATGCAGACTGATTATTTTAGGTGAGATGATAAGGATTCACTATGTATCCGTATTGGAAGATAATAATACTAATTCAAAATGCATGAAGTTCTTCAAAACAAGTATTGTATAATGATACCTCTGTGAAAACATTGAGAGTGATATGGGTTTTAGGCCATTGTGGTTCTTTATGCGAGTCCCATGTATGTAATAACCTTGGAGTTGAAGTAATAATTATACGATAAAAGCTAATATTAGGGTCATGGTTGAAAAAAGAAAATTAGTAAATGGAGCAACTTGTTAATAAACCCGAAAAAGCGTATGATAAGGAATGCGTTGGAATTCAGTATATGATTTGAAAAGTGGGAACTGCAGTATTAATGCGATAAGCAATAATCACTTTAATATGGAAATTATAGAGACTACAACGCATGCAACCAAATTTTTTATGACAATGTTTATGTCGAAAAAAATGAGTGTATTTCCTATTGTATGCAAAACTAAGAAATGTGTAATGAGATTTCATATATGGGATCATGAATGCCTTGACTAGTTGAGAATGCGTCAATGTTATATATAAATAGGAATATCAATTTCCATGTTATCTTAGTGTGTATATTATATGCGATATGTTATGGAAGGTTGATTATGTATATTCAAAGGATTTTGTGATGCGGTCCATGGGGAGTCATTAAAATTGCTTAGCCTTGAGAGCAGCTATGTATTTAAAAATCCGATGCTCTTGTGATTAAAAATAGTATGCTCTTTTCTAATGGTCCAAAAAGAACAAGGTATGTAGCAGTGTATCAGTGGTATGAGTGGTAATTCTCTTGTTGAAATCGATAATAATTCGTTAATGTATAGTGAAATTTACAGGCATGGCTTTCGTATTTATTATGCGTTACATGTATTTAATGCGATGAAATAAATTGAGCATTGTATTCATATGTTATATATGTTGGAAACTTAGTTGAGTCATATAGGTGGTTACCTCATGTGTATGCATTTGCATTTATGATTTAAAATTAGAAACCAATTTTATTTTTAATTATGGCATTTGGATTACCAATTCTTGTATCATTATTAGGGGCTATACAGACTAATATGATATAGATTATAATGGTATAGCTTCATCGAAGTATACTCAATAGGCTGGGTGCATTACCTCGAGACAACTTGGCCTTTGTAAATAATACTGTCGAATTTAGGCTAATTAACGGATATACGAAAAATTTCTATACGTTATTTAATTATTGAGCTAACTGTCGAATCATGGCAGGCTTGGGCTATGTATTTACCTGTGAAACAACTTGGCTCGGCAACGCATTTGGGGAAATTCTATATATCGAATTGATGCTGTATACAGCCAATTGGATCGAGATGGCTTGCACCTCTAAGTATATATTAGGCAGATTTAAAGTTTTGTATGGAATGAAAATAAAGTTGGATTATATGTTACAGTAGCTAATACCTCTGAATTCCCGAAGGAAGAGATTATGATATTATCACTGAAGAAATGTGCATCAGTTGATGTTCTTTTACGTTTGATATGGTGGTGAGATTGACTAGGTTAGAACCTAAATATAATGCCTTGTAACTATGACACAGGCTTGGTAAATGAGATTATCTTCATGAAGCAATGGATAGAATCATGAAGGCAGCATGTTATGACACTTGAGAAGGAATATACTCTATTTCCTATAATGCGAACCTTTTTGATTATGTTGGATGTCTGCAATTTAGGCACAATATATTGTGCTTTAAATCAGACAAACGTGTGGAAGTATATCACCGATACATGTGATTATAATCGAATGATCATTTGAGTCATTATGGGCTTGCTTCATATGTGATTTGGTATAGAAGATATCTTGGATTTGGGTCGAAATGTTGTGGCTATTAAAAATGAAATAGATTAAATGAAATGAATTTGTGCTGGAGATAGGTTACCGCGTCTGTGCCATATAACATGTGTAATTGTTCTTTATCTAATGAAAAGGTTTTTCGGTTAATGAGCAGTATCGTGTGAAGAAATTATTGTGATTAAATGCAATTGTTGGGTTGTTTATTATCATGATGCGGCATAAGTGTGGGTGTGCGTGGATACAGATATCGCAGTATAGTGATTAGCATTATTATATATTCGAAAAGTATAGTAATGATTTATGTGAACCCCGAAGATTTCAGCTATATGGCTGTTTGAACTATAAGTAATATGATAAATCAAATATATTTTGGTAAGATCGACCGACTATTTCTAGTACACGCAATACTGACAGTATTCTTAAATTAGGAGAATGTGACATTATAGGTTGCGAATTTACCCACCATCGATGAATTACATGTTTATACCTGCTCGATGTTAAGAAACCTCGAAGTAGTTAAATTTAATTAAATTGAAAATGGCTAAACAAAATTTGGATATAAGAAAGTCAACCTAGAGTTGACTACTCGAGTTACGATGATTAGAAATGAATTCACGAACTTAGGAAAACTTGAAGTTTCAACCATTGGATAAACACCAGTCAAAACTTAGAGCAAAGAAATTTTTTATTTACACATCTCACACAAATTCCACTTCGGTTTTCTAGTACCTTATCAAATTTCGAATTAAAACCGAACATTTGTTTAATTCGGGATATGATTGGTTATGTAATTGAATGTTTTAAGAATTTAGGCTTAGTACTTTAAGTATAGGTTTTAATGTTATTTAAATTGTTTTTGTTTTTTCCTGAATTATAAAAATCAATTATGTTTGTTAATTTTTTTTTCGAAACTACTCGGGGTGTTTTCGGATAGCTAAACGAGAAAAATGTGGAAAAATTGCAGACGACTGCAATTTGTTATTTTTGCTTCTAAGCGAATGGGGGCGCGCTGAAAACGAGTCGCGCTGAAAACGCAGAAGCGCAGGCGCGAATGCTTTTTCGCTTCTTGGCGTACAATGGCAGTGGTGACATGGCGAACGATAATGAAAGTCGCAGCGAATTCTTGACATGGCAATCGCAGCGTGAAAACGGAAAATTCGCAGCAGCAGCGAAGCGGTATGGGCTCAGCGAAGCGTTTGCGAACAAACTGATTCAGAAAATTATTAACCACATTCGGCGGCAATAGTCGCGAAGCGAAAAATCGCGATGGATATGCCGAGTTAGAAAAATACATTTAGTGCCGACGCAGAAGCGTTCAGCATTTTGAGGAGAAACTCAAGGGAAATCAGTAATTAACTATGGACTCAAACTATGATTGCAGTATTGATAATATTATGCAATTATATCATGAAAGATGGAAGAAATTCCAAAGAATGATTTAATATACGTGGAACTTTAGAAAATCAAGGTTTTGAATAGACAAATGGAGTCGAATTTGGTAAATTGATATGCTTAGACCTCGTATTGAATGAGTTCGAAATATGTGACTTTGATTTTTCAAATAAATGCCGTAAAGTCGGGTTTGGCAACTTTGTAGAATTTTGATGTAAATTGAAGTTGTATTGGGTCTCCGTTAACGTTTCTCTTATATTTGTCAATTCTGCGTGTAAAACTTGATTCGTGTGTTGCCAATGTAGTGAATAAATCGCCGTAACCAATGTGATATGGGTGAAATGACGAGGAATATATACCAACTGTATTGTAAGCAGCGAGATGCGAAGTATACTACTGTGAAATCTTATTTTCAGTATGATTAGGGACTATAACTAGTATTTTGTTAATCTTATATTATGATATTAGGCTATTCTTGAGCCCGTCGCCAATTTTCGGAATGGTGCATATGCATAATTGTGATAATAACTTGATGCTGAGCCGAAAATTAGTTGAAAATTGTAGGCGTAAACGATTATTAGATATGCTGCATATTGACATGCTAGTACTACCAGTCTAGCTACTTGTTATCATGCTATTTCAATCTGCAGACTTGTTCCCTTTGAAATGATAAAGACAAATTTTTCTGAAAATATATTTACGCATATTAAGCGAACATTAGTGGATGAGCTGCGCGCAACGCGCCAGCGGCATATATATGTTGGATGAATACATTGAATCCAACCGATGCAGACTTCCCTTGTCGAAACTACCTTTAGTAAGCGATCACTAAATACATTGCATGCGACTAGCTGCAGCTACACTTATTTGTTATCTTAATTTCTTGGTATGTGCAGTATTGATGCAGCCCGAGTATTTGATACTGACACGCTGAATCTATTCGCGGATTTCTTGTACACCTGTTGCGATGCAACATACATATGCTGAATCGGTACCTAAATGATAATCCGATAAACATCTTGGCAACATTTAATGAATATTGAAGACCTTCTGTAGCGTTATATTTATTCTTATGCACTAACAATTTGTATTAAACCTTTATACAACAAATGTTGACGAAACCATGACTCTTCGGTCTATGGAGTTAATGTAATTATAGGACTTGAACCATTTTCGTTATATGTATCATTTGTTATTTCGTGAATTAATATGCTTAAATGGGCTAAAGAGCTCTTCTAGCTCCGTGGTTGTGATTGGTCAGGCTGGCTTATAAATGTGTTGGGCGCCATCACGATCAGATTTGGGGTCGTGACAAGATCATTTTTGTCCCGCTTGGAAGAGGAAGGAAGGTCATGTGATGTCCTAGAGATCAATGATACACTTCCTGATGAGAAACTATTTTCTGTGATATGCCATGGTTTACGGACATTGCTAATTTCCATGTGACTGGCATCATCCCGTGTGAGCTCTCTTCTAACCAAAGGAAGAAGCTCAAACAGGATAGTCTGGACTTCTATTGGGACAAGCCATACTTGTTCAAGATTTGCACCGACAGAGTGGTCTGGTGGTGTGTATCTGAGGAGGAGCAATTTAGCATCATAGAGGCTTTTCATTCCTCCCCCTATGGTGGCCATCATGAAGGGCGAGGAAGATCTCGAAAGTTCTGAGTTTTGGTTTTTATTGGCCAACCTTGTTTAAAGATGCAAGTGATCTAGTAAGAAGGTGTGATCAATGTCAACAGCGGGTGAGATTTCCAAGAAAGATGAGATGCCTCTAAATACAATTTTTGAAGTTAATATCTTTGATGTATGAGGCATCGATTTTATGGGCCATTTTGTAAGCTCGTGGAAACAATTAGATTCTTTTAGCGATTGATTATGTGTCAAAATGGGTTGAGGTTGTGGCCTTGCCCAACAATGAAGCTAGGAGTGTGGTGGCATTTTTTAAGAAGAGCATTTTCACAAGGTTTGGTACACCTCTAGAAATTATTAGTGATGGAGGATCGCATTTTTATAATAGAGCTTTTGATGCCTTGCTTTCCAAGTATGGTGTCAACCACAAGGTGTCTACGCCTTATCATCCTCAAGTAAGTGGCTAGATTGAAGTGTCTAACAGGGAGATCAAGAGCATTTTGTCCAATACTGTCAATGCCAATAGGACCGATTGGTCTAAAAAGTTAGATGATGCTCTATGGGCTTACCGGACCGTTTACAAGACCCCAATTGGTATGTCGCCGTACCGGTTGGTGTTTGGGAAAGTATGTTATTTACCAGTGTGAAGTTGGAGCATAAGTCCTTGTGGGCTTTGAAGAAGTTGAATCTTGATTGGGATATAGCTGCTAATCTTTGGGTGGCGCAACTCAATGAGCTTGATGAATTTAGGTTCCATGCCTACTCTAGTTTGTCCCTGTATAAGGATAATATGAAATACATTTATGACAAATATACTTGAGGCAAAGAATTCAAGGTGAGAGATTTGGTGCTCTTATTGAATTCTCGACTAAGGTTGTTCCTGGGAAAGCTGAAATCAAAGTAGAGTGGACCATTTGAAGTAGTGTGTGTGACTCTGTTTGGTGCTCGTTATTTAAAGAACAAAAGTGGGAAAGTTTTTAGAGTAAATGGGCATAGACTAAATCATTATCTGGGGAAGTTTGATGATAGCCATATGGTGGTTGTGGTTCATTTCAAATGATTGGATGGTAACCTACGTCGTGCAACGATGTTAAATCAGGCACTTCTTGGAAGGCAACGCACGTGTTTTTCATTTTGTTTTTATTTTATTTTCATTGTAGTGTAGGATTTATTTAAAAGCTAACTGGTTGTGAGATGTTATAGGGTTGAGTTGATCCAGTACCTTTCATAATTGAAAAAATACAGAGTCACTAAAGTTTGTAGTGCGGCTGCACTACCATTTTATGCGGACCACACTGTCAGAGGGTGAAGAAGTGAACTCTTTGAAGTTTGCCACTGTGGTTGCAGTCCATTTTGCGCGTTTTATGGTGGGCCTCTACGGTCGCAGTCCATTTTGTATGGACCGCAGAGGGATGCCTTATCAAACTTAAACAAAACAGGGCAGTGCGGACCGCGGTCTATTTTGTGCGGTCCACACTAGTAGGTGAGAATGGGCCTGGGTTTACTATAAATAGACCCTAAGGGCTCCTTTTACCTTTTTCGCAAAATTGAACCTCAGAAACTACAAACACTGTTCTTCTTCTTTGATCATAAGTGTCTTGTTTGCGTTGCTTTGATTTGATTCATATCATAATTTGGTACATTAATCTTCCTTACTTGTTTAATTTTGTCAATTTCAGTTAATTTTCATTTTTCTTAGCTTTTATTTCTTTCTTCTCCCGTAATTTCTTGAACTGTTAGGTTAGAATAGTTAGATTTTTTATTTGTGTACACTTAGTTGGTATAATGGACTGGGTAAATATTTAGGGACTCTCATTAGGTGGAAATTTGGACCTTAAAAGCAAAATCCGATGAACCCTAACTTAGTGCCAATTTTGGGCACCCAGTGCGAGCCGCGGTCATTTCTGTGCAGTCTGCGGTGCCTTTGTGTGGTCCGCAGTACCACTTTATGTGGACCGCACTGATGATCTTCTGTCAAGATGAACATTGGGCAGCGCTGCTACAGTACCATTTTGTGCGGGCCGCACCAGTTAGATTCAGAGGATGGGTAGTGTGAACCTCATCCTTGTGTAGACCGCACTACCATTTTGTGTGGACCGCACTGGTCCCTGTGCAGCCGCACTCCATTTTGTGTAGTTCGCACTGGTTCCCGTGCGGCCGCACTCCATTTTGTGTGGTCTGCACTGGGTAGTTTCTGCAACTATTTGCAATTCTCATGCCTGTTCTGCAACTTATTCTATAATGCCTCCTTCAACTGCTTCAATGATACTAACAATGTTATATGAGTATGCTTGCAGAACATGGTTAAACAAAGAGGCAAGGGATCAAAATAATCTGGGAGAGGTGAATCCTCCCGGGGAGGCAAGGGCAATAAAATGATCAAACACACTCCCCAGGCTCGACAAAACATAAAGAAGATGATAAAGGCAATAAAAGGTGCTGATAGAGCATGTGACAAGTCAGGGAGTGAGCATGTGCCCTGCCAGGACATCTCCTCCGACTCTGTGCCAGAATATGTTGAAGATTGACCGGGGAGATTTAGACTAACAGATGATACTCCTCCACCATCACCCACTTCCTAAGCACCAAAGCATGTTTCTACTGAGTTGTCTGAGGCCTCAACAGGCGACAGTGGTGAATACTCCACCTCCCCCACAGCTTCATTATCCGGAAAAAGTGCAGACAGAGGTGAGGCAGAGGTACAAGGAGATGAGGAGGCAACTGAATGAGGTGAACCAAGGGTTAGGGGTGTAGATAGAATGAGGAAACCAGATGTTTGGCGAGATAGGTTCGTAAGTGAGGTGGCATACCACAAATTTAGGGAGTGATGGACGGTGAGAAAATTGATACCGGAGAGGAGCTTAATTGATAACGATCTTTTAACCCTAAAACACAATGTGCAAAGACAATTTAGGACTAGAGTGGGCTGGGAAAATTTTATGGAGAAGTGTGTAGATGCCAACAAAAACATGGTCAAGGAGTTTTATTGCAATGTAGCCCACATCAAAAAGGGCTCCAAAGTGACCAAGGTTCAGAATAAGACATTGTTGTTTGAAGGGGAATACCTTAATGAATACTTGGGCTTCAACGAGGAGGATGAAACTTTGTACATGGCGAAGTTGGAGATGGGCGAAGAGGTCCGTCCATGCTTAGCTCAGTACCTGGCAATCCCAAGTACCGCTCCTAATTGGTTGACTACTAGGGTTAAAATATTGCGAAGGACCTTAAACTTTAAGGCGGGGGGTTTGGAGACATTTGTTTGCAGCCAGTTGGATCCTACTACATATGGGCAGACCCTTCCTCTCCATATGGCTGTATTGGTTGCTTCAATTATGGAGGGATACCCCATAAATAAGGGGAATGTAATGTCCCGCATTATTTCCATAGTGGGAGCAGAGCATGACCCAAACTACCCTTTCCCTAGCACCCTCACTATGTACTTTTGGGACTTGAAGGTGGACAAGAAGCCCTACGATGTCAGACTCAAAGCAAAGGTCTCCTTCTCCAGGTATAGCATGCATGGGGATGATAACCCCAAGAGAAAGAGTTTCAAAGGTACAACTAGTGCTTCAACTGGCCAGTCTGAAGAGCCATTTATGGTAGTAGCTCCTACAGAGCCTACCTCCATCTCCACAGATATCCCTCCTGGTCCATCCACATCCACAGCCATTCCTGTTGATCCATCCACCTCCGCAGGCCTGGAGATTCCATCTTCCCAGGCCCATCCCATTAATGCTCACCGATTGAGTCGGGCTCTTGCCAGTATCAACAACTGGATGTCCACAACGTCATCCAAGTTTTCTATCTTGACTACCATTATAGATGCTCTAACAGCTCTCCCAGCCCCACAGGTGCCACATTCTATTGAGATGCACTCAAGGAGATTCTTGAGAACCAGAAGAAAATCCTCACCACTCAGGATACATTGGCCAAGGCAGTTGATTCGCACAGCAAGGCTCTGAAGGAGATTGCTAAAGAGCATAAGAATTTGTGGAAGACACAGGCCTCCAAGGAGTCCGTGAAGGAGCTACGGGTATATGTTGATAGACTAAAGGTAGACCAGTTGCCTTTAGACCTCTTGCTTGATAACCCAGTCTCAACAGCTGAGCCATAGCCGAAGCAGACACAGAGGCCTCCGAAGAGGAGGAGGATGATGCCTAGAGCAGATGATGCTATCATCTAATTGTCGGGCCCACCGGGGACCTCCTCTAGGCCCAGGTTCCAGTAGCTGAGGAGCAGACCATCGGGAACTAGTCTGAGGTTCCCGAGAATATAGAGGACCGAGGGACCACCCATAATCCGATGCAGACAGACACGGCTTAGGAGTCCTTTATATCCTTTTTCTATATCTTTTGATGTTTACTTAAATTAGTTAGCATCGGAGACAATGACAGCTTTCATTTGACGGGGTGAGCCCTACATTTTAGATGACTGTATATATTGATACATCTTTATACTTTATTGATTTTTCATCTTTGGTCTGTATATAATTTGACATTTAGTTACATTTATCGCATTTTCATTTTACTTTGGGTCTTTATATAAAGTTACATTTCATTGTATATATTCATCCCTTCTATTGTATATTCAAATCCTCTCTTATATATATTCATTCTATTTTCCGCAAATTTTTTGCTTTTAGCTTCGTGTTTATGTTCATAGCTTTTTGTTTTGTATTGGATGTTTTTAATAAGCCTTTGATTTTCTTAATTCCACGGTCTTTCCAAAGGTGGAGTATTGTGTGAACCGGGTGGCTTTTTCCAATGATGGATGGCACGACAACCTTTTTAAGGGTTAGGGTCTGTTTTTCTTTTTGTTTTTAGTAATTTATAGTTAAGGGTACCTCAAGCAAAGCTTTACTTGGTCCTAGCACATTTTCCTTTAATCTTATGGTAAAAAAAAATAGTTGTGTTTAGGATGGTGACCTTGAGACTCTTATGTTAATCGATAATCATCAAGTAGTTTTTCAGGATCATTGCATGATCAAATCATATCTAAGGTCGTTGTGGACCTCCGACTCGAGGTCTTTGGCAATCCCTTAGCTTGTGTGGTGAGTAATTGAATTGCGAGTCCAAGTCCCGAGCCATTGGTCTAGAACTTGCCTTGAATGTTTATTGAGGCAAAATCATAAGTGAATTTTGACTTGAGACGTGATTATAGGCTCTCATTGGTCCAAATGTTAGATTGAACAGTTTCATAGCCTACCAATGATAAGATCTCTAATCAACCTTTTTTAGCCTTAGACCTTTTTCTTTCAAGAACGATGATACGCGCATATACTCGTTCTGAAAGATACCCTCTCTTGGCACCATAATCTTTCCTTTAACACGTGGAAAAATTATAAGTTTGGGGGGAGACGAGGAATGCAACAAAGTGGTAAAGAGGCAAAAAAATAAAGAAAGGGAAAGGCAATGAAAAAGAAAGAAAAGAAAAATGACAAAAAGAATGCTCAATGGGAAAAAGACCACAAATGGTTTCAAGAAAAGCAAAGAAAGAAAGGTGTGGAAAGTTGAGAAAGAGAAAAGGTTTGAAATGCATAAGAAAGAGTGAAAACGTGTCTCTCTAACCCCTTAGAAAGAAGTGAAATGACTCAAAGAGTCAAGGGAATTGTGCCAAATGAATCAAAAGAAGTGCTTAAGGAAAAATAGAACCCACTTGAACCAAAACATGACCTACCCTGAACCAAAAACCTTCAAAATGAACCCACAAAAGCCCTATACGATCTTGAGTCGAATGAAACTTACATTAGTGGATACTAACATAAAGGGCCAAGCATATGGTACTTAGAGCGTGACTTCTGACCTTTCCTTGAGAGAGATGAGTGAATTTCCATTAATCTCGTTTTGTGTGCCAATATTCTAAAGGTGGGGTTTGCTTAGGGGGAGTTGAGGATGTGTCAGTTTGGGTTCCATAATGACTAAATTAATTGAAAGAGTTCTTTGATGTGTTGAGTCAACTCTTGACGCTCTTGTGTCGCACTTGATCCATGGTTGTTCAAAGAGTAAATGTTGTTAATGGTTCATTTGTATTGAGGGCAATTGTTAGTCCCAATTGATGTTAATTGAGGTTGCTTTAGGATAGCTAAAAATTTATTGGATTTTTCCCTTAAGGCGTGGGTCTTATTTTGTTTGCTTGAGGACAAGCAAAAGCTTAAGTTTACGGGAGTTGATAACTAGGGATTTTGATGCATTTTATACTCCTTCTTGCTTATGCTTTGATTATAAATTCATTCAAAATAGTCCCAAAGAGCTCATAAGTTGTGCTTGATTGCAGGTTTGATTAACAAAGTGACAAGATGTCAAAGATCGGCTCAAAGGGAGTGGAACCTGCACAAGTACCAAAGACAATATAAAACTCAGGAGAAACAGACCTAGTGCGGCCGCACTACACTTTATGCGGTCTGCACTAGGGAAATTCAGAGAGTTAAATTTTCAGGCATCAAGGCAGTGCAGCCACAGAGGGTTTTGTGCAGTCCGCACTGAAGGCACCACGGTCGCGGACCATTGACCATTTTCTGCTCTGCGATGTGGACATTTAGAGAGATCATTTTTTTTAAAATGTTGAGCCATCGTGGTTCGCGGAGCCCAAGTTTAGAGAGATCAATATTGAAGGCCAAAGCCCTGTGCGGATCGCGGTATGCACTAACCGCGCAAGGGCATTTTGTCCAGACTTTTCAGCTTAGTATAAATAGATTCTTTTTTCTATTTTTAGGGTATCTAACGTTGTAATACAATAGTTGCACTCGTGAGGAGACTTTTCTTAGCCATTTTAGGCACTTTTACTTAGTTTTAATAATTGAATCTTTGTATTTACTTTAGTAATTAGTTAATATGTCTTTTTCTTCATCTATTTCTCTGGTTTTCTTCAACCATGAGTAGCTAGATCCATTAGCTAGGGTTGTGGCTCAACCCTAGTGTGGGTAATTGATGGGTGTTGTGATTTAAGGTTAGGTTAACTATGGATGTTTGTTATTTGGGCCAATTTTATGGTTTAATTTATGAATTAGTGGTTGAAAATACTAGTTTGTGCTAAGTTGACTTGGGCTCTCCTTGAGAAAGAGAGCCTAAGTCTCCAAACTTGACTCAACAAGGAATTGTGATGGACTCAAAAGATTTGAGAGTCCCAATTAAAGGGTTAAACCTCGAGAGATTAATACTCGAATTGAACCCTAGTTGCTTGGACAAATATGCATACCCAATTGGTCTTGAGAAAGTCAACTGGGCAAAATCACTATTTCTACCGAAAGGTCTTGAGTGGGTAGTATCGAGCAATGGTTATAAGATATTCCCCAATCATGTCAATCGTGCCTTGGATGCAAGTACCCGTCAATTGGCCACCTAGGTGAAAGTCACTACCGTAGTACCTTTCAAACCATTAGATACAACTTGTAGCAATTTACTCTTAGTTTAATTTAGTTGCAATTATAATTTGTAGTTAGATCATAGTAGAATATAATGAAAAAACCAAAAATGAATAGAAGTGATATTTGGAACAAATACGAAATTCCAACCTAAATAGATACTCAACTCCAATTCTAGCTCTCTGTGGATATCGATCCCGACTCAAAAATCGGATAAAAGCTATTACGACCCTCTCTTGCTACTTAATAGTAGTGCGGAGTTGGAAGCGATCATGACCTCACATACAATGATGTAAGCAAGGTAGGTAAAGGCTTTCTGCAGAAAAGTGACAGATGCAATGTTCTTGCACTGTAGCGTGTACAAGCAACACTTTTCAGCTGGAGAGTTGACTTTGTACAGTCACCTCGGGAACTGGTAGGGACCTGTTCCCTCAGTTGTTCCTTCGGCTCTGAAGAGTTGAGCCATATCCCAAACTGGAACAATGTGATTTTAAAGTAATATTTCAAGCTGTAGAGTTGACTATACAACGACCAGGGAAGTTGATCCATATATGTTCCCTCTGCTTTTCCTTTATCTGATTACGTTGAGAATTGAACCAAATATTTGACTGGTTACTTTGAACGCAAGAGAACTAATTGTATCAGATTATTTACTTGTTTCTCTCATGAATTTTGTCAAATCATCAAAACAAAGATGAATAACTTATAACACACGAACTTAAATTGCAACCTCTTGATCAACTAGCCAAAACCGTTTTCGTGACGCCGTAGCATTAATTAGTAGCCATGCTTTATTATTGAAAGGTCAAAGGTGTGATCTTTATATCTCTGATCTATGGGACATAACATGTATAATTCTTTCTCCTCTTTTTTATTCTAAATTTTTTATTTACAAGTAATGCTTAAAACATAAGTATAATTTAGGAACAAAATCGCTTACGGTTTGGCTAATTATACATTGCAATCATTCCTGTGGTAATAATCCAAAAGTCAAAAGGCCATAGTTCAAAACAAAAGGTCAATATCAGTTGGCTCTTCTATGGTAAAACTAAAAACAAAAAGCAAGTGGCTCATTGCAACCACTACTTATAGTCAAGACCAGGTTACTGGATTAGTGATATGGACTTGAGCATTGAATTTAAGGTTAAGGATTAGTTAAAGAGATTTTTATCTAATTATACTATAATAGATTACTATCTTTATTTAGGTTCCTTATTAATTACTTTTACATATATATATATATATATATATATATATATATATATATATATATATATATATATATATATATATATATATATATATATATATATATATATATATATTTACAAGTTTTATGCAATATCTTAAAAAGGAGAAAATGAAACATACCTTAAATACTGGGTATCAGTTACACATAATCCCTACATTTAAGATATTTTTCCTTTTTCAAAGGATTACAAAACATCAAAGGTCTTTGTACTTACCCACCATAAGAAACTTACGGATGCCCAAAATCATCACATCTCTTTCATACAAATCAACCAATCTCTCTCTCTCTCTTTCTCTCTCTCTCTCATTACAAATCAAATTATTATCTCTCTAAAATTATAGTATCATATATTTCTCTGAATCAACTTCACCAACAACCATTAAAAATCTTCAAATATTGACAACTCCATAAACATTATCTCTAAAATAGTAGGTGAAAGAGTCTGTCATTGACATGCCACTAAAAGTTTCGAAACTTTGAATTAGATATTCAAATTTTACGAATTTGTGATTACCTTGGATTGGGTCTTGAAAACAATTAAAAATATTCTTTAGAGTTATATCTCAATTTTAAGGGAGATTCTTTAAGTTTATAGTTAGTTTTGGATTGCATTTCTGATTGAAACTCGAGGAAGAAGAAGATTCGGAATTGTATTACGATTGTATGAAAAATTATCATAATTATATCTGAGTTGTATTTGATACGTCAATATCTAAGACAACTCTAATACAATGCTAATACTATTAAAATATAATATTGTATCATAATTTAAGTTTAGAGTTGGTTCTAGGTGGATGTTTTAAACTGAAACTTGAAAAAGATGAAGATCAAAGTTGTATCATAATCTAAAATTGTATATGTTGGCCCAAGTTCAGATGAAGTTTTGAAGATTGACAAAATGAAGTCAGTCATGAACTAGGTCCATCATGTGAGACACAGTATTGATAGACTTATACATGTGGCATACGTGTGAGGAAGATAAGTCTCAAGGGTCAGCAACAATATACTCTGAGTTGATCGAAAAGGGTGCATAGGATAAGGAGTTGAAGTCTCCTTATGTGAAGAGAACTACATCCGGATCAAGGATAAGGATTGGTGTTTGAATTGTTCAAGGACTCGAATTTGATGAAGGATCAACAATTCAAGTTTTAATCAAACTCTGATTACTAACTCTATAAATAATAATATTTTTTCTCTTTTACAAATGATTGCACATACGTAGAAGTTAAACTAAATTGAGAACAAAAGAGCTATGTGATTTTGCAAGCAATTTGTGTGATTCAAGTGTGCAAATCTGAAGCTACATGAACCATAGTGAAGAACCAATTCCACTGTGTCTTTCTTTATTTCTAGTTCAATTGTAGTAGGTGTTTTCATATTGTACCTTTTAGCTTTATCTAGAAGCAATTGTATTAGGTACTTTGAGTATTCAAGTTAGAGTTAACTTGATGGTGTCGCAACAGTTGAGGTTGTATGCTACACTAAGATTAGAGTTTAATCCTTAGGTTTACAAGAGTTTTGTAAATGCTGTTTTGGCTCAGTGATTTTACTGGAAGTTTGGGAAAATTCTACTAAGTTGGCCGTGGTTTTTTTACCTTTTGAGATAGGTTTTTTTCACATAAAAATCTTTGTGTTCATTATTTTATGCATTCTTAGTTCCACAAACAGTCATAGTAAGTACATCTAGAAGAACTACGTTCTCCTAGTGTGAAAATTAGGTACCACACAGATCACCATCCCCCTTCCTCTCTTGTGTTGTATTGATGTCTAAAACATTAGTATCATAATTGTATCGCAATTTGTACCTAATATAATATATGATAAAATGCTAATACAAACATAATACGATATTGTATTAGTTTAAATTTAGAATCGATTTTAAGTTGTATCATAATTGTATCAGAATTGTGTAAGAATACTTTCATGATTGTATCAAATTTGTATCTGAATAATGAGTAGTTGTGAGTTCGTAACGAATTTCACGGCTTATATCATAAATATATGATAATTATATATTAATTTATTAATATCGTATCGAGCATTATTTTGGATATTAATGTACCATCTACAAGTTAGATACAATTGTGATACAAGTATGATACAATTATATTTTATGCATTGTTATATCTGATATAATTCAAATGCAATTATGATATAGTTATCATACAATCCATGAATATTTTTTTATTTTTAGTGTTGTCTGATCTCCTAATAAAAGAACGATGCAGTTGATGATTTAATAATATAAAGCTATCGCTATTGGTGGCAAGAGAGAAGATGGAGATTCTAGGTTCAGATTAAGGGAAATGTAAAAAAGAAAGAGAGAGAAGAAGAACGGGGGAAAAGGAAAGTATATAATTCAATCCATTAATTGAAAGCATAATAATTAGATAAGAGCCTTTTAAGGAGAAATCTGCACAATTTGTATAAAAAACTTAGATACTTATTAAAAACTACAAAACATAAAGAATATTGGTAAATAAGTTTCTAATATAGTATAGCTAAGTAAAAATTACTTTGTAAAAAGGGCATGGCTAGCCAGTTTTTTGATTGGTCATTCAGAAATAGTCAATGTTTGCAAAATCATTGAAAAATAGCTACTATTTTGCTGCAACACGGGAAGTTCCATCATAATATACTGGAGATCAATGCACCTGTGTATGAACTTCCAGCATATTATGTTGGAACTCCAACATGCGAAAAGTTCCAGCATAAAATACTGGAGATTGAAGCACATGTGTATGAACTTCCAACATATTATGCTGGACGAACTCCGGTATATTATAATGGAAGTTGAGTATACTATACTGGAGTATACTGG
>JASVEL010006199.1:0-18459 GCA_032618575.1 Nicotiana noctiflora
ATGGAGTCTCTTATTTTAGGGTGTAGGGTCTAATATTTTAGGGTCCAATAATAATGGGTTTGGGTCGGATCTATATTAAAACTAAGGGTAAATTTCAAAAATAGCCAGATTTACCACTGGTCGTTGAAAAATAGACAAGTTTCAAAAGTCATCGAAATTTAGCCACTTTAATCTGAGCGAAAACACTGTTCAAAATCTGAAAAAATATGCCCGCAAAATTTACTGGAGTTCTAGCATAATATGTTTGAACTCCCGTAAATTTTACGGGAGTTCCAGGATAACTATGCTGGAACTCCCGCAAATTTTACTGGAGTTCAAGCATAATTGTGCTGGAACTCCCGCAAATTTTACGGGAGTTCCAGCAGTATAATTGTCCAGTATAATATACTGGAGTTTAGAACACTAGTGCTCCAGTCTCCCGCAAATTTTACAGGAGTTAGCAAAGTTTACTGGTCCAGCATAATATACTGAAGTTCGTATACAAATGCACTAGAACTCCCGTATATTATACGGGACCGGTCCCTGTTGCAGCAAAATAGTGGCTATTTTTCACTAACCAGTGTAAAAACTGGCTATACCATGAAATTTTAACTAAAACTAACGTATGAGTTTGGTGTCGCCATGTGGCCCATTTATTAAAATAAGAGTATTTGTGGTTAATAGTAAGACGGCAGGGGATTTAATGCTCCAATAGTACAACGGATGGCTTATTTAAACTATTGATGATAGTAAAGGAATAGATGAGACACATTTCCGTAAAGTAAATACTCAATAAATTTTATCAACACTATAATTTAAAATATTAATTCTTCACGAGCAAATATAAAATTATTTTTAAATAGTAAAATAAAAAATGTATGATAGTTTTGAGAGACATAGATTTAAGACATGAAGATCTATCAAGTAAAGATATTAATTTTGGTCATCTATTTTTGAAGACATATTCAAATGATTTTCTTCCTCGATGTTTTCAATTAGTAAATATGCAATATTATGATTCATTATTTGAATTATTCACAAGTTTTATATTCCTATAGATAAAAAGAACTTTAATCATTCATTAAAGAATTTTAAGAGTCAACAGTGCAAACTAATGAATTCAACACATGTATATAAATTATTGGGCGAGTCTCGGACGTTGAGCATTAGGTGTGTTTACTGTATTAGAAAAAATTGAGTTTACACATTAAAGTAATATAAATATGACATGTTATGACACGTAGATTGATCAAAAAGTTATGATTGGCAACGAGGCACGAGCTGCAACAGATACGAGCAGCGGCATAGAATGAGGCACGAGCGATTGATGCACAAGCAATTATTCAAAAGACCCAGCGCCCATACCTATTTAAGTCCAAGAATTAGGGGGAATGAATCTGACAGTACAATGAAGTGCAGATATAGTATTTAATGAGCCTTAAATACTAAAAATATTAGAGAATCTATATTGAATACAATGATTATGTAACATCGCATTTAATGTCTTTAATTATCTATAATGGCCTTATCATGAAAAAGGCAAAATGCATATCTCCAAAATAGCTATAAAAGAGAGAGAATGAATCAATTGCAGGGACATGAAACACTACCTGAATACACTTGTTTACTTTATTTTTTCTGACTATTTCATTATCGGCAAAATTATTCTTCTTTATTTATTCTTTGATTATCAGTAACCCAATCTGAATTATCGCTTTGACCAAAATTCTATTTTTTGGTTAAACAAATTGGTTCCGTTACCGGAAATCTGATAATCTATTTTTTCTTAAAAACTTCGTTAAATCAACAATCATGTCAAATGTTAGCGGCAACACCCAAGGAAACCATGGAAATCAAGAAAACCGTCAACTCTTAGGGGACTCACAACATGTTAACACTCCGATCCCTTCTCCACAAAGCTCGCCTATGCGGTCTCGGTAAGGAACTCCCGATGGGTCTCACTCAAACGCAAATGCTCAATTTGACAACGAGGAAGCCATCAATGAAGCTTTACAAAAGTTAATCGCTCAACGGGTTAATAAAGCTCTTGAGGCCTTTGCCAACCAGTTACCTATTGCACCATCAACACCAGTTCCAAATACAACCACTTTGAAAAATCCACGTTCTGGGCTTGTTAATTCAGGCAGTGGCGGAATTCCCAGTGAGTCACGAGATGGAGAACTAGGTAACGTAGTCAATTCTGATTTACAAAATTTAGTTCTAACATTGCAGAAACGGCTTAAGAAGCAAAGTGACCTCATAGAGCAAATACTTGGAGTTACGCATGTAATCAAAGGAATAGATATGGATAAATATTCGTAGCAACCTTGGAAGCCAAGTGCTGCTCCTTTACCAATTCCAAAGAAATTCAAAATGCCTGATATTCCAAAGTACGATGGAACAAATGATCCACGAGACCACGTGATTGCATTTACAACTGGCGTAAAAGGCAACGACTTGACCAAACAAGAAATTAAATCAGTATTAGTCAAACAATTCGGTGAAACGCTTAATAAGGGAGCATTAACATGGTATTCTCTTTTACCCAAAAATTCTATAAATTCTTTTGCTAAGCTTGCAGATTCATTTATTAAAGCACATTCGGGAGCTCAAAAAGTCGAAAAAAGAACAGAAGATATTTTCAAAATCAAACAAGGGGACTATGAATTGCTTAGAGAGTTCGTGGATAGGTTCCAGCGTGAAAGAATGACGTTACCGCGTGTACCAGATAATTGGGCAACTATAGCATTCACTAGTAATTTGAACGAAAAAAGCTCAGAAGCCACGAGGCGACTCAAGGAAAGTCTTCGTGAATTCCCAGCAACAACATGGAATGATGTTTACAACAGGTATAACACAAAGTTAAGGATCGAAGAAGACATTATCTCGCGGTCCCAAAAAAAAAGAAAAATTGAGTTCAAGACGGATAGAATCAGAAAACAGTTCTGGTAAAAATAGGTATGAACCATATATGGGTCCAGTTGAAAAAGATTCACGGTCAAAGCACAGTCAAGATACGATCGTAGATCCAGAAATAGAAAATTGGGTTCATCATCGAGGTATGGAATTGATCGCAACACACGAGAGTCACGAGATGATGACAAAAACCTGAAGGCATGATTTGGCGGCTATAATTTTAATGTAAGCACTTTCGAGCTCGTAGCTGTTTTAAGAGGCATGGGTGATAAGGTGTGGTGGCCAAAAGAAATAAGGCCAAATCCAAATAGGGGCAATCCCGAACACTGGTGCGAATTTCACGTTGATCATGGTCACAAAATAACAGATTGTAGGTTGTTACAAGGTGAAGTGGACCATTTGTTGAAACAAGGGTATCTCACTGAGTTATTCAGCGAGAAAAGTAAGCAAGCATACATGAAGAATAGGCAGGAGCCCCCTAAACCACCTTCTTCATAAAAGACTGTTAATGTTATAAGCGGGGGCAAATAAATCAATATTGTGACGTATACAATAGCAAATAAAGTATCCAAAGTTACGATTACCTAGGGGAAGTGGGTGTGACATATATTAGAGGAAGAAAGCATTATATTTGATGATACATATGCGGACGGTGTATTAATTCCACATAATGATGCATTAGTAATCTCTTTACTTGTACATGACACTAATGTGAAACGAGTTTTAATTAATCCGGGTAGCTCTATAAATATTATCCTGCTAACTAAGAGTCCTGCACGAGATGCAAGTTGAAGCTAAATTAATACCCAATGCGCATACTCTGTTTGGGTTCGACAATTCCAGCATCGTGACGAAAGGTAAGTTAATTCCCTCTCACAAGGACTCACCTCGCTCCAAAGAGCACTTACAATATCAAGAACGTGCTCAAACCCTCAATTTGGAGTTGCACGATCCGAAACTAATTAAACGAAGTAGGAACTAGTCAATGCAAGCTCACAAGATCACATTCTAACTATTAAAGCAATTTTCCAACCTTAAACACAAGTATCCTAAAATCCGAATCTGGGCCCACGTGCTCGGATTCCGACATTTTTTGAAGTAAGTTGTTCTTTGTAACCTAAGGATCAATAATATATGGTTTCTACTTCATTTCATAACCAATTTTGTGGCAAAATATAAGTTTTTTCAAAACTCTAGGTTTGGATCTAACCCCTTGATTTTTCCTACTCTTAAGGTGTTAATCTACCCAATAACTCGAGTATTAAACTTAGAAATAAGAGGGACAAAATTACCTCAAGATGCTATGTGGAAATCCTCTTTCAAGAGCTCCAAAATCACCCAAAACACGAGTGTCAAATGGGTAAAAATGGTTGGAGCCCGTATTAAATGAAACGCACTGCTTTAGCGATTTCTGCATTTGCGACCACGGAACCGCATCTGCGGTCCCGCTTCTGTGAGAGGAAGGCCGCATCTACGAAATTGGCCAAGCAAGTTTGGACCACTTCTGCGGTCTTGAAACCGCTTCTGCTGCTAAGGAGCCGCTTCTACAGTTTTGGCCTCGCCGGCCTTGGGCCGCATTTGCGAGAGGGCGACCGCTTCTGCGATCTCGCACCTGCGACTAACCAACCGCAGGTGCGGTTATGATAGCAACCTGAAGTTTCAGCTCTTTTAAAAAATTCCAACTTTACCCGAGCCTCATCCGATTGGCGCTCGGGTCTCCCGATCCCCGCCCGAACATACCCATAGGTTTGAAGTTACAAAACAGACTTGCTCGAAACTTTGAAACGCCCGAAACAACGCTAAATCTAAGAATCACCCCCTAAAACCAATTGAATCAAACTTAAGAAGTTGAAGTTCTTAATTCACTTCTAACATGCTAAAATGTACTTAAACTACTCGGATTGTCACCAAATTTTATATGCAAGTCTTAAATGTTATATTAGACATGTACTGGGCTCCAGAACCAACATACGAGCCTGATACCGACGTGATCAATCATTATTTTGTTTTCTTTAAATCCTTTTCAGTTTCAATTTCAAATAAAAATTCATTACTTGGGCTAGGGACCTCGGAATTTGATTCCGGGTATACGCCCAGGTCCCATATTTTCCTATGGACCCTCCGGGACGTCAAAACACAGATCAGGTCCATTTGCTCAAAATATTGATCAAAGCCAAACATGGTCTTTTAAGAAAATCTTAAGGAATAAAGTGGGCTTATTTCAACTCAAACCCTTCTAAATCCCGAACCAACTATCCATGCAAGTCGTAAATTAGCTAAAGCAAGTGCGTGAAGTTTTATTTAGGGGAACAGGGTTCTATAAGGCAAAACAACCGGTCGTATCATTACATATCCATTTCCAATTAGATTAATAAAATAGTCAAATGGAAGAAATTATCTAAAACATATACCTTTTCAAGGACTGGTAATAATTATGAGCTTCAAAGAATAGAGTTTACAAATATAAAATAAATACATCTTATGTTTGAAAGTACATACATAGAGTTTTTTAAATTGTATTGCCACCATGAACAAAGGGCAACTACAATAGGAACGCATGTACATCTTCAATATGGCAACCATCGAGCACAACAACAATATCAGCCAATATTTGCATGCAATGTGCATAAGTGTAGTATCAGTACAACCGACCCCATGTACTGTGTAAGTAATAAACCTAACCTTATATTGAAAGTAGTGACCAGCTGAAACATAGGTCGGGTCCAACACCAATAACCAATAGCAGTTCATAACAATGTAGATCATATAAGAAAGTAACTCAGAGATATAAATGCTTTGCTTTTTCACAGTTTTTCAAAAATAGTTTCGCTTTTCAAGAATATCAATAAAAAAACTCAAATCCCATGCCGTAATCGTATTAAAATATGAGATAATTTGAAAATTATAATTTATCAAAAAATCCTTATCACCTTAAATAAGATGTTTCATTTTCTTTCAAGATAGCAAGTGTGTAATACCTTTTTATTCCCACATATCAATATGTATGAAGAACCATGAATGACGTGATACCATACATCATGAGAAAAATGCATATTTGTGCATGTATTTCATGTGTGCATGCCAATACCATGTATCTCAGAGATGAATCATGTACTCACACTCTTAGAGTACTCAATCTAATTGTCTCACACTTTTCACTCATCATGCTCAACACTCGTTACTGCATATGGCCAATATAGTCCAGGGAAATCCATCCTGAAACGTATACAACACTATCTATAAGTCATCCAGTATCGAGAAAAAAGGGCGATCCAACCCTGTGGAGAAATCCATCTCTAGGTACAAGTGCTTCAGAAAAATCCATTTCCAAGGTAATCCATCCCTCAATAATATCATCCACGCTCACTGGGGGTGTGTAAACTCTGGAGAGGCTCCTTCAGCCCAAGCGCTATAATCTGTACGGGCAACTCACATGCTATATTATCAATATCAGAATCCACACAGGCAACTCACGTGCCGCACGAATAACTCATGTGCTATAGTATCAATAACCTCACAATTAGGCCTTCGGTCTCATTCAATCGTCAATATCTCCAATCTCACGCACGGGCTAACAATATCATGAAACTAACCGATAACAATGATATGATGTATCAATAAACAACAACCGAGACTAAGATATGACATAAATGCATTAATATGAATGAGTATGAAATATCAATGAGATCGGTAAGATGACAGCAAGAAACGACCACTATGGGTCCTAACAATTGTCATCATAAAGCCTAAACATGATATCTAGCATGATTGACAACTAAGTTACTTAATCACATTGTGACTACACATATATCAACAAGATTGGCCACTAAATAGTGACATGGGAACAACAGAGTCACAAATCATAGGGTGCACGTTCACACGCCCGTCTCCTAGCATGTGCATCATCTCAACATCAATCACATAGCACATAATTCATGGTTTCATACCCTCAGCACTATGTTTAGTAGAGTTACTTACCTCTAACAACAAAATTCCAGTACCGAAAAAGCTAAGCGATGCTCCAAGAATTACATTTCACGCATTCTGAACTTTGAATGGCTCCAAACTAACCAAAAGCAACTTTAATACAACAAACAATGCTAAAGGAACCAATCCCAATCGAAAAAGGTTGAATCTTTAATCAAAATCCCAATATTGGCCAAAAAGCTTAACCCGGGCCCGCACCTCGGAACACGATAAAGCTCATAAAATGGTCAACCCATTCAATTATGAGTTCAACCACACTAGTTTCACTCAAATCCAACTCTGAATCAGTGTTCAAAACTCAAAAATTCATATTATGAAATTTTAGACCAAAACCCTCAATTTCCTCTTTAAAAGTCATCAACCAAAAGTTAAATCGAAGATAGATTCACAAAATATAACCAAAACCGAGTAGAGAATACTTATCCCAATTCATATGCCGAAAATCACCTAAACAACTGCCCAATTCTGAGCTCCCCAACTCAAAATATGTTAATTGAACAAACCCCTCGCTTTATCATTGTTCTGCATCGTTTCTTGTGCCAAAAGATCACAAAACTCAGTTTTGATGCCTCCAAAGGATTCCTTGTGAAATTCTAGTCAGGTATGATGTATCCATGAACATACCTGGGGTGATCCCACGTCACCCTATTTCAACTAGTCCTGATAACACCATACAACTAAGTATCATGACTCCATCCTTTGTCCGTAAACCACAATATCTAATTTCCAACATTTGGAATTTACAACAGGACTTGAACTTCGCAGCTACACATTGTATAAGTCTAAACAAGCCATATCAAGCCATAACCATGACCCAAGATACAATCACAGGATATACCTCCCAACTTAAATACTCATAGTGATAACTTCCAATCCCAATAGTTGTTTGGTAACCAACTCAACACCGTTAACGAACCTCATATCAACCAAAATCTTGTTCTGAACCTTTGTACATTATCAATGATGAAAGAAACATGCAAAAACTTGTAACCACTTATCAAACCAAAACTCTCCCTCATTCGACAAGAACTAATGCCAATTTCTAAGTCGACTTTCAATATTATCCTCCATACTTGATGTAATCAAATCTGATAGTATCCATTCTAGGTCCAATGACTTAATCACATCTAACACAACCACTCTAGTGACATATCACATCAATACAATCTAAAGTCACAATTCGTACAATTCATGCACCAATAAGTAACAACCCAAATGTACTAAATCATGAAAAATAACTCAAAAAAGAGAATCATCTCGCAATTTCAACAAGTACCACCACAACCGAAATGCTACAAACCCATCATACCTAGTATAACCAAGACACACGAATCTAACACAAAGTGTTATATATCGTAGTTAACCCTTTTTGTGCGTGTAATCTTATTTCTTTGGTAGACACATTACAAGCCTTGCCTATTTATTTGAATACCATCAACTTGAACCTTTTCGCCTCTCATGAGCACTTAAATTATAATAAACTTTGTAAAAGTTAAAGTGTGGGGTGGTATTGGTTTGGCTTTTGAGTGGACATAATAAAATGAGGAGAAAGGTGCACTATTTTGAAAAAGTAAGAGCCACTTAAATTGAAAAAGAAAGAAAAAATAGTTGTATTGTTGTGAAAATATTCTTTGATAAGTGGTGACTCTTGATGTAATTGTGCTTAACGAAGTATGGGATTAATATATGTTGATGTGAAGGTGGAGTTATGGGTCGACATAAGTGTGGGGTTTTAAATGTTTAACTGTATGTATTAAAGTTCTTAGGGAAATATAGTCATTCTAATATCCAAATATACCCTACCCGACCCGGAGCCTACATTACAACCAATTAAAGTCCTACTTGATCCTAGACTGAATGAGCTCGATTAGTAAAGTAGTATACTACGGTCAAGCATATGGTGCATCTTTTGTGGCATATGAATATTATTTATGAGTATGAGTGAAATCTTTCTATCTTGAGTTCCTAATTGTTCTTAAAATTATATTATGTGTGGAACTACTCTCTTCTGTTCTGTGAGGCACTTGTTCATGAAGTAAAGGTAACATCATTCACCTCTATGTTAGAGTAAGTGAATGAGTTATGAATAATGTATGGTACTTATGAGTCCAATCTTGAGGTGAAGATATTACACTCTTGTACTTAGTCTATTTTAAAAATTCTTGGTGTGATGCGTTAGGAGAATTGTTTTAAAAGGTCGTCTACATAAAGAGAAGTTTGATTGCTCGAGGATGAGAAATATTTTAAGTGTGGTTTGTTGAGTGATCGGCTATAATTACGCATTTAATCGCTTATTATACTCTAATTTGTTATACATTAACTGAGTTTTAACTTTAATCGCTAATGTTGGCACTAATTACATATTTTATGCCTTGTATGAGTGATTATAAGCTATGTAGACGTTATTGAACGAATTCGAGTTATTTGGAGCTTTGAAGTCTGAGTAAAAGCCTAAAGAATTAATCCGGAATCGTGTTCGAGTATCGAGGATTGATTCTGGATGTCAAAATTCAAGAAAAAAGCAAATGTTGTAGAAATGCACTAGTGGAGGCACTGTACGATGCGCGGTGTGACGCATTTGTGTAATTTTATTTCAGAAATTTCCAAAGTTCATAAACTAGGTTTTTTTGTCTGATAGGAAAAGGCACTAGTGCGACGCACGGGGCGACACATGAAAAGCTATAAGTTTGCAAGTTTTCGTATTTTGGCTAGGAAAAGGAGATTTCGTCTTGGCTCAACCTTAATTGGTATAAATATATGTAAAACTTTAATTTGAGGACTTTTGGACATACTTTAGACCTAGGGAGAGCACGGAGCCGCTGTGGAGGTCGGAATTCGTCAGATTCTATATTTCTTCCATCAACTTAGTAATCTTTAAGTTTCTTTGGATGAATTACTCTTTTGCTACCATGTCTATGTGGAGATAAACTTTGCGTTCTAGGGTTGTGGTTGTCATGAAAATTGAATTTTATTAATTATATTACCGTTAATTCAAGTTATCACTTTTGGTTGTTTCTCTAATTCTGGGCATAATTTCTTAATTATTTGACCAACAATTAAATTCTATTTACTATCTATGTTATGCTTGGGAAAGCCGTATTTAGATTAGAGTAGAATCAGAGAGAGCTTTTTTTCTCAACACATGGCTCAGGAAAAGATTTCGCGGTTATGACGTGAATATACCTAACAGTCTTACTTAGTTGAATACCGTATTATATTCGTTCATGATAGATTCAAGACCATAGGAATATAGGGTTGATAAATTATAGATAGACGGATAGTATTGTAGGAACATGCTATTTATACAAACGATCCGGTCAACGAGCAATCATAGATAATTCGGATTAATAGATGTAATTACGAACCCAATAGGATTGATAAAACGACCACAACTCTGAAATCTATATCTCCATTGTTATGCATTTAAATTTCACAATAATTATTGTAATAGAAAAGTTAAACTTTTGATCATCTTGAAAATTAAATTGATTTTAGTTTGGTTAGTTAGTAGTTAATCTAAGTCTCGGTGGGTTGGACTTCCGTCTTTGGAGTCACTTTATTGCTTGAAGGTTGTGTATACTTGCTTGTACTTTGGGAACATGACATAAAAGAGTTAATGAATTTCAAGTAAAAGAGTAATACATTAATAATCTAACTTTCTTAGGAGCAAGAAATTTATAGTATATATGTTATATTAGATGAGGTAATTATAGGCAAGGACATTAAATCTAAAAGCAAATTAATAAAGAATTCACGTGATAATGAAAACCATGCTGAGCAATGAATAAAGCAATAATGATAATCGAGGAACAAAATGAGGAAAAATTGTATAAAATATAAAATATAAAATGATATTAATATTTATTAGAATTTCACATCAGAAAACGCTTTTGACTTTTATTGAAAAAAATTATACATATGTAAAATGTCATGTAACTTAAATCTTAATGGATAAATCAAAAATCAAAAATCAAAAATATTAGGCAACAGAGGACTACTGGCAATAAAGCATACTTTTAAAAGATAGTTGACTTTAATAATTAAGTTAAGAATCAAATTTTTAATAAAATGTCAAAGGAAAATAAAAAATTAATTTGTTGGCATATAATACAAAATACCAATTTGAAAAAAAATGGTAGATTTATAACTAATAAAGAAAAAGTTAGTTTATATTTGGGACGAATTCAAATGTACAACGGGAAAAAAAAGTTTCAGAAAAAGTTTTGGGAGTAAGAAAATATATATCTATATCTGGTTATATTAAAAAGAGAGAATGAACAAAAATATTAAGTCAAGTAACAAGCTAATAAAATATCATAATAGCAAATAAAATAATATTAGGAACTGAAAAGTTATTTGATGATCTTATGAATCTTTTTATAATTTCATAAGATTTTTCTATGTAAAATTCAAATTAGAAGTTCCAAACGCATATCTAAATGCTTTTTATCAAACATAAGCAAGTCAAAGGAGACTTCTGCCCAACACAAATCACACTTAAAAAACAAGTCTCCCATTTTCTCTCTTCCTCAAACTTACTCTAATTCCTTCACAAAAATAGTCAGTTTTAGACCTAAAGTAATGCTAACTTCCCAAACACTCCTTACCAAATTCCTAATTTCATGCTTCAAATTTTCTTAATAGTCAATAACTTTTAGATAGGTCAAAGAAAACATCCTTGTGCTCTAATTATTGTGATCATCGAGAAAGGATTAGTTACTTCGTACCGCAGAGGTTAATATTTTATTTATTTTAAATAAATATTATTTTAAAAAATTATATTTTATAGTTAATTTTTGATTTTTAATAGCAAAATATTTATTTATGAACACCTTCTACCATTAAGCCATAAAATAAGCTTTGTGTTATTTTTTTCTCTCCCCTCAAATTTCTAATATCCCCTCAAAAGTGAAAGAAAGGTAAATCTAAAAAGCAAGAGATTTTCATAAAGTGAAGAAACATTTCCTCCGTTCGAAAAGTGGCTGCCAACCGAGAAGTGGCTAGTCTGCTCGATTTCCTCCATTCTAATAATCAGAAGTGAAGAAAGATGAAGGAGATGAATAGCAAGAACGAAAAAGTGTTGAAACTCCATCTCAGTACAAGAAAGAAAGGTAATTCGATGCTTCTGAAACTAAGGTTTGACACATACTTCCGCAAGTCAATAATTGTAAGGATTAGTTACCGGATAATGATGTTGCTTCAACGAGACGATATTAGGGTTGTTCTTGAACAAAGACGACAAAGTTGGGGGCTGAGCAACTTGAATTTTCTGTTAATATTTTTCGATGTATCTCAATGTATCTCGCCGGAACTATATTTCATTGTATTCATAGTCATTTTGTTCATTGTATTTCAATATATCTCGTTGTTTTCTATGTATTTCATTGAATTCATTATCTTTTTTTATTGTATTTTAATATATCCTGATGTATTCTATATATTTTATTGTATTCTCTGTCTCTCTATATTTCATGAATGTATTCAAATATCTTTTTAATTAATATAATTTATGTATTCATATGTATTATATAATTTCTCTAAAGATTATAACTGGAAATACAAAATTTGTATTTGAGTTTGTTGAGTTATATTAGGAGTCTATTATGTTAATTGATTCACTTTCCGTTTAAAAAATAGTGTAATCCCATATTTCAAGCCGTGAATACAGTCGAATACAATAATCTGTCCAGTTGTAATCCCATGTTTCACGCCATGAATACACTCGAATACACTCGAATACAACAACTGATTAGATGGACTTTCCTGATTCGCACCTATTTTTGCTATGGTATTTATGAACACAGTAGCTTAAATAGACCTTTGACTAAAATACATAAGCGAGCTCTGAAAAGGATAGTGTATGACCTTACTCCACCCTATGAATGTAGAAAAACTGATTCAAATAGGCCTTTGACTAAAATACATACTATCTATAGTTAAGTAATTAAAGTATATGTAAAAATAAAGTATCATTTACTCATTGATTTTAATCGTAAATAACAAACATTGAAGTGACTAAGAGCCCGTTTGGACATAAGAAATTTTTTCTTTTTTTTTTTCAAAATATTTTTGCTTTTTTTCGAAATCAGTGTTTGTTCATAGAATTTCCAATTTTCACTTAAAGATGCATTTTAAAAATTTTCGAAAAATTCAAAATTTTCAGATCACTCACAAAACTTCAAAAACAACCGAAAATTATATTCATGTTCAAATTCAACTTTAAATTTCAAATATCATTTGCACTTAAAAAAATTTCAAAATTTATCTATTGGGAATTTTACAATTCTTATGTCGAAACACCCACTAGTTTTTACCGTTTTGTTTTTCTTTTTAATCAAGGTAGACGCAGAAAAGATACTTTTGCTCTTGTCACCTAAGAGGGTTACCAAATCGGTCCGCGGTTTTTAAGTCCACGGCTGCCAATCAACTTAAAATTAGTTTTCTAAACTATATTATAATTTTATAAAACTACTTATAGTCGATATTGTTTGTTTGTTTACGCCAGTACAAATAAACATAAGTGTAATGATATTTTAAAAATTCTTTATCTTTTTATTTTTTAACCTGCCAAAAGAAATTGCTTTTTTTTTCCTAGCAAACTTTGAGTTTGTCTTAGTTACCTGAGTTCTCTACAAATCTTTTGATTTTATTGTCAAACCTCGAAGTAGATACCACGAATCAATGTTCATAGGTCAGTAATATAATCATTTCCCACACAAATATTGATGCCTTAAGCAACATGCATGTTTCAAACATAACTTTAATTTCATGTAATGTACGCAATTAAATCTTAGGTAACTTTAATTTCATGTAATGTACGCAATTAAATCTTAGGTATATCAGCAGAGGCGGATAATAATTTAAGATGTAAACTTTACGGGTTCTTACATTGATTTTGTGTAGTAATTAGGTTCACAGTAAAAAAAAAAATTATAGATAGTTGGTGGACTTTTTAATAGAAATACACAATCTGCACAAAAGTTACTTGGTTCCGAGGAACCCATAAATTATGCACTAGATCCGCCACTCGGTATATTATGTACTTTTCTAATTCTAATTCCATTGAATTACAGTTCACGCTCACATATTTACTTCAGTAAACTGAACTTCAAATGTAACAACAACAACTCAGTATAATACCACTTAGTGGGGTACTCTGGGAAGGGTATAGTGTGTATGGAGACTTTTATCATTATCCTGGGGTAGGGAGTCTGTTTCCAAATAGCCCCCGGCGTCCTTCCCTCCAAGAACTTCCCACCTTACTCTTGGAAAAACTCGAAAAGAAGAAAAATTCCTTCCCACTTAAAGGCTATCATATAAAATTTTAATTACTTATGGTTAAATTTATATGGTTGGAGAAACTATCTACTCTTTCCAAACATTTTTTATAGTAGGTTTAGCTGTTAGGGAGGAGTTTTTTGTAATAGTAAAGATGATTTTATCCTTAAACAGTGGTTTCATATTCGAAATTTGAATCCTTTTATACAACAACCTTCCGGAGAAAACCTCTCTATCCCCTCCCTGGTAAAAGTAAAGTCTGCGTACAGTACTTTACCCTCCTCAAACTTTACTGGTGAAATTTTACTGAGTCGTTGTTGAATTTGAATAGTCCAACCAGTGGGTTCCGGACATTGAATACTTAAAAACAAAATTAGGTTTAGCTAGATGAATTATAGGAAGCTGGCCGTTTTTCATACACTTAAATCATGCTTGTGTGATGATCGTGCAAACAAGCACAAAGGAAAGTAAGAAACCATAATATTTGGGAGAAAATGCTAGTCTTTTTTAAATGTCCTAGTTGAGATATACCAGAATCATTAAAATGTTGACTTGTCTCATTTTTGTGCTCAAAAGAAAAGAACCATTTTTTCCTCTTTAGGAACCTTTTCATTCTTTCTCTTCCTTTTTCTAGTCATTTTCCACGTTCTCCCTCTATATATATATGGATGATACTTCAAGTTGAGGTAGCACAAGTGACCTCTTTCATTTTGATTCTTATTTCCTAATTAAGTTTCAAATTAAAAGGAGAACAAAAAGAAAAAGAAAATGTGTCTTAGAAACCTTCTTATCTTACTACTAGCTACTTCTTCATTGTTTTCAACTTCTTGTAATGGAAAGAAGATAGGAAAACCTAGAAAGCATGGTCATAATGCAGCAAAAATTGATAATAATTTAGGGAAAAAGCCGCAAACAATTATTGAT
Source organism: Nicotiana noctiflora (assembly GCA_032618575.1). Lineage (NCBI taxonomy): Eukaryota > Viridiplantae > Streptophyta > Magnoliopsida > Solanales > Solanaceae > Nicotiana > Nicotiana noctiflora. The sequence goes on from JASVEL010006199.1 coordinate 15,085, forward strand.
ATACAAGCTTTTGGAGCCAAAGGTGATGGACTCACAAATGATACAGAGGTAAATTATATTCTTTTTCGTTTTTTAAATAATTAACTTTGTTTTTATTTATTTTTATTATTATTTGGACAATTCTATCTATAAAGGCGTCAAACTGCATGCATTTCCATCATATGTAGATTTTTTTTTTTTTTTGTATTGCTTTATTAGTTGAAAATATTTCTAAAATAATGATCACTTTTAATTTCAGGCATTTATAAAAGCTTGGAAGAAGGCATGCAAAACAGAAAATGCTGTGCTTTTGGTGCCAAGGCACAAGATATATTATGTTGGACCAATTAAATTTCATGGTCCTTGCAAGAAAGGTCTTAGAATGATGGTGAGTTCAAATTAATTAATTATGACAGGAAAAAATAAATATATTTAAATTAGACTTAACTTGTACTAATTTATTAGTCATTTTTCTTTTCTTCATTACCTATCTTGATTTTTTTTTTTTTGTCATTTAGATAAATGGAGAACTCAGAGCTTCAAAAAATATATCAGATTATGAGCAAGATAAAAGACATTGGCTTTTATTCCAAAACATGGAAAACTTTACAGTTGAAGGTGTAGGTAGCATCGATGGCAATGGACAAGTATGGTGGAAACACTCTTGTAAAATTGATAAAACAATTGTGAGTATTAATGTAATATAAATAAGTGTGTTTATTTTATTCAAGTCAAGTAATTAATATAGTTTCATTTTTTTCTCTATTTTATACAGCCATGCAATGCGAAAACACTAATAGCTCCAACTGTAAGTTTCTATCCCGCTTTTTCCATATATATATTAAAGTAGTCCAGTGCACTAAGCTCTACTATACGCGAAGTCTGGAGAAGGATCAGGCCACGTTTCCCACCGTATATCAATAGCGTATTTAAAAGCCCGGTGCACTAAGCTCCCGCTATGTGTGGGGTCTGGGGAAGGGCCGGACCACAAGGGTCTATAGTATGCAACCTTACTTGCATTTTTGCAAGAGGTTGTTTCCACGGTTCGAACACGTAACCTCCAGGTCACATGACAGCAACTTTACCAGTTACGCCAAGGCTCCCCTCCCAATAGCGTATTTATAATTCAGCAATAAACATTACTAACATATATTTAATTTCATTTGACAGGCTATGTTCTTTAACAATTGCACAAATATGATAGTAAGAAATTTAGAGTTGAAGAATCCACAGAAAATGCATTTGACGATTTCTAAAAGTGAGCATGTTGAGGTTTCAAGATTGAGAGTTACAGCACCAGCTGATAGTCCCAACACTGATGGGATTCATGTTTCTGGGACTAAAGATATTGATATTCACCATTGTTATATTGAAACAGGTTTAAAAATAAATTGGCATTAATTAATTTTTCTAATATTGTACTTTATTAGTCTTCTTTTTTTAAGTCACTACTTATTAATTAATGGCTTGAATATATTTTTATGGTTAGGTGATGATTGTATATCAATAGTAAATGGTTCCAGCAATGTTAGAGCAAGATATATACATTGTGGACCTGGCCATGGGATAAGGTAATACAATTATATGGTAGAGAATTTAAATCGAATTTTTTTCTTTTTATGAAATACTACTAATTAATATTTGTGTCTTTTTTGTTTTAGTATTGGAAGCTTAGGGAAAAATAAAGAGGAGAATATTGTTTCAAATATTTATGTACATGATGCCACCTTGAGGGGAACAACTAATGGATTAAGAATAAAGTCATGGCAGGTATATGATTTGGTTTCCCACTGTTTATTAACTTTAATCTAATTAATTAATATAATAAATCATCCAATATCATGTATTTTGAGTTCCTAACAAATTTTCACCACTTATCATTTAGCAACCACCTGGGAACTAAAACTGTAAATCTAAGTCTAGTTTTGTTGAAAAACTGGTTAATAATGTTATTTACACCTCACTTTATCATTATTTATTGTTTTTATTTTCAAGATCAGATAAAGTAGATATTTATCTTTGATCTAATTTTATTAGTGTGTAAAAGTTTCAGTACTTTGCATTCTTAATTTCTTATGGTTTTTTGAATGATCAAGTAATTTTGTTTGTTATGGTTGACATAACCCTATCATTTAGACAAGATTATGATATATAATGCAGAAATATCTTAATTAAGCTGCACCAGATCAGGATATACATATTCTCCTCTTATTTTATTACTTAACCATGATTAGTTAATTCTCTCCGTCGCAATTACGTGACGGTACTATTTATATTTCGAAAGTCAAATAAATTATTCTTTGACCATAATATTTTTTAATTATATATTTTTAAAACAATTGTAATACTCTTTATGTAATTTCTAAATATATAAACTTTATTTCGAAAAACTTAAAGATTTTATGGTCAAATGCACGATCAAAATTAAGACGTTTGAATCTCGAAAAGCGAAAAAAGTCATATAAATTGAGACAGAGAAAGTATGATTTTACAAATATCCAATATAAGTAAGTGTTTATCATATTTCATATTATGAAATTTTTCTTTTGTTTTAATATGTTTATACTGAGAAATATGACATGAATATTTTTGATTGTCTAATTCTAATAGGGAGGACGTGGATATGCAAAAAACATTCTTTTTCAAGACATAGATATGGTGAATGTGACCAACCCCATAATCATAGATCAATATTACTGTGACCAAGAAAAACCATGCAAAGAGCAGGTAATTAATTAAGTCATGTGATTAATGTCAAATTTCTTTTTAGAGTAAGTTGCAATATTTATATTTTTATTTGTTTTCTTTTTTCCTTTTTTTTTATTTTCCAGAAAGAAGCAGTGCATGTGAGTAATATAATGTACAAAAACATTAAGGGAACAAGTTCTACGCATACTGCAGTTAAATTAAACTGCAGCAAAACTGTTCCATGCCAAGGGATACAAATGGAAAATGTGGACCTACGTTACCAAGAAGGTTCAACTGTCAAAGCTTTATGTGCAAACGTTAAATACACAACAAAAGGGATAATTTCCCCAAAATGCCCTTCTGAGCACCCGTTAGCATTTTTATGGAACTAATTATTTTTTCCCATTTTCGTTTGTACATCATCCCTTTATTTCATTTCTACAACTCCTTTCGTTATTGAGAGCGTAGTTGCCATTTGTCCTATGGAAAAGTTCTGTAATAGAAGGAAAGGAAGTGCAATTATAAGTTTATAACTGTTACTGTATTATGTATTTCTCAGTGAAAGTTAGTGTTGTGAAACATCTTTTTTTTTTTTCCTCCTATATAATGTATTTATTTATTAACTTCTAATGTCTATCTCTGGTTCTGTATTCCTTGAGTGGGGTCAAGAGCTAAATAAGGAATGTTTTTGCTTTATTGAAGGAAACT
>JASVEL010006200.1:0-127656 GCA_032618575.1 Nicotiana noctiflora
ATTAAAAGAATATGTAAACACTAACTTTATTTAGGGAAAAAGTATAGTAGGACGCAATAATATAAGAGATATTAGGAGCCGTTCAAATTAGGAAAGATTTACTAATTTATTTAACTGATTTTAAAATTCTAAATATTTGAAATTAATGAATTTAATTGATTTTGAAAAATCCTAAATTTCTAATCAATCTAAACTTTGTGAATTTTTCTTTCTCCAAATCACAACTTGAAAACTCTTATAACATTTGTATATAGAATCGTAAAAGATAAAAATTTAAACAAATAATATATGCATATTTGCAATTAAATAAGAAGAGAGATTCAAATAAATATGAGACAGTATGCTTACTATGGGCAGAGCGATTCAGATCCACACTAAATTCACAAGTAAAATTAAATAACAACCACATAAAGAATAAATTAACGTAAAAAGAAAAAAGAAAAAAAAAAGTGAAAGAAAGAAAAGCTTAAGCCTCAACCTGAAATATGCAAATAGTCAAAAATATGTTGTAGGCTTTACACAAGGACAGCCGCAAGATTTTCTTTGTGGATGAGTCTAAGACCAAATAAAAATACCGAATAAACCTAAATCATGATTTTCCTGTGTTATGTAGTATTATTTTTCTTTAACAAATATGTTAATTACATAGTCAAATAAGAAAAACATTAATACATAATATTTACGTTGATTTGGAAGTACTAAATATTAGAAAATAATTAAGACTATTCCTAAATATTAGTGAAATTATGACTAAAATAAGGAATGATTTAATAAGCAAATTTTTATTTGATTTTATATTCCTAAATATTAGGAGGGTATTTAAATTACAATTTTGTCTAATGTGAACTCTATTTTTAAAGGGTAAAAAATGCGAACGATATTTCGCTAAGGGCCTTCGTACTTTTAATATATATATATATATATATATATCTATATTATTATAAAAGCATGAATAAAATGTTGGATTACAAAAATAACCTTTTACTATTAAGTATAATAACTCACAATAAAAGGACATAGTTGGTATTATAGACATTAACTTTGTAATCCTATTAGTTTTGGGACAAAATACTTGACGTTAGAATCCAATTCCTACATGTTACTTTTAGAAATTAGATTTTATTTTTTTTATTTAAAACGATAATTTTCCAATGTTCGTTACTACTGAAAGAATAAAATGTACACTATTCGTTTATGAAAAGTCAAAGAGTCTCCTTAACAGGACTTTTCATAAATGTCCAAAATTCACTTCTTATAAATATTATTAAATAATTAAATAAGGTACATTTTAATTATTTAGAAGGTTTTTTCGTTAATTTAACTTTTAACTTTTGGGGTTCTCACTTTTATAATGGCACATGATGGTTTAAATATTTATTTATTTAATGAAATAATAAAATTTAATTAAGAAGAGAAATAATAATAAAACAATCATCTAAAGCTCGCAATAAAAAGGACATAATCGGAATCATACACATTAGCCTTGTAATCCTATTAGTTTTAGAACATCATATATACTACACGTTAAGGATCCTACATGATCACCTTTAAAATTCTATTAGTATAATTATGTTCGGGCATAAATATAAAATACTACATATTAGCATGTAAACCTAATACATTTAGGAACATGTTAGATTTTTTATTAATAAAATTATTTTTGGGATATGGACATATTTTTAGCCACGTAATTCTATTACTTTTATGATATACTTCTTTAAAAAATTATACTACTAATTTAATTTGAAAACGTATTATATTTTCCAAATTCATTTAGAAACGGGAGAGCCTATATTATTATAAAAGTACGAATATAATACTGATAGGCCAAAATTACTCTATAATATTAAACCGAGGAACTCATAGGGAAATGACATAGTTGTAATAACTTATTTTTTTGGATTATAATAACTTCTATGTTAATATTTTTAATATTTAAGATTTTAAGATTTCAAGATTAATACAATCATGTCTATTGAATTCTTATTAAAAATATGTATGAAGGTTTAATAAGATAAGTTTCATAAGAATCCTCCATATTAGTAATACATTATCAATCTATAAAATTAAATACAAAAAAATTAGAACAAATGCTCAACGGACTGTATAAATTGTTAAAATTGAGAGAAAAATTCCTACGGTAATATATCATTATATTATATTTGTACTTCTTTCCTATCAAATAATATTTTTTGATTATTACCTTTTTTATAATATAGAAAAATATACACAATTATTAAAGAACAACTAAGAATCTTTTTAGTTTAGAAAATAAACGTGTGACAGAAGAAAGAAAAAAGTTGGTAAGAGACAATATCACTAAAGATTTTGAAACATAAAAATTAAAAGTAAAATATCAGATCGATCTTTTTATTCTTAATAAAATTTATGGTGGATAAAATTATAATTACGGTTAAATATTCAAACATTAGATGAAATAATATTAAGAATCTAAATCAACAGAAAATAAATTATATATAATGTTAATACTAATTATTCAAATCTTTCAATTAATTGTTTGGCCAGAGAATCCAATTAAATTATTTTTCAAATTTATCATATGAGTAAAATTATTTTTCAAGTTTTAAAAAAACACTTAGGGTAAAATAATTTATTCCATAAAAAGAGTATTAGAGATTAGAAAAATAGATCACAAAGTAAAAACGATTAGTGTAATATTAAGAATATCATACAAGCGTTTGAGTAAGCACAATCAAAGCTATATCCTGAACAAGAATAAGCTTTCAAGACTATATTATAAAAAGCAGACTCTGGTATAGCGAGATTATCCTTTATAAATGCCTCCGATGAAATTGAAATAATATTCTTAGGTCATACATTACTTGCAAATGTCAGATCAAGAGGCATGATATTTTTAGAAATAAGAACAAGTGGTGTACCAATAACGATTTTATTATGAGGTCGTACAACTCACTTTAGATTTGATATACCTCTTCAAATTTCTGAAGTAACCATCACAAACATATGAAAGCAGAACAATAGTGCTAAATTTATAAGTAAAACAATAGTGATAGTATTTGATGAAGCATATTTGACTAAGCGTCAAACGATCGAAACAATGCCCAGAGTTTTATTGATATATTGAATATCAATGTACCGTTTGGTGGAAAAGTAATAGTTTTGGAGGTAATTTCTATCAAGTACGATCAGTAATTTCAAAGTTGACCAAAGCAAAAATTGTAAAATCTAGCTTGCCAGAATTATACTTATGACCTCAAACGAAAAATATTCAAATGACAAGAAATATAAATGTAAGAACAGATCCAACATTTAGTGACTTCTTGCTTCGCGTCGGAAACAAAGAAGGACATCCAATAAAAGATAATTTTCTTCTAAAACACTTGGTTATCAACCCCAATGGTAATAGTAGTGCATTTAATAAGGAAAATATTTTCATCACTAGATTAAAACGCAATCTATGAGGATTACATAATAGAAATTAAAGAGCTATCTTAGCTAACAGAAATGAATTTATTGATCAACTAAATAAAAGGTTGATTTCTAAGTTTTATGCTAAAAATAAAATACTTTTTGGTTTTGGCTCATCAAAAGATGATACCAATAATTACTACCAAGAAAAATACTTAAATACTTCAATACAAAATGACCTTCTACCGTATATATTTATTGTCACGTTCATTATTTCTTACGTATATTAGTGTGACCATATATATAATAGACTAAGTTGAAATTGATCTTTTATTGTATATAGGTTGATTTTGAAAAAAAATATGGCCCTCATGCCTGAAAACATAGATCCCTTGAATAGCTTATATACGTACGATATATAGAAGTTTTGACAATAACGTCATATATGTAGAACTTATGATACTGGTAAATGGCTTCTAAGTATGTGTTTATCCCTGAATTTAACTTTCGTCTTTCGAAACTAAAGAATATCCTTCTAAATTTGTGTAAAAATAATTTTCTGTATGTTTGTATTTTGTAGTTATAATAAATAAACCACAAGGACAAACATCCTAAACATTGGGCTATATTTACCATAATATGTTTTCTTATGTGAATAATTATATGTTGCACTTTCAAAAGAGATATCAATGTCGACAGCAAGAGTTTTGGTTATGGCAGAATAACCAAAGTATTATAAGGATACATATACAAAAAATTATATCTATAAAGAAGTGTTCGGTAAGATATCATTACATTCGATACCTTTAAACTACAATACATAATTATCTACTTAACATGACTAAATTGATCATTTATGTAAGTTTTGATTATGCCCATTCATTTTAAATTCACGTATTATGCTAATGTACTAATATTTTTCAGTATTTAGATAATTGTTGTAGTAGTATATATAAAAAATTTCTCATTAATTAAATTTTATTATTCTTTTATCTGAATAAATGTTTAAACTATTATGTGCCAATATTAACGTGCAACGCACGTTTATAGATACTAGTATATATATATATATATATATATATATATAGTGGCGGAGCCACGTGCACCAAAGAGGTGTCAACCGACATCCCTTCACCGAAAAATTACACTATATAACTTGATAATTTTTAAAAAAAATATGTATATATACTATATAATGACACCCTTTAACTTCTTGGTGACTTTATTTCTTTATATTTTGACTCCCCTTAATAAAAATTCTGGCTCCGCCACTGTATATATAGATAGACCTATGAAGTGGATATTCGAACATGTGTCTCTTCCATTCCATGGGCCAAATGTTTTTTCTGAGAAATATTTGCGGGTAGTAATTACAGACAGTGGCGGATCTAGGGGGGCGCAAGGGTGTTCACTCGAACACCCTTCGCCGAAAAATTACACTATATATATAATGTAAAATCTATTTTTTACCTCTATATATTCAGTTTTGAACACCCTTAACACTATGCACTAGGTACAATTTTTTTTTGAACACCCTTCATCAGGGTTCTGGCTCCGCCACTGATTACAGACCATACATAAATGCATTTATTATGTTTCAACTTTCAAGTTATCAATGTCTAAACAGCCAGTTATAGCTATTTATAACAGCACTATAGATGCAGACATGACACAAGAATTTTAAGATAACGAGGTACATATGTTGTTGATCATTCTCACAGTTTGGCTTGTTCTTGAATTTGCTCCTGTTCAAAGTAAATGAATTCAGAGAATGAGGACCAAGTTTAAACAAGAAAGTGAAAAGAAACAGTCAGAAGTTTCGAAGGGTCGAGCTGACAGAACTTGCAGGCATGAGACTTCTTTTAATAAAATGTATCTCAATCCCCTCTAATTACATACTTCCATCTACAGCAAGCAGAATGGTGATATAGTAGGCGCTTGGACAGTATCTGGTTGAATTAAAAAAATATAGTATTTGAAGTTGAAAGAGGTATTTGGAAGTTCAAGCTGTGTTTTGACATGAATTTCACTTAAACTAGAAATTGACAATTTGTGAGTGGATAATAATATTTGACATGAATACTACTCAAACAAGTTCTCAATATGTCACCATTATTTCAAATACTGAAGCTCAGTATTTGCAGATACTGAAATATTTTTAATGGCAACCGGGAAAGCTCACAGCGGAAGGGGGACATAGAGATACAAATGAGTTCTTTAACCTTCACTTGTCAAGAAATTTTAGTTTCGCAGAAAAAGAAGTCATATTTACCATTTCGGTTTCAAACAGGAAGCGATTTTCTGAAGAAATATATTAGGATAAAGCATAATATGGAGATTCACTTTTTTTTTTAAGAAAGTAGTTTTTTGGTTGCAGTGCTGATGTCCAGAAGCACCAAGCATTCTAATTTTTTTTAATTAACCAGAAAAGGAAACAGTACTCGTGTCCTGGTTTTAAGTTTGGCTCTATTGTTACTGAGAGAAAATTAAGGCAAAGAACCCAAAGTAATTGGGATGACTCACCTCTGTGACAAAGAAGGCATGGAATCCATAAGGAACTCTTTTGGGTAATTCAACAACTGCCACAGGCTCTGCTGACATTGTTTTTGCATCAATCACATTCACAGCTGACTTTCTGCACAAATTTATAAGAGAATGGTTTTAAGCCAAGGTGATCCTGTTTTAAGTTCAGTTACGAACTTTGCTAATTTTTCCTTATGTGTCTAAGAAGTAAGATAGGAAAATATTTGATAGTCAAGAAGGTGAACCAAACAACGCACAAGGGAAATAGGGACATGTGCCACTTTCAATTTTATAGCTAAGGAAAGTCCAAAGAAGATTTTTATAACTAAATAGTGAATGCTCATGTACACGTTTTTTTCTAGCGATTCTTATGTCAAGGTGGAAAAAAATGGACAATTGAGCATCATATGATCTTAAACTCATGTTGCTTCAGTATATTGTAGTTACAATTGTTCTAAACGCACACATAACAGATCTTAGATCTTAGAGATAGGAGAAGCTATGCTCTTTCAATTTACATGGGTTGAACTGTTAGACACAGCAAGTGGTCTAAACTGACCGTCTTTGCCACTCTATTTCAGTTTAAACAGTAAGAGTTTTCCTTGTTACCTTAACATCCAGAAGAATACCAAGACATAATGGTCTTAAACGGAAGAGAGAAGATATTAATAGTGATGTTTATGATAGATGCAATAAGAGAGTGGCAGACAAGGTACCCGGTGTTCTCATCATGTACGAAGAATATCAAGTAGCCATCGTCCTCTTCACATTCTGTCCCAGGCTGACGCGGAACAAATACAGCCTCTGAACCAAATCTTCCAGGTCCGAGATCAAAGATGCCTTGAACATTTCCTCCAACTTCAAGCTGTGCTTTTCCAGTCTCTGGTTCAGCATGCAAATCAAATTTGATGATTCCAGTTACCTTGGCAATGCTGTCCAAAGTGGTTCCATATACATATCGCTGCTTCCTAAATTTCAACAAAGCTACTATGATTATACCACATAAGAGAGGGGTCTTCTTATAAACCTCTAGAAAAACCAGATCAAGCAATCAAAACCAAAAGGAACAAATCTGATAATGCACATGGAAAAGCATGCACTTAGCACTCACAAACAAAAGTTGAAGCAAATAGGTAGATGATAAATGGAGGAGTTCATAACCCAGCATTTTTTACAGCAAAACATAAACTACGTTGATCGAAAATTGCCTGATAATCTTACAGATAGAGACAACTGACCTGCCAGTGTAATTCTCGTTGATCCGTGGAAAATCAACAGCAGGCTCCGATAGTTTCTTCTGTGAAGCTGCACCACTCTTCATGTTAAATCTCATCTCATATCTGCAAAAACCAAAACCAAAATCATGAACAGTGGCAGATATAAACAAGGTCAATTTAAAAAACTCAATGTCAGAGTCTCCTAACAGCTCATTGGTGAAATTCTCAAGCTTTTCTTTAACAACTCCATTGACCATGTCTAGGTTTGGATTTTGAAGACGGCAGGTGATCAACACGACTTCATCTCCCTCCTCCCAAGCATTGACTGGTAAAATAATCAAGATGATAAACCAGTCAGAAAACATCTGCAGCAAGATATTGATGTAGAGAATGTGTTGACCCTATACCTATCACAACAGATGACTACCGATTATAAGTGCAAAGACTACACTACAACTTATCTTAGGACCACTGACATCTTCAAGATGTTTGCCCTAAATCCTAATTACCCTACGGAAAATTTTAAGGTGCCATTTCCGCTTATATGTCATTGGGCCTCTGATTTATATTTACAGCTTTTAAGCTTTCAGAGGGGTAGTTTCAAGTACCTTGGTCAGGTATTTAGGGGATCGGGGAGATCGACGAGGATGTCAGACACAGTATACGGATGGGGTGGATGAAGTGGAGGTTAGCGTCGGGAGTCCGTCCTATATGACAAGAAAGAAAGAGCCATTGTTACTAAAAGCTAAGTTTTTATAGAGCAGTGATTAGGCATGCTATGTTGTATGGGACCGAGTGTTGGCCGGTTAAGAACTCACACATCCAGAAGATGAAAGTAGCAGAGATGAGGATGTTGAGGTGGACGTGTGGGCGGGCATACAAGGATGGATACAATTAGGAATGGAGTTATTCTAGAGAAGGTGGGCGTGGCCCCATAAAAGATGCCGGAAGCAAGACTCAGATGGTTCGGGCACATTCAGAGGAGGAGCACTGATGCGCCGGTGAGAAGGTGCGAGCGACTGGCTGTGGTGGGCACGAGAAGAGGTAGAGGGAGACCTAAGAAGTATTGGGGAGAGGTGATTAGGCAGGACATGGCGCGACTTAGGATTACTAAGGACATGACCCTTGACAGGGAATTGTGGAGGTCGAGCATTAAAGTTGTAGGTTAGGGGGAAGTTGTGGATATTTCTATAGCGTACTAGAGTGAGACTAGCCTGTTAGGAGTTATTCTTAGGATGCTAGTGATTAGCTACTGATGCAGGGCTTTATCTGTTAGATATTATTATACCTTCCATCTTTTTCGTATTTCCTAATTTTCTTATATTGCTGTTATTTTGTTATTTTATGTTATATTATGTTATGTAGTTTATGTTATTTTAGTCTGAGTCTATTGATAGTACTAATATATCATCTCTTGTTGCTTTCTTGAGTGGAGGGTCTCTTGGAAACAGCCTCCTTGCCCCTCGGGGTAGGGGTAAGGTCTGCGTACATATTACCCTCCCCAGACCCCACTTGTGGGATTATACTGAGTTGTTGTTGTTGTAAGCTTTCAGATGATCAAAAGTTACTATTGAAGAGTGCTCCTGCATTCCATGGCAATAACAATTCCAAGTTTCAACCATCCAAATTATTTTAAGAACATGACATATTTTGTCTGTAAACATCTAATGTGATTGTGATGACTCAAATTCTAAAACTTAATTTACAGGTTCCAAAAGGAAAATTCCAAAACTATATACTTTTTTATTGAAAGATTATTTTCCTTACAGGATTATCAATCAACTTTCATACCCATTGATCACTGCATGTACATATGCAGCTATTTGGTAGCTACAGCTTTTCCGTTCTGAATAGGCTAAATTTTACCATTTCAAGAAAGACCACAAAGTTGCTTACCATTGTGAAATATGAAGCAATTAGGAAGCTCGAACCACTTAATTAGGGCCTCACTCTTTGCGTATCGTGGGAGGACTCCAAATCGAGCCTTTTTAGTAGCATCGAAGAAAAAAGCCAGCTGATTATTTTTCACCATTTCCTGAATAGAAAATTCATATCTATGAATAAATCCAAAAATCTTAACACTATGCATGACAAATATACAATTCCAGGACAAATATAAACTCATCACCCTCCCAAACGTGTAACCAGATTTTGGAGTTCACACATGGACTTTAATACAGACTTATGGATGTGAAAACGAGTTTAATAAAGGTTCCCTTTGGTATAATTCAAAAGAATATGAGCACCCAACCCAAAACCTAAGGCAACTGATGGAGTAACCCACAATTCTATTACCTTTAAAATCTCTCACACAACCCAAGAAGGACAAATATAACTCAAAAAATAGATCATCCCTTTATCAAACAAAAGATCGAGTCATGCTGTATGCTATGGTATCGTCTATTCAAATGACCATGTACAACAAAACAGAATATACTAGATCCATTACATTCAAGACATCCATTTCATGTTGAATGAACCAGGGAATGTCACATAACTTGAGTAACAGTATGCCACTTTCTTTTTAAGGCCCGGATAAAAAGAGTAACTGAAAATGAACACTGCAAAGAACAAAAAGAAAACAGATGATAGTCATGCAAAAGGTAAAAACTACAGCTGTTACATGCTTCTTCAGACCATACCACAGTGGACTTAAAGAAACATTGAATTAAAGAATAAGTATTTCTTAAATTATGGAGGTTTCAAAAGTATTAAAATAGAAATATTATATTTAATACAATTATAATCAGAATTCTTTTTCTCATCTATGGTTGAATGTGGAAATAAGTATGCTACTAAATTATAAAAAGACAAGTGTAATTTGGATGCCAAACTGACATTACAAGTTGCTTGTAAAGTTCATGAAATGACCTAACCCAATTAGTGATTGTTGGAGGACTAGCATATAGTGGTAGCTATGGTTTTTCATTTTATATTTGCAGGTTTAAAATATTGTCCAATACAGGTACGCTGTATTTTACTCTGTTTTTGTGGTACGCATCTTTGAACACTTAATTATCTACAACAAAGCTCTTACTCCACTTTTAGGATCAGTATCTTAACTTTTTCTGTTTAAAGAAGTTTTAAGGTATGTATTTCAAAGTTCAATTCATTTTCTTATGGTTCTTTAAACGCATTGTTGACTACCATTCTTTCTAATAATATACTTTAGACACGAGTAAAAGTTAGGAATGTAAATATGAGATGAATTTCAATAAGTAACATCTGTAGCAGCACTTTTGTACCCCAAATTATTCTGAGTTTAATACTTGCTACCAATCATGAAGTTTTATTACCAAAGTTTCGACAAGCTACCTTACAGTAGCTGATTCTTAAAACAGAAGTCCATAAACTAGAAACCTCCTTGAAGTCCTCTCCTATAGGACTCCAATAAGGAGGTGGACTGATGTAACAAGACTTAACATCTCTCTCTGATTCAATTTTGGAGCCAAGGCTTTCATCTCTCATAAAAAGCTTACATCATATTTCCACCAAGAGAGGAAAGCTGATATTACTACAAGACAAGTCAGTAAATTGTGAGCTACAGAAGTGTCATACCTTCGGTCGGAAACATAAAGGGAGATCCATCATAATTGCATAATTTTCAGTAATAGCAAAATCATGCATCATGATAGGCTCTGGTATTGTTATTGGGACCGGATCCTGCATGATTCCATCCTTTGATATGACCCTAAAAGTGATGTAAGGTGGGTTGTGAGAGTAGCCAAAGGTAAACATCTCACCTGCATGCAATATTTCAAAGTCAAATTTAGAGTGTTCTACCAAAACAATGGCAAAATAATGCATGCTCCAAACTTGTACTAGATGATCCATTTTTGGTTCTTCTCCACTTTTGAACTCTGGACCTTGAACTAAGAATATATCACAGATACACAACATAAGCAGGTGACTGCGTCAAAGGTAATGTTGATTGAATGTCACTAGATAGTATCCTTCACATAAAACTGCGTACACAGTACTCTCCCCAGACCCCACTTGTGGAATCACACTAGGTTTGTTGTCGTCGTTGTTGTTGTTGTCACTGGATAGTTTATGCAGAGTTGGCGTTTAAAATGGGAACCTAATCCTGGGTCAACCATCTTTCTTCACCTCTATTTACAGCCCAAAGGGTATGTTGCTCCATCTTCTGTTCACCGTCCTATCCTCAACTTCAAATCAATTTGCCTTGGCATTCAGTTGTTAAATGTGATTTGATAAAAAAGTACTATGTTATGGAGGAAAATAGCAATTTTCTTTGGTTTTATCTAAAATCTACATCACCACTATCAGATTGGTAAGCCAGGCATATAGGAAAAGAGGTGCCAGCAAATGAGAAAAGAAGACTGAACAGATGACTCAGCTAAAGGAGGTCATGCACTGAAAGGATTGCAGTTTTAATCACAATCGTTAGAAGAATACATGTACTGGTACTTCTTTCATCAATAAATATTTGGGTACCAAAGTTTAAGGACAAATCTTTTGAATTAAAAATAGTGACATGCTTATTATTGGTAATGCTGAACTAGGACTGCTGCTCTCTTACCAGTTACAGGATCAACTTTTGGATGGGCAGTGAAGGAATGCGCCAATCTTTTGTCGTAATCCAGCATGCCGAGTGTTTGAAGATCTCCATCCTCCAGAACTTTAAGTGCATCTGTGCAGTGTACATGCAGTATTAAAGGCAGCATATATGCTTATAATCTAAATCCTTGAGTGAAACAATATTAACTACTAATACTTGTGATCTACCCATAACCAAGAATTCATATTACAATTTCACTATATAATCGTGATTGATATAAGGAAAAAGAAATGGAAAAAAGGTCGAAGACAATAGCTATTGAAAGCCTTGCACATCAAAAATCATAGATATGTCATATTACTGAACAAGTCAAACAGAGCAGTGGCTTACAAGGTTTATCAGCCTCTGAAAGTGCCAAAAGATTCCCATGGTGATATACTAAAGCTGTATTAGCTGAGGAAGGAAACAAATTTTATTTTCAGCGGGTAACTGTCACATAGACTACATAAATATTGTTATGAATCAAGATGCGTTCCTTCCATCATTAACAAATTATACTTGGAAAGTCTTGTCAAGAGAGGACAGATAGACTAGCAAAAATTCCAGCCAACTAACCTGTGCCATTTCCATAGGTGATATCCAATACTTTCAGCTTTGCTCGGAGTATTTGCATATATACAGTGAACAGACCGAACAACCCTTTAAGATCTCCAATCTGCAGATGTAGTAAAGCAAAGGTTTTATAAAGCATAATGCATGGTAGCTTGACACAGTAGTCCCATTTGGTTTGGGAAAGAAAATTGAAGGAAGAAAACTAACAGCAGAAAGTGACAAGACAAATGGGGTGAATCAACTTCAGGTCATAAACACCAATAGGATGTCTCAGTTCCTTTCCTCTGAATTACTGGTGCTTAAAATTTAAGAGTTACCCTGTGGAATTAATCGAGGTGCGCGTAAGCTGGCCCGGACACCATAATTATCAAATTTTTTTAGAAGTTAATAGAGATCTATGACAAAGGCATGCCAGTAGATGCACCACTTCAGTTTACAGTGATCATAAACTAAAGGAGAAAAGAATGACACAATTATCTTTAAAATAGATCCATCTCCAGTATGAAGATACAGAAAAGAGTTGAAAAAGCTTTCTGAAGTGCTGTAATTGCTGGGGCATTTTTTCAAACTGATGTTACGCCCTAAAGGACAAACCACATTCGAACAGCATCATTCTTTTGGTCATGATCCCTAATTCCAGAAAACCAATAAACAACAATACATTTACTAATTGTGTTCCCCCTTTCCAAATAGCTTGCAGAATAGCTACTTAATGAAGCATTCACAATTTGGTGAAATACTTTTAAAAAACGCATCCATAGTTATGTAAAGAAGTTGTTGAAAGCATCAACACATGTGAAGAAGTTTTAGTAGAAGAAACTGCAGTCATTATTATATGAAGCTTGGTGGGAACAAAAATCTAGGGGTAAGAATATTAAAACAAATGCACACCTTCATAAACTTAGCTCCTCCAAAGAACTCTTCTTGCTTTAGACGTGATGTCCTCACATAACGTGAAACATAAGTTGCTTTTCCATCTTTAATGCGCAAGCCATGAATCATGCTGAATAAAGGCTAAAATTTGAGATTGTATTACTTCTTTCCACATAAAGAGTTATTAAGCTTCAACATAACTCGTCTAAAAAAAAAATTAAAATAGAAAAAAGCTGATAAATGGAATAGGAAAACCAGACTAAAAATTACTTTGTCTTAATATAGGACAAATGAATAATTGATGCAATTTAACCAGATTGTGTGCAAAGTAAAAAGATTAAGCAGCACCAGGAGGAGCACAAAAGAAAGGGGAATAATTACAACTACTGCTGCTGCAGCTTAGTCCCAAAACTAGTTGGAGTGAGCTATATGAATCTTAACCATCCATCTTGCTCCATATAGTTCAATAACTTAGAGTTCTTTAACCCTAGAGGTTCTCTACAATATCTACTGACCTAACATCTCTACACAGATAAAAAGACTGAACCCGAACCTGATGCAAGCATACCTTCATGACCAAACATTAATTTTAATTAGTTGGTATCACCTTTATGGGCCTTTTACTTTTATTGTGTTCCTTTCCCGGCCAAGTATGTATAGATTCCAGGAGATTGTAGGTCTTTCAGCACAACTTACCTTCCCTAGGATTTTAGGTATACCTTGTCACTTTTTTATACCTTCAAACATCATGGTTAACAATTATAGACCTAGACAAGACAGCAAAAACACACTGATATGAATTAATTGATATAGTTTACAAACTAAATAGTCCTGATCCGCCTCATAATGTGCTTCTTAACTAGCAATAGGTTAAAAAAACGTTCCTGTAATCTGAAAATTCATTGTCTTGCCATCCTAATGCTCAATCCTTTCCTGTTATCATCAAATTCAAATATTTAATTCCTTGTCAATTCTTCTCGTCCTGTTATGATAAATTTAAAGATTCATACCCTTGCTATCATTTTTACGCTTTCTTTTGTTGGAAAAATGGTATCAATCCTATTCTGGTGAATACAAGGTCTGTTTACGGAGACTATAATGCCCATTTGAGTTGTTCAATTAAGAAAAGAGTACAAGAGCCTTCTAATCTAAAGTTACAAAATGTCAACTGAAATTTTCAGTTACTTGCCACTCGTATCAGAAAGGGAAGTTTAGTCACATATAAGTGGTTATCTATTTCAAAATGCTTAAGCTGGAAACAAGAAACACATAGGTAGCTGGAACAAATAAAACTAGAGTCGTAGAGGTGCTCCACTTCTTGTTCAAAGCAATAAGAAAATAACTTATTACTGCTCCAAATTGCAAAGTCAGAATTGTAAAGGACATACCCATCCCCATCAAACCTGCATACAAATAAAGTGGGAATAAGCCTCGATGCAAAGAGTTCCACTACAGAAAAGTATGATATTCATTTTAATGAGCTACAGGGATACAATGGCAAGAAAGAAACAAATAACCAAAAGGAATCCAGAGAAGCTTATGATCGTTTTCAGGAAGAAATTTTAGGCAGAAAATGAATTTGAAAGTCCTGAGGACGATAGGTTCAGGATAAAAGACGAACCAGTGATATCCAGCAACCGGAGCAAACTTTGGATTTGGACCAACCCTAACAAATTCACCATTAAGGCACTCCTGTAATTAGTTCATATTACTAGGCATCATAAGAGTAAAGTTGATGGCAACAAGCACAAAATGTAAATCCTTAGCTAAATCAGACAATATTCCTTATGCTTTTAATCGAGGAGAAATGAAACTAATGGTAAATAAATCTTCTCCTGCCTCTGTCAAATAAATCCAAGCAAATGCAAACCAACAGCTAGATATGGCCCAAGAGAAAAAACATGAACAATGAAATGAAGAATAAAACAACACGATGCCACTTAATCTTCCATGCATTATAGTTTTGCGTTAATTGCTTGCTCTTCACACCACTGCACAACTGAACTTCAATAAGCAATTTAGCCCAAGCTGTTACTTCCGCTAATGCTGTTAACTATATGTTACCTGCTAATTATATGTTATCTTAATTTGTACTGCAGTAAGGTCCCACTGAATCATCCACGCAGTAAATCATATCCTGCGTAACCAAATGTACTGATATTGACATGCTACGTACGCTAAA
Source organism: Nicotiana noctiflora (assembly GCA_032618575.1). Classification (NCBI taxonomy): domain Eukaryota; kingdom Viridiplantae; phylum Streptophyta; class Magnoliopsida; order Solanales; family Solanaceae; genus Nicotiana; species Nicotiana noctiflora. The sequence goes on from JASVEL010006200.1 coordinate 15,320, forward strand.
CTGCCAAGAAATCTGCTCTGAAGTCTGAACATTGTCACATAGGCTTTAACCAGTTTCTTATTAGAGTTTTGGACAAAAGATATCTTACAGATTCCCTAGAAATTTTAGAGCAATGAAAAGAATAAGCAAATGTTTTCCTGCACCAAGGATGATAAAAGTGAATTCTTTACGTCAATAGAAAGAAGTCTCCCCAGCTGTCATTAATCAGACAAAATATATTTTGTGCTAATCAAGAATTCCTAATATTCTGATGGTGTAGAACTCTAGCGAGATGAACTCACGCAAACTGTAATTTTTATCACAATACTTCGATCATGTTATGGGAGTTATTATTACCCTTGAAATTTTGAATTATTGTTATTATTATTATTTACAACAGCACACATTTCAATGATAAATATTATTAGGAGTTATCCTACTTTCATTAGAACCAATTAAGGATCAAACTAAGTTTCAGCTGAATCATGCTGACCAAACTCAACTTATTCTTGGATTTGCACTCCTAAGATTTTGGCATTTCCTCATTTTCCCCTTTTTTTCCTTGATGATAGAAAAAGATGAGCATCAAATTAGTACCACTTACTACTTCTCCCTCTACCATTTTCTCAAAAAAGTAAGATTGTAATAACCAACTCTGTATCCTTCGTTTAGATAGACAAACTTCAACACCCTTCTTCTCTAAGCACAACCCCTCTATCCAAAGAGGTGTAAGCAGGGGTGGATGTAGTATAGAAGCTATGACTTCATCCGAACCCAATAGCTTTTGCTCAAACTCTGTATATGTGTTAAAAGATCCACCAAATAAGTACGAATAATTGATTTCAAACCCCGCAGCTCAAATGAGCTGTGCTACAATTTGAAACTGGAATGCATAAAGTTCAAATGGGTCCAATAAGCACTTAATTTCAGCAAATATAACTCAAGAATCACAAAAAAAAAAAAAAAAAAAAAAAAAGCAAACAAACAAATAGATAATAAGTAAATTACTAAAGAAAACTAGTGAACTGACCGGAAGATGGCCTGTGACGGATAGGTCTCTAAGAGGAGGAGTTTCATCAGTCGGTGCAAAATTCCCTGAAAGATAGTGAAGTGGCTTGGTCGAATCGTGCATTAATTTTATGATTACTTTTTCCAACAAGTCTATGGCCTTCCCAATTACTCCGTTTTTCGGCTTGGGGTTCACCACCACAACTCCTCCTTCACTTCTCTCTACTCCATCATCTTCTTCTTTTCTCCCCATTTTCTCCACCCACTCAGTTGATTGTTAGAAAAGGTTTTTTTCTTCTTTTGTGTGTGTGTATTATAAAATCATTATGGTCTGTAATCTGTATAGTGGACATTGGTGGTTTCACTTTGTTGATGACGGAGATGCCATGGACACGTTTTCCCCTGTTTTGTTTGTATTCGCGGGACGTCTTTTGGAGTAACGGCTAATATAGATACCCGAATTGTGGATTAAGATACTTTTGGGTACTAACTATACACTCACAAAGTCACAACTGACAAGCTTCCACCACGCACTATCTTTTGCATTTTGGATCCCTCATATATGTCTTAACTTCTAATTAGCACCCTATTCTCTCATTTTTGGTGATTTACTGCCTAATATATTATTTCCTATTAGGAAAAACACAAATTTACATTCAATAAGGACACAAAATGAATTTTGTTATTTTTATTTTAAAAAGTGATTTATTCACCATTGACAATGCGTTATACTGTATTATTTTTGTTGACAATGCGTTAGCAAAACATACAAGAGAGCTATGTGATTAGAAAGAGTCCTCACTTAATGTTTATGACAATGATAAGAATATAACTTGGGCCTAACTCAGGCCACCAGCTATGAGGATTGTTCAAGACCATATAAGGAGATCATGACATTCATTCCTCACCGATGTGGGACACAACTCAACACCCCCTCACGCACAAGCCTGCAATTGGAGGCCAAAATTTTACGGTATAGCCAGTTTTCGTACTGGTCAATCAAAAATAGCCAGCATTTACCAAGTCAATGAAAAATAACCGCCGTTATGCTGCAATAGAGACCAGTCCAGCATAATATACTGGAGCTCAGTACACTTGTGTATGAACCCCAACATATTATGCTAGACCGGCATTCTTTGGTGGCTCCAGTATAATATACTAGAGCACTGGTGCTCCAAACTCCATTATATTATACTGGATCATTATACTTGCTGGAACTCCAGTGTATTATGCTAGAGTTATTATGTATTTATGCTGGTCATATTATGCTGGAGTACCAGCATACTATATTGGAACTCCGGTATAATATGCTGGAGTTCAAGTATACTTATGTTGGAACTCCAACATAATATACTGGAGTATTTTTCGGGTTTTGAACAGTGTTTTCACTTAGATTTATCTTTACATAAAAAGTGGCTAAATTTCGATTGCTTTTGAAATTGGGCTATTTTTGAACGAGCAGTTGTAAATCTAGCTATTTTTAAAAATATTCCCAATTGGAACGTGGACAATATAAATGACGGCCCAACATCATAACAATAAATTGGGATGAGCCTTGGCTCTCATTCCATAATAAGAATGGAACTTGGACTTAACTCAACCTCAAAAGTTAGCTTATGATGTGAGGATTGTCCAAAACCATACAAGGAGACCATGACAAATAGTGAATGAAAGAAAGGATATGGAAGTGTAATAAAGAGGAAACTATATTCCCCAAACATATTGAATGAGAAATTCTAGTACATTCTGTAGTAGTAGCTATAGCTGCAGCTTTATTTGGCTTTCTAGTATTGCCCTGCAGCCTGCTGCTGTATGTAAAAAATGAACACATAGTTCAGTTGTCCCTCTTTATATTCTGGCCTTTTTCTTTTGGACTCTATTATACCAGTTCTGGATGGAAATGTGTATTTTTGAAGTTTAACAATTCCATTCTAATGTGTATAAAATGAGTTTAGATACATGTATACCTCCAGAAAACTTGACATACATTTATTGCTTATAACCGGTAGTATGAATATAGTTACATAAATCACAGAATTGATGACGACAACTGAGAATAGGGTTGCATGTTGCTGGAAGACTGGCCTGCTTGATCCACTCTTCACAAGTATTTTTCACAGTTTGGCTTGCTCTTGTATTTGTTCCTGTACAGAGTATGATGAATGGAGATAATGGGACCAAGTATAGACCAAAATGTAAGAATGAGAACAAGTAAAAAGAGAGTCAAAAACTAAAACTTGCTGCCATGAGGGTCCTCAGAAGCAGCAAATTGAAAGTCTACAATTAATACATAATAAATTAATCATGGTAATAACTAAAGAAAATTTTAGCAACTATTTATCAGCAAAAATCTTAACTTAGCTAAATCTTAGTTTAAGCAAGGGTAGAGAATAAAGAAAACTCCAAATCTAGGAAGGACACCACCCGGATCATAAGTTAAGGTCACTTTATCCTACATAGAAAACATTAACCAACAATAAACAGAAAATGTCAAAGAATGTTATGTTAACTCACCTCTGTGACAAAGAAGGCATGGAATCCATATGGAACTCTTTTGGGTAATTCAACAACTGCCACAGGTTCGGCTGACATTGTTTTAGCATCAATTACATTCACTGATGACTTTCTGCATAATGAACCAGAGAATGGAATTGGTTAGAAAATATCTCAAGTTTCTGGCACAAAATAATGTACCTTAAAAGTCAAAATTGCTCCCCTGAAAGGGAAGGCGTAATTGGTCATTCTCCTATTTAGGACTGAGATTTTCTTCAATGGAGAATTCTCCTTTCTTAACATTTGTATCTTATTACAAGAATAACAGAGAACCATTTTAGGCTTATGCTAATCTTATATTATGTCCCAGTAGGAATTCAGAGAACCCATAATTGCTTTAAAAGACAAATCACTTGCCAGTTTTGCAATAAAGTGGACCCAAATAGAGAGAGGAATATACAGAAGACTCATAACCCTCACTAGTTCGAGAGTGCAGCGTGTTTGACTGATTGAATGAGACTTTCTTTTATTTTGATAGGATTTGTGAAAATCTTGGAAAACTTTCAGCAGGAGGTTACCTAACACGGCATCTTAACGATTTCCAGGACATGCCACAATCTTTAAATCATAATTGTGAGGCAAGTTGCATTATTATGCTCTTTTACTTAATACTTGGCTTGAAGCAGAAACTTTGAGATGAAATCTGCATTTCCTTTACCACTTTATTCTTGATTTAAAACAGTAAATTCAACCTAAAGACATCTATCTTTTTGGTCTCACATAGAAAAGGTCCAAGTTAAGATAATTGTGTATTTTGTTTATGCAACGAAAGAGAGTGGTAGATGAGGTACCCAGTGTTCTCATCATGTACGAGCAATATCAAGTAGCCATCGTCCTCTTCACATTCTGTCCCAGGCTGACGGGGAACAAATATTGCCTCTGAGCCAAATCTTCCAGGTCCAAGGTCGAAGATTCCAAGAACGTTACCACCGACTTCGAGCTTTGTTTTTCCAGTCTCTGGTTCCGCATGCAAATCAAATTTGACAACTCCTGTGATCTTGGCCAAGTGGTTTAAAATGGTCCCATATACATAGCGTTGCTTCCTAAAGTTCACAAAAGTCACTATCATTGTGATGTCACAAGGAAGATTTTCTAAACAAACCTCTAGGCAGACAAGATAAGAAATGAAAATGACATGATCAAGTCACTAAAATTAAGGCAAGCTTCTCTCAACACTATGAAAAAAGGATGAAGCAAGAGAGACAGCCAGCAGATGTAGGTGTTCCTATGCAGCACTTTAACATCCATTAATCCACATCCTAGATATTTTATGTAGTGTAGGAATTTTAGAATTAAAATGAAAATGTTGTAACAGCTAACCTTCCAGTGTAGTTCTCGTTGACCCGTGGAAAATCAACAGCAGACTCTGACAGTTTCTTCTGTGATGCTAGACCAGTCTTCATATTGAATCTCATCTCATACCTGATAATTACGACTAAAATCAAGAACATTCAAAGATAATTAAAGTCAATTAAGATCATGAGGTTACAGTTACCCTACAGCTCATTTGTGAAACCATCACGCTGTTCTTTTTCAGTTCCATTAATCGCATCTAAATCTGGATTCTGGAGACGGCAAGTGATCAAAACCACATCATCTCCTTCCTCCCAAGCATTGGCTGGTAAAGCAATCAAACAAAACACAGTTTGGATCGGTTCGTAAGAGTTTGGCATTTATATCTTGTGACTTGTTGAAGTTTATGAATGGTGCTAATAAGAGTTAAAACGTTTTTTATATTTTTGCAGTCTATAACAGAAGTTACTCAAAGCCAGGCAGTCATTGTGTCTAATGAGACGATCTGAGAAGTGCAAACCATCTATATTGAGTACAAACTGTATCCATCTCTTCAAAGCTGTAGAGAAGTATATCAGGAAGTGGGTTTAATGAACTCCGCAGGTTGGTAGCTATGTTCTCGGTTGCTTTGTAGTAATCTGTTTTCTGGTTATTCAGAGACAGCAATTGGCTCTCGAATTTCATCCCACAACTAGAAGAAGATTGTTTCGAGGTCACTGTGGTGTGGCTGAATGTAGAGCAGTCCGCCCTTACAGCCTTCAATCAGTAAATTATTTAGAACTTGGGAAGATGGTCAAAGTAACTTGCATCAAAGCCACTGCACTAGATGGACATGTAGTAGTCAGCCCAGAATGTTTTTCTTCTTTACTAAAATACTATTTCGGATGAATGGGGAATTACGTCGGTTTATGCAGCGTAGACCCAGCATGAGGCTTTTTAAGGTATACACCTACGTCGCTATTGAAAGGTGTCCAAGGTCAAACATCAGGACTAGAGACACTACAATCTTGGTGAACCCCCTTCTATCTTTCTTTCAGTTTGGTACTTTAGCAAAAGAGGAAATTTCTATGAAGGTACTCAAATTCCTTTTCCACCAAAGGAATTAATTAAAATTTACTCGAGCGACTTCTCTTTCAGGAGAACAGTTGTATGCAGATAAATCCGTGCCTTTATGAGTTTCACTTATACCGTAAGTTGCTTATGGGTTAATTCTCAGTTCTCTTCTTACCCCAAGTCCCAGTAGGCCAGCATAGTATCAGTGAAAGGCTATCTCACAGAAGTTAATTGTGACCGCATGCCAGTTTGAGTGAAGTGAAGTGAGCAAGCACAATAAGATTTGCAAGAGGCTATTGCCAAGAAAAATAAGAGAAGTAGTAATGTCTATATTGTGCACTCGTAACAGGCCCGTAACACAACCAAGCCATGATTTCAATCGAAGGCTTGCTTCTTAGGCATAGCCAAAAGATGCATTTCCATTATTTATATTTTTGGCTTTCTCACTCAAATAATAATGAAGTTAATTTCGGGCTAGATTTATCATCATTAAGTGTTACGAATATCCTGCAGATATTATCTTACCATCCAACAAATGTGGAAAACATGCAAATTTTGGCTGAAAGAGCAAAGCACAAAGTGAAAAACTTCATTGGCAATAAACCTTCTCTACATGATAAATTGTTTTCTCTAACCAGTTTAATGGAGATATTCCATAATAGGGATTATCAATTGAAGTGAAACTTGCTCCTTACAAAAGTCAATTGAACTGAATAATTATATATATTTACATCCTGGCTAGAGTCTGTTCAGTTTTCCAATCAAGGACAAACTCAAGGGACATGAACTTCCAATATTTCAGATATAAAAAACCGGAAAAAAAGATGGAGATTTCAAAATTTCATACCATTGTGGAATATGAAACAGTTAGGAAGCTCGAACCATTTGATTAGGGATTCATTCTTTGCATAGCGTGGAAGAATTCCAAAGCAAGCCTTCTTTGTGGGGTCAAAGGTGTATGCCAGCTTTTTATTTTTCACCATTTCCTAAAAATACATAACTCATTAATCAGCTGAACTCCCTTTCATAATTAATTTTGACTAAAAACATGAGGAAAATTTCAAGTGGTATCAGGAGAGTAGAGCTACTCTCCATAGTATAAATTAATAGAAAGAAGCTGTAAAGGTGGCATACCTTTGGTTTGAAGTACAACGGAAGATCCATCATAATTGAATAATTTTCAGTAATAGCAAAATCATGCATCATAACAGATGCTGGTATAGTTATTGGAACAGGATCTTGCATGACACCATCCTTGGATATGACTCTATATGTAGCGTAAGGTGGTGTCTGCGAGTATCCAAAAGTAAACATTTCCCCTGTATGCAAATATTTCCAAGTTAAACTATATTTCCTATCCAAAAGAAAAGAAAAAATAAATATTTCCAAAATAATATAGGAATAAATAAATCATCACACATTTACTCCCCAGATTTATTTTACATTCATATTTGGTCTTCTTGTACGCTTGAACAAAATGCAGCTGACACAGTAATAGCATCAAGTGGAGGAAGCCAGCATATGAAATGGAAGGGATACAGGGGAATGATGAGTGATACCCACAGTTGATCGTTGTTTTGTTTCTTGAAAGTTTAGCATTCTATATGAACAAAGGATTGGAAACAACAACAATGTTTTATTTTTTCCCATAATTTGTAGGCAGATTCACATGACTGTTCTCTTACCAGTTACAGGGTCAACCTTTGGGTGAGCAGTAAAGGAATGTTGCAACCTTTTATCATAATCCAGCATGCCAAGCGTTTGAAGGTCTCCATCCTCCAGAACTTTAACAACATCTGTGAACGAAATTTTCATTTTGCCAATATGAAGAAGGAAAACAATCAAAAACAACAAATAACAATCTTAAGTTGCCTATCAAATTATTGTTTGGCAGTTTGAATACATATAAAATCATTTCTTTGACTTGCAAGGTTGCAATATAAATGGAACAAAGTGATTAACTATAAGATGTCAAAGAACCATTAACAACATAGTCGGGCTAGCAAGCAATTAGATTATAAATAGCTTAAATTTCTCAGTTAATAGATCAAAAAGGAGAAGTGACTTACATGGTTTATCACCCTCATGAAGAGCCAAAAGCTTCCCGTGGTGATATATCATAGCTGTATTAGCTGAAAGAAGGTGAAAAAAGCTCATTTCCTCTTCCTAAGTCTAACACAGGCATACAGAAACACACATCTATGCATATCATTCTTCAAGAGATCCAGTTCCTTCATAACAAAACGTTGTTGCAAAGGTAACCAGCAAGATAACAAAATCATACAACCTCAAACTTGGTTGACCTACCTGTGCCATTTCCGTAAGAAGTGTCCAAAACTTTCAGCTTTTCCCTGAGCATGTAAATGTATACCGAGAACAATCCGAACAGTCCTTTAAGATCTCCAATCTGCAAATGTAGTAGTAAAGACTAAATAATACTCCCTCCGGTCCAAAATAAGTGATTTTTTGGTTTTTTTCTTGTGGTCCAAAATAAGTGATTTTTTCAGATTTCAAGGGAATATGTGTTAGGAATGTTTATGTGAGATAGTAAAGATTAATATGGCCAATTTCATTGCTAATTAATGTTAAAAGGTGAATTTCTTAATCTGTGTGAAAACATCCAAAAAATCACTTATTTTGGACCGGAGTGAGTATACAAAGACATGGCTGCTTGACACAATAATAGCACCAATTTGAGGATTAAGAATGCATCTAACATCAGAAAGTATCTAGCTATGAGGTGAATCCAGGTAAGTGATTGGTATTCAGAACAACATTTATTTAATCATAAAAGGACAAATTAAGAACAATTTGATGGTTTAACATTGAATAAGAATGCATCTAATTTATCTATGAGGTGAATCCAGGTAAGTAATTGGATATTCATAACCATTCTATATGCTTCAAGCTCTGCTCTGGGAGAATGCCCCCCCCCCCCCCAATGTGATCGACGTCGCATTTTTTACTCATAATAGGTTAACTTAAGAACAAGTAGACCAAGAACTATGAGTAGGTCATTTCAGTGGAAAATCATTTTAATTGCAAAATCACCATAGTACTAATGTGAAGACAGAAATGCCGAAAGTTGTCTCTTCCCATCATTTCATCTTCTAAAGATGAGTATATAATAATGGTCCTTTTATGTGGGAGAGCAATCTCAATAATCATCAAATTTCTACCAGCTTCTCTTCCCCCGATTCGTCTACTCTGCTTTCTGATTGTCTAACAGGAACTTTATTTTAGTAAAAATTGCTTTCTAAATCTTGTTGACCGTAATAAAGCACAACAATAACTGATACTTACCAACCTAAAAATTTTGGTAGTGTTACTGTTCGTCACACCAAGGAAACTTTCCAACATTTAATTTTGGCAATTTTAAGTTTTCTGGTTTTAATGCTCATATTGAAAAGATTACCAAAGTCACATTCTCCTCCAATTGAGTCCCAAAAGATTTCTTCTTCACTGTTCCTTCAGAACATTGTTGACATGCTTGAACTGTTACATTCTCATCCTGTATTCTATATCCTCTTCTTTTTTTTATTTTTTTTCCTTTTCCTACTTTTAGTAATGATCCTTATTCCATAAGATGAGGATGACAGAGTGTCACATGTTGATTTTCCAGATACTTAGTGAACAACTTATGCTAGTTTTCTAGATAAAGGATCCTCAATTATGCAAGAACAGCTCAATGGTTCCCAAAAAAAAAATGGACAGATGATTACATTAAGTTCAAGAAATTTCAAACTTATATTGCTTGAAGTTCCATAGAATAAAAGATTAACAAGACAAAGAAATTTGAGAGTTAGAACTTCAAAACAAATGTACACCTTCATAAACTTAGCCCCTCCAAAGAACTCTTCTTGCTTTAGACGAGATGTCCTCACAAAACGTGAGACATATGTTGCTTTTCCATCCTTAATTTGCAAGCCATGAATCATGCTGAAGGAAAAATAAAGTTAATCAAGGTAATAGTTTTCTTTGATGTCATACAATAATGAGGATATTTTCCTTCGCATTCAACATGTGCTCCTCCACATATCAAAAGCATATGAAACATAGAAATATAGATAGACCAAACAAATTTTGTTGTCACTGGAAAAAGGCAAACAAGAAAATTGAACTAAATAAAGCATGACTAATGCTGCATCATAAGACGATTCACGAAATAAATGTTTTCACAGTATGCTGTCTCTTAATTAGACGAGAGAGTAGATAGACAAGATAATGAACAAAGCTGGCCCTGATATTAAGAAATGTGCCAATCATCAATCATTTTTATTCGGAATCCCTAGCAACAAGCATCTCTCTGTGTACCATATCTGACTCTTGTTAAAATGACATAGTATTATTGAGCCAAAAATTTTGAAGAGCCATATACAAGGTCGACAAACCATATGAAGTTATCAGTTAAAAAAAGAGTATAACAACATGAATGAGTTCTTCAAACATTCAAAGATTATCAAGTGTGAATTCCTTGCCTCATTAAATAATACCAGGAAGCTGATTAATCACATGAAATGCAATAATCTAGTCCAGTTTCAGCAAAATGAAGACAGTGTTCTTGCTCAAAAGGAGTGAAAGAGTAGAATACTAGTGGCACTTCTTTTCCGAAATGATTTGTGGCAATTTACTATGTATGCTAAAGTGAAAAGTCAAGACTGCAAAAGACGTACCCATCACCATCAAACCTGCACAGAGGAAAAGCAAGGATGAGGCTCAATAATAGCAATTTTTAACTGAATCTCTTTTCTAACAAAGAGCGCAAAAGAACATTATATATATGTCAATGAACAAGAACGATGAATTTGTTTATTATGTAACCCCAGAGATTGTATTTGTTTTGGAGTAGGAAAGGGGGAGAAGAGAAGGAACGAAAAGACAGTGATGGAAATAGGTTATGAAGCAAAGAAAATACCAATGATATCCAGCAACTGGAGCAAATTTTGGATTTGGACCAACCCTGACAAACTCACCATTTAGGCACTCCTGTCATGCAAAGTTCATCATGGATAATTAGATTCCGGCGAAGCCAACCAGATTATTCCATCATAAAAGGAAGATCTTAAGAACTAAAGTTGTTTCAGATATGTTCTCCTTTATACTAGAGATTAAGGAAACAACAATCTGTTCACCCCGATCAGTTTTCATAATGCAAACCTGAAAAAGTTATGGGGACAAATGGAAGCGGAGAAACAACCAAAGGATGAAATATCAACTGATTAGTATTTTTTGAAGTAAAACCTTTTGTTATTCATCTTATTTTCAGAGCTGACAAATATCAGATGATTTATTGCTACAGCTGAAGTTCTTGGCATGTCACATACTCACATATTTACAATCAGGTTAGGTTGCAGTCTTGGTCCTTATTATGAACAAATGAGTCATGACTAGAACTCTCAAAAGCACACTTTGAGAATACAGTTACAAAGCTCAGTTTCAACAAGCTCTTGGAGCAAATATGCATATTCTGCTACTATGTGGTAACCGAGAGTCGATTAAACTGCAGGTTTACTTCAACAAACTTGTATTTCTAAATGGTGAAAACATATTTGGTTTATCTTAAAGATGATGTCCTATTATATATTCTAAGAATCTTAAATTTCCATTACAGTCGGATGCCACCTAAATCTTCACTAACAACATAGTCACATATCATAGAATATAGTTTCACATTTTCACCCGCTAAAAGTGTTAAGTAATGACCTCCTAGAAAGATGGAACTCTAAAATAAAGCAGTTCCCCTCTTAATCATAAACTTCACCGCAACAAATTTTTAAATCACTTAAATTTTTGAAGGGGATCCTTGGAGCAACAGTCATAGGTTTGAGTTGTGGAATCAGCCACTGATGTTTGCATCAGAGGAAACCGCGTACATCACACCCCCTTGGGATATGGCCCTTCCCCGACCCTGCGTGAATGTGGGATGCTTTGCGCACCGGGTTGTCCTTCCTTCCAATTTTTGGATTTTCTATATTCACCTATTTTCTATGAGCAGCTCACAGTTACAACTACTAATAACTTTTACTAGGAATTATCATTTGGAAATTCTTTGGGCAACATGACAATTGATCTTCTCCTGCCATGTATTGTTTTATAAATAAATCTTCATTAGTTCAATATGATAAGCATTTCAGCTACTTTGTTTCACAGTTCCCGTTGCTTCATCCCCACTGGTGATACCGATCAGATAAATGATGGTAGTAATTTCAAACTATTTAGTATTTACTTTCCATTTTGTCCCAATTTATGCGGCACACTTTCCTTTTTAATCTGTCCCAAAAAGAACGCCAGATTTTATATTTAGCAATAATATAATTTCTATGTTGCTTTCAATGAGATGATTTAGATAGTCACGCAAATGTATATAGGCTACTTTAGACCACACAAACTACAAAAGTATTCATTTCTTTCTTAAACTCAATGCCCAATCAAACGATGGTACATAAATAGATAACAATTTTATATAGCTTTAAACTGCATAGATAACAATTTTATCCCAGATTTAATTCCGAAAATTGCTTAAAGTAGTTTGCAAATTTACGTAACAAATTAATTAAACAGAAGGAGGTCATGGAATATGGAAAACTGTGTGGTGGAATAAGTGAACTGACCGGAAGGTGGCCTTTAACAGGGAGGTTGGTAAGAGGAGGAGTTTCATGAGTGGGAGCGTAATTTCCTTGAAGAAAGGGAAGTGGCTTGCTGGAGTCGTGCATCAGCTTCACCATCACCCGTTCTACCAAATCTATGGCTTTAGCAGCGAGTCCAGTTTGGGGTTTTGGGTCAACCACCACTACTCCTCCCTCTGTTCTCGCCACTCCATTAATCTCTTCTTTCCTTCCCATTTTACCTTAGACTCTTTGAGCATAGAAGCTGAAATCTCTGTGCTTATATATAGAAAATAATATATATACGTAATTGCATGCTATGCGTCTGTTTATTACTTAAATCTTAAATTATTCATATACTATGGAGTATTTTTATTTATTTATTTATGATCAATTAACCTATTTTGGTGAATATATTTGCGTGGGAAAGGGGTGAAAGTTTGGTCATGGTGTTCCTCTTGATACCGTTAAGCTGGTGGAGATGCTGCTGCCACGTGTTGCTATTTTCTTCGAATTTGCTAGGCGGAGCTTTGCTGGAGTAACTGTCAGTTTGTCGCCTTAATTTCCAGCTTTTCTTTTATATTTTTCTTTCCTAAAAAGTATTGAAAAGAGGTGACGGAGGCCATGGTGTGACTTAGAATTACTGAGAATATGGCCCTTGACAAGGAATTATGGAGATCGAACATTAAAGTTATAGATTAGTGGAAAGTTGTGAATATTTCTACAGCGCACTAGAGTGAGACTAGCTAGTTAGGAGGTAATATTGAAATGTTACTAATGAACTACTGATGCAGGGATTTATCTTTTGGATATTAGTATGCCTTTCATCTTTTTCGTATTTTGCCCATCCTTTGCATATTTCCTATATTTCTTATATTGTTGTTATTTTATGCTATAGTATATGTATTTTATGTTGTTTTATGTTATTTTATTATGAATCTATTAATAATACTAATATATTATTTCTTGTTGCTTTCTTGAGCCGAGGGAGAAACAACATCTTTGCCCCTCGGTGTAGAGGTAAGATCTGTATATATATTGTCCTCCCCAAATCTTACTTGTGGGATTATATTGGGTTATTGTTGTTGTTTCCTGATATAACGTTTGTAAAATGGTTTAGGGGATAAAAAATGAGGGAACAATTACTTCAATTCTGGAATTCGGGTGCGTTTCAGAGGGAAAAAAAAAAGAAGAAATTTCCCACAAAGTATTTTATTTTTGGAGATTATTTTTAAATCTCAATGCGTGACTGCCCATTGGATAAAAAATATGTGACATATGCTAAAAATTTGATATTTACACGTCGTTCTTTTTCCTCTTGGCATGGAAAATACTTTTAGGTAAAAAAAAAAGGTTGAAAATTGATCCATCATGAAAAATCTTTTTAGAAAAGTATTTTGTTCCATAATAAACCCAGTATATTTCTATAGGTGTGGGAAACTTTTTTCTTACTTTATTTATCTCAAATGGAACGGCATGCCAAATTTCATTTATCCAGGATTGAATCAACGGAAAATTAAGAACTGAATAAAGTAATGCTCTATATATGTTGTATTTTATATATCAAGGATTTTATTAAATACTAAAATATGCAGTACTATATTCAAACTAATGACCTATCTGTTTGCTTAGATATATTTCCTTTGTTTCAATTTACATGAACATATTTGACTGGGCACGAAGTTTAAGAAAAGAAAAAATGACTTCTGAATTTGTGATGTAAAATGAAGCACGTATATTTTGTATGGCTATAAAGGTAAATTATTTTCAAATAGGAAAAAAGATCATTCTTTTCGGCATGTACTACAAAGAAAATAAGTTTGCATAAATTAAAACGGAAAGAATACGATAAAAGTTTTTAAGTGAAATGACATAAACTTATCATAATTAATCTGGGCAGTAAACCAGATGCAATATCCAAGAAAGAACAAGACTACAAAGTAATGCCTGCTCCTCTTCTTGACTTTTCTTGCTTTCTGGTGGTTTCGTTTGACAGTGTAGAGGAAAGAGGCTTTTGTGGAGCTTTCCTCTTCCATTTAACTATCTAACTTATTATCGTAAAATGATAAGTACAAGAAGACAAAGTCACTTATTGAAAAGGAAAGAGGCCGGCAAGTCTCCTCGCCGGTTTGGCCAAGCTTCTTTTTAGCCAAAAGTAGTCTTTTATTGGTAGCGGATTTAAGAGAGCGGAAAGAGCTAGGTTCATCCGAATCCCCTTCGTCGAAAAATTACATTATATATAAGATAAAAACTATTTTTTAACTCTATATATTAATTTTCGAACACCTTAACACAACTCAAAAGTATAATTTAGTGGTAATGGGGTTTCAAAACCTTTATAAGGTCATGGATTCAACTTTACTAGCTACAATATTTTTCTTTTTGAACTCCCTTCCAGAAGATCCTGCCTCCGTTACTGTCCATTATCTTTAATTGCTAAAAGTATTTTTTTTTCCGGTTAAGATGGTGGCCCAAATTTTTAAAAAGAAAAAAGTATAGAAGCGGAAGCAATTTTTGAGAAAAATATATTTAGAAACACGTATTTTCTAAAATTAATTATCTAATCAAAAACTTTTTTTCACTAAAAGTATTTTTTTAAAAAAATATTATTTTAAAAGCTTACCAAACAGGCTATTGATATGTTATCATAAAAATAATAAAAATATTTATTGGTCACACACCGAGACCAATTCAGAGGACTCTGGGACGAGCAAAAAGAAACTTGGGTAAAAAATTTTAAAATGAAATAGTAATAAAATATTTCTCTTCATCAAGATTTCCCCTTCCCACCTTGTTCTATGCCTTGACTAGCTACTAGACAATGTCGTGTTTAGACTTGGTTAGGATTTATTTCTTTGGATCTTTATAAAGTACCACATGTTCCAAGTAATTAGTTGGAAATATTTGAGGTTATTTACTTTTATTCTATCATGAGGATTAACGACTAAAAATATTTATAAAAGTAAAATTAATAACTTTTCTTTTTTTATAACGGTGTGGTTTTCGGGCATCGCTTTGCGAACTCGACTAATTGTATCTATCAGGCCCGCTATTTTACGGCGGATGCACGATTAGTTCTACGGGCCCTAAAAACACAGTCGATTTGTAATGCCTCCAGTGGCCCTGCGAGGGTTCGAACTGGCGACCTGAAGGACTTTGCCCTCAGGCCTTTACCAATTGAGCTATACCCTCAGGGTTAAGAAAATTAATAACTAGAAATATAAGATTACCTAGCTTTACGCATGCATACGGCAACAAGTTACGATACATTGATTGTAAAAGTTTATAAAGAAATGTTACTGAGGGGGTTACTTACAGGCAAGTATCCATTAACAGGAAGGTCCTTGCATGGAGGTGTTTCATCAACAGGTGCAAAGTTACCTGATAGAAAATGGCAATCCTTTGAATTTAAACCACTATTGTACATTAATTTAACTATCACCTTTTCTAACCAATCTATGGCTTTTGCTCCAAACTTCTTGTTGGGCTTTGGTTTCACCACTACCCACCCACCCTCACTTCTCTCCATTGCCACCTCCTCTTCTTTCTTCCCCATAATATCCTATACTCAACTTGTCTCTCTTGCTATACAAAAATATATGTATATAAATGTGTGTGTGGGTGTTAGTAGATTTTTTGGGTTTTAGTTGCTATATTTATTTTTGGGGTTCAAGATTGAGAAGGGCCAATTTGTGGTAGGATGATGTTTGTCTAGTATTTTAGTTTGTAGATGGTGAAATCGCAGGCCACGTCCCTTTTAAAATACAACCATAAAAAAGATATTTTGTTAGTTTTTTTTTTAAATTAATTTTATATGTTCCGATGGTGAAACCACAGGTCATTTTCATTTGTTTTATGCCAACGATCCCAACAATGGAATAACTTAAGTAACTTTGGTGTTTTCTCAATCGATATCCGTCATTTGAATTTCAAGACTTCTCGATTTTATTCTTCTTTTTAAATGTTTTTATGTACCTTTTTTTTTGGTGGGAAAGGATGAGATATGGTAAGTATTTGATCTGATTTTACACCCTTAACATACAAGTTTGTAGCTTTACGTTTGAGCTACTAGCCTTGTAGAAAGTGGAATTGAAGCATATATATGCTTATTTAATTTGTCTATTTATGAATCTCGACGAGGCTTTTGGGGAAATCATTTTCCTAATTATTTTTATATGATGAGGTCTATAACTCTAATCTTGCAGTCATTCAATCAGATTATTAGTTAAATTAGTATATCTTTCAATGGGAAAAGCACAATTTGTGGAACAAAGAAATAACTATTTTAAAAGGTCCACATGAGGCGGGGCATTTTAAGGCAAAAACCTTGAGATACGGGACGTAAGCCCACAGATTTTTAAATTTTTAAATTTATAAATTAATAATATAATATAACACAATAAAAATACAAATAATACATTATGTTTAAAAAGAATTAAGGAAACTCATATAAAATAAAATATTTAGCATATTATTAAAGTTACTATGAAATATAAATTAACTATAACCTCTTAACAATTATAAATTATAATTTCTTAAAAAATTATCAAACAGCAAATTTTATCTATTTAAAAGTAATGAAAAAGAGTAAAATATATCTCTCTATTATCAAAAATAGTTTAAATATATTATCTGTTATACTATTAGTTCAATAAGTTCCTACTGTTATACTATTGGCAGTTATTTGCCCCTAATTGAGACAGAATGACATGTGGCAGCTCTGTAACAAAAAGATATACCTCTAATTTATTCTAATTAAAAATCCACCCATTATCTAACCTATTACCCTCCGACCCAAGTATTTGCACCACATCACCCCACTGCCCCAGCCCCTTCTCTTCCACCATTACCCCTGCCTACTCTCCTTAATTATTGTCCTAAGTTTTTGTCCATCTTCCTCATCTTTCGTCCCTATCATAATCCTTTTCAAAACAAAAAATAAGAATGAAGAAAACTACCACCCCCAAATAAAAATCCTATAAAATCTAACAAACGTGGATACTAATTGGCCCGAAATCGGCCGAATGGAAGCATAACTTGACAATAAGGACGATAAATTTTTGCAGTTTTACCATTGGGGATTTCGCGAAACTATTCCAAAGTGAAGTAGTGAAGAACGACAATTTATGCACCTTTACCATTCCAACGACATCTCAATTCAATCTTAGTTTACCAGCTCAAGTTACAGGTAAAGACAAACAATTCATACTCCAATAGCTTGATTTCCAAATTTGCTTCCTGTTACTTAATGACGAGAAATTTTCATGGAGTAGTTTTCCTATAATTTAGAAAGTTGGTGTAAGTGAAAGCATTGACAGAGACAAGTATTTTAGGTGGTAAAATATTTTCTGGAATTTGAGGAATTAGTGGTGGTGAAGTGATCGGCAGGTGAAAACATTACTGGTGATGGAGTCTCTTATTTTAGGGTGTAGGGTCTAATATTTTAGGATCCCATAATGGGATTATTGATATTTTTCGATTATTTTCGATTGGGTTTTGATCCTATAGCATATGTGTCGTATTCGTTGTGGTTTTCGTCCGATTCGACACGTGAAGAGGTCGATTTGAGAGGCAAGGGCATAGCGAGCTAGGATTTTGGCCGGCTTGAGGTGAGTAGTTTGTATAGATGATGACATGAGGGTTGAAACCCCGGTTTATCACATTGTGTTGCTATATTAGGACGTGATTCACACCCTATGGCAGGTGCGGGATTGTTTATGACTGGGGATTGTGACTTGGTCCATCTCGAACAAGAATGTTTCTATATTGGCGAGACTGATATGCACCATGTATTGAATATATCTGGCCTAGTTACCATATTTGGGGCCTTGTCGATCTGTAGAACCCTTAGGGAGCCTGTTGAGATAAATGGCCACACTTTACTTGTTGAACACATACTCTCAGTCGTATTCTAACTATAAAAACATAATATGAACTAGTATTAGCACAATGCACTCTAAATGGGAAAAAATTGAATCGTGACTCATATGCATACTGTGGACTGAGCATGGATCGGGCTGCACGATGCAACGGATATTATAATTATATTGCGTTTGGGCTGAAGGAGCCCCTTGGGAATCTGTACAAACCCCAGGGAGCGCCGTCGACGTTAAATGGATCGGGCTACGCACCGTAGCGGTCATGTGCAGTGCATTGTATTCATGCATTGTTATTTACTTGTTCTAACTGTCATTACCTATTGTTGTTGGTTCGTAGTAAGGTGTTGGACTGTTAGTTTAGCTTTACTTTGTGGCATTTCGTGGATTTATTATCTTCAGACATTTTATATGCTTATTACTCACTGAGCCGGTAGTAATCACCCCTACTCCATGCACTTTGTGTGCAAATCGTGCACCGGGGGCTTTGCTGAGCAGTCTTTGTCTCCAGAGCTTATCAGAGTTGTTAAGGTATGCAGGACCTGACTACTCTTCCATATTTCAGTTTTATTGATATATATATATTCCCAGACTTGTGCATTTTTGTTCAGATATTGTTATCCAGTTTGTTTAGTGGCTCTAGCCTCAAGACCCTAGGTCTTTAAGAGTTACAGTTTATGTTATAGTTCCGCATTGTTATTTGAGTATTTCAACTATTAGTATTAATAATTGATTTGTGTGTTTAATTAATTGGTTTTGAGCTACGTGCTCGGGTTGAGAGAGTAAATGGTCGGGCTTGCCTAGCATTAGTGTTGGGCGCCATCACAACCGGGTTTGGGATCGTGACACCTTGTTACCTAGTAACCCCCGTCTTCTTCTTCTTCTTCTTCTTCTTCTTCTTCAGAGTCTTGGTCAACAGCGCCTTTTCTTTTCGATGATGAACCCGAGATTATTTATTGGGCACTTTAAAAAAAGATACGAGAAGTTGCGAACACCTCGACAACAACCCCTCGAACAGTAAATCCTGATAGAAAAAAGGATCAAAATAAGTTCAGGGAAGAAAACAATATGTAAACTAAAGCAAAATAAAATCCCTCACCAAGAGTTTTTACTTTCCACCCAAATCGTTGGGAAAGAGTTTTCGAGGATCTACCATCCATTGGTGCAATTGTCCAATACCCAATCACGAAAATTGGGAACATCTTCCACAATTCTCATGGTTGATGGAAAAGAAAAGTAAAATTAGAAAAATCAATAATTGAAGAAAAGGGTATGAGAGATTTAAAAGACTCACGTGCAAAATTTCACTTCTCAGGGAAGGGAACATTCTCCTCACCCACTAAACCAACAGTGAGAGCAACAACAAAGCGAGCATACCAGCCATAATCTCTATCATCTTAAGGGCTAACTAAATCTCTTTTGCTCCTAGCTACTAGTGTAAAAATACCATTACGGAAAAGCCTAGGGGAGTAAAGATGAATCATATGAGAGAAAGTAAAAGGCACCTTAGCTAAATTGGCCAAATGCCTCAAACAGGCAACAATCCTCCATATTATTAGGCCAATTTGACCTAAGCAAACGTCAAAGAAACGACAAAACTCGAGAATAACGGGGTCAATAGCATGTTTGAATCCTAATGTGAAGGGATACGTATAGACGAAGGAAAATCCGATTAAGTAGGAAGTAATTCTTTGATTCGGATTAGGAATAATAATAGGGAAGTCATAACTCCAGTGGAAGTCTCTACAAACTAAAGGAATCAAACCTTCTATAATTTGAGTGGGGTAGATATCAGCATGATCTAAAGAAGATAATTGATTTCTAAGAGACTCTCTATCGTTATAGAAAGATAGTTCCGCAGGAACTATCTCCTCTACTGAAGGTTCACGAAGAGGTTCAGAAGAATCCTTACCCCTAGAAGAAGATCTTTGTGAGAGAGACCCTCTAGTTCTAGAAGATGGGCCAGAACTAGGTGAAAGAATAGAAGAACCATGTGCAGATAAAGATCCTAAATTACGGAGTCGACCTCCTCTTCTTCTCCTACTGGGGGCGTTAGGGAAGTTATCAACTACGGAGGTTTTTCTAGGGTTAGGGTTTGAGGAAGAAGCAAACAACGATTTGAGAAATTGATTGTTCATAAAATTTTATATGGTAAAGACAAAGAAGAAAGTTATATTTATACTGAGAAGCAACCATCAAAGGAAAAGGCTTAATGATGGAAGTGTCATGATGATAACTGATGCTTCGTGAATAGTGTAGCCGTGAAAAAGCCTTAAAAGTGTTGCAAAATTGCAGAACCAATGAAAAAGGTGACATGTGTGAAGAACATTAAATGGAAGTGATAATTAAAGCGTCAATTCTATCAAAGCGTTAATTGTGATAAAAATCCCCGCTTTAATGAAATTTCACTTCCCAAATATTCAATCGATGAATAATTGGCAAGTGGGGGAACTATCTGTATTGGAAAAAATTGAGTTTACATATTAAAGTGATATAAAGATGACATGTCATGACATGTAGAATGATAAAAAATTTATGATTGGCAAATAGGCACGAGCTGCAACAGATACGAGCAGAGGCATAGAAAGAGGCACAAGCGACTGATGGACGAGCAATTATTCAAAAGACCCAGCGCCCATAGTTATGTAACGTAGCATTTAATATCTTTAATTGTCTATAATTGTCTTATCATGAAAAAGGCAAAACGCACATCTCCAAAATAGCTATAAAAGGGAGAGAATGAATTAATTGAAGGGACACGAAACACTATCTGAATATACTAGTTTACTTTGTTTTTCTGACTATTTCATTATCGACAAAATCATTCTTCTTTATTTATTCTTTGATTATCAGTAACCCGAGTTCTTTTAAATTTTCACTTTGAGACCGAAATTTTATTTTTTGGTTAAATATTTACGGTGCACAGTTGGGCGCTTGTGGACGTAAGTTTCATAGAACAAAACCTCACACATGAGTTTCAAGGTGTTTTGACATTACTTCACGCTGAAGCGAGCCCCGAATCGAGTCCCAGAAAAGCCTTCTAAAACACTGAAAATAATACGAGACAGAGAAAAATCCAAATTGAATAAGCGGAAATTAAACACATGCTTACATAAGTGTAACAATTTGATTTTACCTCAAAAGCATTTTGGCTACAAGAAGTTTTTTCTTTTGTTTGCACCCGATATTTAATATTCACATTGAGGTACTTATTAATCAAAATTCATGTCGCATAAGGCTCATTAAAAGGAGTTGTGATTCCTATAAAAAAAATTCATTCCAAGAAAAAGACTTAAGCTTGAACAAAGACATAGCAAACTCCTTGTAAATTTGTAAAATCAATTTAGAAGTTCTAAATGCACTGCCTTAAGCTAGCATTATATATATATATATATATATATATATATATATATATATATATATATATATATATATATATATATATATATATATATATATATATATATATATATATATATATATATATATATATATATATATATATATATATATATATATATATATATATATATATATATATATATATATATATAAATTGTGAAGTTACCAAAACATAACAAAACTTCATGTATTATATTAAAAGAATGATAGTAAAGCATGGGGTCAAGCCAAGTGTCATATAGAGAAAATGCGACTTCGCATTTTAAAGGCAAAATTTAACCAGATTTTAAAACAAAAGCTAATCTATATCTATATTATAGTTCAATTTGTAATGCTAAAATTGTAATTTATATTTGGAGCTAAAATACATAATATTTAATATTCTTATTAGATTATATCAATTTTGAGATTTCGTATATATTTAAATTGGTATACGAATATATTTGATTGAAATAAAGATATAAATTTGAATCGATAGATAAAAGTATTTTGGTTAATTTAAAAAATAAGATATATTCGTCTCTCTTTCCCTATGTGTATTGGTGCCGGTTATCATTATCAATCCACACAATTAAAAACTATACAATAAAAAAATATTACAAGAAACATAGTAAAATAAAAATAAAAATCAACACTTTATATTAAAAATAAAATGGAAAAAAGGCCTAATTGCTATTCCATATAATATAGAAGAAAATATTATGAATACTGATAAAGTTTTTATTAAAAAAAATAAAGGAACATATAGTTTGGATGAAGTAAACTAACAAAATTAGTATTAAATATAAAATTATTTCAGCTTAATATATTATTGATAAGTTTAGACAATTGGAAGAATTAAGCAAACTTGAAAGTGAAGCCAAGTGGTACTCAAGCTTGAATGTGAAGATAATATATTGAGAGTTTTCTAAATTATAATAAAAGGCTGGCAATCAAGCTTTATATGTCGCCAAGTGCCATATCTCGAAAAAAAAAATATAGAATGATGAAATATATTTAAATGTGAAATGAGAAAGTTGTATAGGTCGAAATCTGCCTTACAATATTTAAGGTAAGGTAGCACTACAAAAAGAATGAGTCGAGGTCAACCAGGAAGCAGCAAGACTCGTAGTCGATATGTTAATAATAGTCGAGGTCGAGCACCGTAGATAGAGCTGTAACAACTAGTTTTTAGTATAGGATATTCTAGGAAATATTCTCGACACTTATACTATTAGGGTTTGTTAGGGATGTGTCTCAACTCCCATATAAATAGAAAAAAAGATAATGAATGAAGTCATGTGACATTCACTTGATAAGATCGGACTTCTGATAAAGATTCTCTCTCTCCTTAAAGATACAAAGACTACCTTTTAATCAAGATTCTTGTTCATATTATTTCATACTATTCTAGAATTTATTTGTCACTCATCATTGTCCGGAGAAACAATCATCTAGTACATTCTTTATTGGGTGAACCACTTCTCCTATTTACTTAGATGTCATTTATTGTTATCTATTGATGGTTACCTCTCCATTATTGTTCATACCTTTTGAAATATTTAATGAATGCTATTGTCAATCCCTCACTAGATTTGTTTAACGTTAGCCACAATTTCAGAACTCACATCTAGAGATATTATTATTAACTAGGTTTGACCCATTATTGCATAAATATAATTGTTCCAACCGAAAGTTGCGCTTTTTGGTCAAACTATTTGACGCCGTCTGCGAGGATTTACTAGTTAAATCTTTAGTTTCCTCCAGATCTATAACTAAAACAGAAAAAATAAAAAATAAAAACAAGAACAAGATCTTTTTTCTTTGCATGCACAAATCTAATATGGCATGTAACAGAGAAGAAAGGACGAGAATAATTAGTGACCTCCCAACTAACCTCATGAACGTCATCAATGAGAGCTACAAAATAGCAAACGGAGATGCAATGCCCAATGCCTCCACTAGACGAGATGAATCACCTCCTCCTTATTGTAGCATCACGAAATCTCTTGGTAAGGGAGCCTCCACATTTGTGGCGGAGGAGACGCCCCCAAATGTAAAAAAAGCCCTTTGAGGCTTGGCTAAATGATACGCTAACCAGCGTCCTCCATAAGCCTTCTTGAGACACAACTACAGAAAATGCAAGGACTTACGTTATAGAACCAGCGGACAAGCAGCATGACTGATTTCCTCCCCCTACTCCAATGACAAGTATTACTCACAATGTCATTAATAGTGAAGGTGACGACACTCTCGCAGTCATTCTGAAAAGGATGGAGAAAAGGGAGAATGAGAACAAATCATTTTGATACCAAATGAGAGTACAACAAGAAGGGGTCGATAAGATATTAGGCGCCCCTAAGCTCTTTTCGAAGAGGGATGCTGGTCAATTCGTCAAAAAGTCATGTAGTGATGATGTTGCCCTATATCAATATTATAGTTTTGTATAGCCAATTTGTAATGCTAAAATTGTAATTTATATTTGGAGCTAAAATACATAATATTTAATATTCTTATTAGATTATATCAATTTTGAGATTTCGTATATATTTAAATTGGTATACGAATATATTTGATTGAAATAAAGATATAAATTTGAATCGATAGATAAAAGTATTTTGGTTAATTTAAAAAATAAGATATATTCGTCTCTCTTTCCCTATGTGTATTGGTGCCGGTTATCATTATCAATCCACACAATTAAAAACTATACAATAAAAAAATATTACAAGAAACATAGTAAAATAAAAATAAAAATCAACACTTTATATTAAAAATAAAATGGAAAAAAGGCCTAATTGCTATTCCATATAATATAGAAGAAAATATTATGAATACTGATAAAGTTTTTATTAAAAAAAATAAAGGAACATATAGTTTGGATGAAGTAAACTAACAAAATTAGTATTAAATATAAAATTATTTCAGCTTAATATATTATTGATAAGTTTAGACAATTGGAAGAATTAAGCAAACTTGAAAGTGAAGCCAAGTGGTACTCAAGCTTGAATGTGAAGATAATATATTGAGAGTTTTCTAAATTATAATAAAAGGCTGGCAATCAAGCTTTATATGTCGCCAAGTGCCATATCTCGAAAAAGAAAATATAGAATGATGAAATATATTTAAATGTGAAATGAGAAAGTTGTATAGGTCGAAATCTGCCTTACAATATTTAAGGTAAGGTAGCACTACAAAAAGAATGAGTCGAGGTCAACCAGGAAGCAGCAAGACTCGTAGTCGATATGTTAATAATAGTCGAGGTCGAGCACCGTAGATAGAGCTGTAACAACTAGTTTTTAGTATAGGATATTCTAGGGAATATTCTCGACACTTATACTATTAGGGTTTGTTAGGGATGTGTCTCAACTCCCATATAAATAGAAAAAAAGATAATGAATGAAGTCATGTGACATTCACTTGATAAGATCGGACTTCTGATAAAGATTCTCTCTCTCCTTAAAGATACAAAGACTACCTTTTAATCAAGATTCTTGTTCATATTATTTCATACTATTCTAGAATTTATTTGTCACTCATCATTGTCCGGAGAAACAATCATCTAGTACATTCTTTATTGGGTGAACCACTTCTCCTATTTACTTAGATGTCATTTATTGTTATCTATTGATGGTTACCTCTCCATTATTGTTCATACCTTTTGAAATATTTAATGAATGCTATTGTCAATCCCTCACTAGATTTGTTTAACGTTAGCCACAATTTCAGAACTCACATCTAGAGATATTATTATTAACTAGGTTTGACCCATTATTGCATAAATATAATTGTTCCAACCGAAAGTTGCGCTTTTTGGTCAAACTATTTGACGCCGTCTGCGAGGATTTACTAGTTAAATCTTTAGTTTCCTCTAGATCTATAACTAAAACAGAAAAAATA
The DNA here is from genome assembly GCA_032618575.1 of Nicotiana noctiflora. Classification (NCBI taxonomy): domain Eukaryota; kingdom Viridiplantae; phylum Streptophyta; class Magnoliopsida; order Solanales; family Solanaceae; genus Nicotiana; species Nicotiana noctiflora. Next base: position 40,968 of record JASVEL010006200.1, read on the forward strand.
AAAAATAAAAACAAGAACAAGATCTTTTTTCTTTGCATGCACAAATCTAATATGGCATGTAACAGAGAAGAAAGGACGAGAATAATTAGTGACCTCCCAACTAACCTCATGAACGTCATCAATGAGAGCTACAAAATAGCAAACGGAGATGCAATGCCCAATGCCTCCACTAGACGAGATGAATCACCTCCTCCTTATTGTAGCATCACGAAATCTCTTGGTAAGGGAGCCTCCACATTTGTGGCGGAGGAGACGCCCCCAAATGTAAAAAAAGCCCTTTGAGGCTTGGCTAAATGATACGCTAACCAGCGTCCTCCATAAGCCTTCTTGAGACACAACTACAGAAAATGCAAGGACTTACGTTATAGAACCAGCGGACAAGCAGCATGACTGATTTCCTCCCCCTACTCCAATGACAAGTATTACTCACAATGTCATTAATAGTGAAGGTGACGACACTCTCGCAGTCATTCTGAAAAGGATGGAGAAAAGGGAGAATGAGAACAAATCATTTTGATACCAAATGAGAGTACAACAAGAAGGGGTCGATAAGATATTAGGCGCCCCTAAGCTCTTTTCGAAGAGGGATGCTGGTCAATTCGTCAAAAAGTCATGTAGTGATGATGTTGCCCTATATGACATACCAAAAACCATTAAAATGCCGCCCTATCTAAAAATATATGATGGCACGACCGACCCCAAAGACCATGTGGCTCATTACGTCACCGCTGTGAAAGTAAATAAACTCGCCAAGAAATAAGTATCCTCCGTTTAGTTGAAATCATTCGGTGAGACCCTCACAGGAGGAGCGTTAACATGGTATTTATAGTTGCATGCGCATACCATTGAAACTTTCAAAAAAATGACCGACAAATTGGTAATGGTCTATGCTGGGGCCTAGAAGGCAGAGGCGGGAGTAAACGACATATTTGCTATTAAACAGTCTGTGGGATAAGGATTGAGGGACTTCGTTGCTCAGTTCAACCGAGTAAGAATGACCTTACCGAACGTACGGAAAGGATGTAGATCCCAGCTTTTTAGAACAAACTGAGCAGAAATGGTTCAAGGGCAACAAGAAAGTTATTAAGTCGACTTATCAAGTACCCCCAACTATTTAGGATGAAATACACAATGTGTATCGTGACGGGGTCTGAGCAGATGCGAACATCCTCAATGGCCTGACTCATTAATTGACTTCAGTACAGGTCGAATCGAGAAATAAATGATATCAGAAGGGACCTTACAGCTCCGCTACCCAACATGGAACGACATCTACCATATGTCAGACCCGCCATTGCCTCTTTCTCCCGCCACGAAGAGGGCCTTACCAGATCAAGGACAGGGACTCACCGGAACAAAAGAGGTATGCCCCCTTTATTATCCTCTCAGAATTTTTGTGTGTCACTACAGAAATAGTCTACGCCTTGGAGAAGCTCGGACCAAAGGTGAACTGGCCACAAAAGATAAGGTCTGACCCGAGTACCAGAAAATCAGATGCCCTTTGTGAGTTCCATCAAGATAGAAGGAACAAAAGCAAGGATTGCATCACCATAAGATTGGAGGTCGTAAACATGCTATGATAGGGACACCTCAAAGAACTGCTGAGCGGCCGTGGAAGGACCAACTTTTCCAGAGGACGTGAACAACATAAAAGACCGCCGAATCCGCCCTCGCAACCCCGTACCGTCCAAATGATCATCAGCAACGGCGATGATGTTTCCATCAACGGTGTGAATTTCACCACAACCCATAACCTCAAACGGTCAATCACCCACAAATGGTATGATGAACTCGAAGAAGAATCATCTTTGATAAGTTAGATACCAACGGTTTGGTTTTTCTTCACTATGATTCCCTTGTTATAACTTTATGAATTTTAGATACCGATGTGAGGCGTATTACAGAAAATGATTGTAGAGGTGCATGGATTATACATCCTCGAGTACTTGCACAAATGAAACACAAAGATAAGATAGTGCCACGTGATGCAGTTGAGTGAACATCTGGAAAAATCACACTTCCTATCCTGGATGGTTGCGTCACTCTAGAAACCACGTTCCATATCATAGACTAAGACACAATGTACAACGCCACAATAGGGCGACCATGGATACATACCATAAAGCCATCACTTCTATCTTGTACTAAGTCATCAAATGCCTAACTCCGTGGGAATATTCAGTCTACAAAGGGAACAATGCACATCCTGGGAATGCTACCTCATTGCCCCAGACTGCACGGCCACACAACAAAAGAAGGACAAAGAAAAAGAGTCGTAGCAATCAATAGGGTCAAAGTCGATATATGATGATAGCAAGGATGTCATTAGAGACCCCAATACAGTCGAAGCTGCGGGATCGACTGTAAACGCGTGATTTTTGACCCTCCCCGAGATTTTTTATATTTTTAGCGTAAAATATTTAGTTTAGTTTTAATATAGCTATTTTAGCTAAATTTGACTCTTTTACTTTATTTTTACCTTAAAATAAAAAATAATAAAATATAGTTTTATTAATGTTTCGTAGTCATTTTAAACTTGAAAAATACAAAAATAGTACTTTATATTTTTTATCTTTTTATAAAAACGAAAATAATAAAAATAGTTTCATTAATATTTTGTAGTTATTTTAAACTTGAAAAATACAAAAATAGTACTTTATATTTTTTATCTTTTTATAAAAATGAAAATAATAAAAAATAGTTTCATTAATATTTTGTAGTTATTTTAAACTTGAAAAATACAAAAATAGTACTTTATATTTTTATCTTTTTATAAAAACGAAAATAATAAAAAATAGTTTCATTAATATTTTGTAGTTATTTTAAACTTGAAAAATATAAAAAAATAGTTTTATTTAATTATGAGTATTATAGTTATTTTGATTACCTAGGATTAATTAAATAACACCATTCTCGGTTCCAGGCGAAGAATAATATTCGGGTTCAAACTACCCGGTTTTATAATTTTCGGACCTAGCCCGTAATAATCCGAGTCCACCATACTTTGAACACAGACAAAAATAGGGAATAAGAACAAAGACAAGAAGAAAAAGACAAAGGGATAAAAACAAAAGAAAAAAACAAAAACAATATGGGACTAAATTTTTAAAAAAATAAAAAATAAAATAATAAACAATACATAGATGTACTATACTTCTTCTTTAAAAAGAAGAAGAAAGAACGGAAACAGGCGGGGATTCAAAAACAAGAGAAAAAAGGAGACGAAAAAAAAGGAGAAGAATTGAAAAGAAAAACAAAAGAAAAGAAACGATAGAGAGGATTGAAAAACAAAAACAGAAAAGAAAGAAAACAAAAGAAGAAACGGAATTGAAAAACAAAGAAAGAGAAACGGATACAAAGAAAAGAAAGAAGAAGGAAAAGAAAAAAACGAGAAAGAGAGAAAAAAAAGGAAACAGAAAGAAAGAAAAAAAAGAGAAGAAGAAACACGGCAGAAAGAAGAAAAGAGAGACCACTGTTCGGTCATCTCTTCATTTTGATTCGAGTTACAACTTCAGTCGAGGTCGCCGTTTGATTCGAGTTCTGTCCGGAGAGGTCGAGGTTTGAGATCGTCATAAAAGGTTCGTTTTCTCGTTGTGTACGTTGAAAATATGCAAAAAATAAAGGTGCATGTTCTTTTCCGATATTGTTCTTCTCGTTAATATTCTGGATCGTTTCTCATTTGATTTAGTTTCGTATGATTCATATTATTTTTTTTGTAAATATATGATTCTGTTGAACATGCAATTTCACAATTAATGGTGGTCTCGTAGTGTCGAAATTAGCTAATGAAAATAACTAATCCTTCACATGCTCGCCAACTAGTTATGCTTCCGTTGTTTATGTAGTTGCTCGCCGTAGTCTTGAATTTGCTCACTTAGTTATCTACTCGTATGTTTACTCGAATTGGTTATAGTTGATCATGATTTTGTCACATTATCGAAATTGGTTCCTTATTCCTCGACCGAACGGTGGAATTAGATTAAAGGAATCGGGGGTGTATTTCATGTGACCCGACTCCAATTTTGAACAAGGTTAAATAAAGCACGTCATGGACCACGGGTGCATTTCATGTAGCGTGGCTTGCAACATGTTCTAAATAATCTCGAATCAATTCTTAAATGAATATAGCGGAATGTAGTTCTCTTTTAAATTAGAATTAGAGGTGTGCCTCGCCTAACAAAATTATACAAATCGCGGGGCCCTCATAAATATATATATATAAAAATATTTAGACTTCGGGATCGACCGTATAGCGAATTTTACGGTGTTCTCCAAAGATAATAAATGCGTAGTTGCTTTAGGCGCGTATTTAATAATGCTATCTCCTTAAACCCGGGTGCACATTTATGTGACCCAAATCCAAATCTCAACGGAGTCGAAATGTGTTGACAACCACGGGTGCACTGGTGCGACGTGGTTCGAGATACATCTTCACAATGTTGCAATTCTTTGTAAAAATAATAATAATAATAATAATAATAATAATAATAATAATAATAATAATAATAATAATAATAATAATTTTTATAATAATAATATCATAAGAGGTTAAAAATTAAAATTTATACATAAGTTAAGGCATATTATAAAATCAGATAAAGAAGCCAAATATGACAGTTGAGCGACCGTGCTAGAACCACGGAACTCGGGAATGCCTAACACCTTCTCCTGGGTTAACAGAATTCCTTATCCGGATTTCTGGTACACAGACTGTAATACAGAGTCATAAATTTCCTCGGTTCGGGATTAAACCGGTGACTTGGGACACCATTATTTTCCCAAGTGGCGACTCCGAATTAATTAAATAAATCCCGTTTCGATTGTCCTTTAATTGGAAAAACTCCCTCGCTCCCTCGCGGGTGGGTAAAAAGGAGGTGTGACACCTATGATTCAGGTGGGGACGATAAACCCAGAACCACTGGTTCAGGGTTTAAGAATTCGAGCTTTGAATAATTGTTGTATTTGGCTTATTATTATCTGATTTTATTATATGTTTGTATTTAATGTGATAAATGTTGCTTTTACCGCTTTGATATTTTGTGGATTGTACATATAAACTGTGTCGAAACCAATCTCCTCTCTGAGTCTTCTAAATCATGAAGAAGGGTGCACTTCGTGTGACTTCTTTTCTGTATAGTGTCTAATTCCCACTTTAGAACGAGGTTTGGATAAGTTGCAAAACCGGTGAAGCTTCTGTATTCCCGGGTTGCTGCCTCCTCCTCGGCTCGAGTTGTCCGCTCGGGTAAGCTAGGTCTAGAACAATAAACCCAGGTTTTTAAACCTAGAATAACAAAGCTTCATGCCGGATCCCTAGTAGGAACGTTTATTTGCATCATGTTGCATTTGACTTAGGGGACTCAACACAGGGGTTGGGTCCGTCTAGGACAGGTGACCTGAAATGAAAAGACCATCCTGCTGCATCCTGTTTGTTTTACGCATTTATTTGCTTCAGACTTGCAGGTTAACTGGTTTTAAATATTGAGGAAAATGAAAAAAAATAGTTTCAAAATAGTTTGTTTTTTTTTACTTAAAAAGAAGGAAAAAAACGTTTGTTGTAAAATAAAAAAATATGTGATCAAAATAAAAAAAAATAGTTTTAAAATAGTTTTTTTTTACTTAAAAAGAAATGTTTGTTTTAAAATAAAAAAAAATGTGTGAAAAAAAATATAGTTTGTTTCATTTACAAATGTAGTTTATTTTTATTTTGACCGAACTACGCAGGTTTGATTCTCGCCATTAGGTGGGATACGTAGGCAACCCTCATCGGGTCCAACCACCCCTTTAAAAAATCAAAAAAAAAAATATGTGTTTATTTTTGTCAATAAAATCAAAGTGATGCCGTTTTTGCAAATAACTGAATGTTCCGAAAGGACGCCGGAAGGCTGTTTTTTGCAAAAATAGCCACTTTTGAATCATTTTTAATAATTTGCGGGCACAACCTTGAAATATTCCTTGTGGAAATGTTGCAAGGCCATAGCCGCAAAATCAAGTCCGGGTTCACACCCTTTTTTGCAAAAATAACCAAAAAATATCAAAATTTTTATTTTGTTATAAATAAGTCGGGTAATGCTATTCTTGCTTAAAATAAGCCGAATGTCCCTTAAAAGGACGCCGGAAGGCTTTTTGCAAGAATAGCCACTTTGAGTCATTTTAAACAATTTTGGACACAACCTTGAAATATCCCCTCGTGGAAATGTCGAAAGGCTGTATCCGCAAAATTAAGTTTGAGTCATCGCTCAATTTTTCAAAAATATCCACTTTATCAAATAAGCCATTACATGGCCGAATTTTTGCTGAAATAGCCACATTTTTGCATTTTAACTTCCTCAGTCTTGTGTTGGCCTGTGTCAGTGCTGAACGATGCCCCATAGGCCCCGGGATAAAAAAATTTTGAATTCGCATCTTCTTAAATAAAATTTTGCAAAAAGAGCCACTTTGTCAAATAAGCCATTATGTGGCCAATTTTGTATAAAATAGTCATAATTGACACCAAAAATATTCTTATTTTGTAGAAATCTCTGGCACAATGTTGAAAGTTTTTCGTCAGAGTTTGTAGTTGGAGTCGGCTTCCATAATTTTCCTTTAAAAAAAAAATCAAATAAACATCTCTTTATTTCTTGCATTAATTTGCAAGAACTACACTCGGTCTGATTCATGCGGGGTCATGATACGTAGGCAATCTCCATAAGATTCGACCATAACTGTATATGTATATATATATATAAAAAAAAATGGAAGTTAATAATAAGAGAGGTTTTCAAGGATAATGGAAAAGGAAAAGCTGGAATGATGCATGTAGCGAATACATATATGGTTAACTGACTAGGTGCATTACATCCAATGTGTGGTAACATATCTATTAAACTCTGTGAACTTACAAGTTTGTTGCAATTTCAGAAAGTTTAGCGGTTGGCTTGACAGAATATTCCGGCCAATCACCATTACCATACTAGATCAAAAGGGCCAATTCTAGCAAGCATGTCTAGTTCCAGCAAAAGTCTCGATGGAGAGAAAACAGAGATACAGATAATGAAAGATGAGGTGGACCGGTTGAGACAGCAAATAACAGAGATGCACCTAGCCTGGGCTAGGGGACAGTCGCCACCAAACCTTCCTACTCTTACACCAGCTCCAGAGCGTCCGCCTATTGATCCCTCGACAAGTGCACCAATCTATCCATATTATCAAGGGGAAAACCCTTATACATCCCAGGTTCCACCAGCTAGACAAAATACTCCTCCTCCGGTCACCCCTGTTTTTGTGGCACCTCCACCTGCTACTTTACAGAAGTCGTCCAGTGAACCGCTTTTCCAAATACATGACAATTATTGTTATGATCCCGAGCCTACCTTTAAGGCTCCCGAACCGCATTCACACACCCCTCACTGGGATAACCCGGCAGAACCGGAAAAACACTTCAAAAGTTTGGAGCATGAGGAAGTTATTCGGAAAGTTAAAAGCCTGGAGCAATCCTTCAGGAATATGCATGGTTTAGGCAACCAAGTCAGCGTTGCTTACAAAGATCTATGCCCATTTCCAGATGTCCAGTTGCCCGCTGGGTTCAAAATGCCCAAGTTTGATCTATACGAGGGGCATGGTGACCCGGTAGCCCATCTCCGAGGTTTCTGCAGCAAAATGCGAGGAGCCGGAGGGCGAGATGAAATTCGATAGCTTACTTCGGTCAGAGTTTGGGAGAGTCCGCATTAGAATGGTACACCAGGCAGGATCCCAGCAGATGGTTTACATGGGATGACCTGGCCCAAGCATTCATCGGCCAGTTTCAATATAATCTTGAAATAATCCCCGATCGCTTATCATTGCTAAAGCTAGAGAAGAAACCCGCCGAAAGCTTCAGAGAATTTGGGTTCCGCTGGAGGGAACAGGCAGCAAGGGTAGATCCCCCGATGAGAGAGAACGAGATGGTGGATTATTTCTTGCAGACACTGGAGCCAACCTACTTTAGTCACCTGGTGACATCGGTTGGTAAATCTTTCAATGAGGTGGTCAAAATGGGCGGAATGATAGAAGAGGGACTTAAGTCCAATAAGATATTGAGCTATTCCGCGTTGAAAGCAACGACTCAAGCTATTCAGAATGGCACAGGACTTGCATTCGGGAAGAAGAGAAAAGAAGAAGTTGCAACAGTAGAGGAGGGTACTTGGTCCAGATCGAAAGGTCCTTCACCTCACTACCAAGCCAGACCCTACTACCCAAATCACCCTAATCACCCTCCCCGAAACACATATCCACCACCAAGGGCTTACAATAACCCTCCAGGACCAGGTTTCCGAGGGAATCATGCCTTCAGAAAGGAAAAGACACAAAGAACATTCATTGAGTTGGGAGAAACTTATACTGCTCTATTCCACAAATTGAAGCAGATAGGTTTGTTGAGTCCTATTGAGACAAGATTGCCAAATCCCCTACCCCCAAATGTGGATCGCTCAGTAAGCTGTGAGTATTGTTCGGGGGCTCTCGGACATGATACCGAGAAATGTTGGAAACTGAAACATGCGGTGCAAAATCTTATTGACACCAATAAGATCGAGGTTCAGACACCAGAGGCACCCAACATTAATCAGAATCCATTGCCAGCTCACCCTTAGACCCAACATATAAGAAGTCATGCTTGGTAATCAGGAGGAGTTTTTGGTGGTTTGTTTTGTTGTCATTTCTTTTGTCCGAGTTGTTTTCGGGGTTGTGACCCGGATCTTGTTTTGAAGTGAAACCCTCTTATCTTTCCATTTTTGGTCATTGCAGTTTGCTTAGTCGTTGCAAGTTTCGTTTCAGTTTTGTATTTTGGTTTGCTTGATTGTATTTCAACCACTTCTCCGTTTAGTGAAACTTTTGGTCTTTTATTACCCAGTTCGTCTTTTTGTTTAGTTTTTCTATCTTTAAATTTGGCATTTGTTCGAACGCCGACTCTAATGACATGGCATCGCACATAATTTTGGCCTAATATTAAGAGTTAATCATGAAGCAATTGGAAAGATAATCAGGTCATTTTAAAAAGAAATAAAAATGATTTGAGATTATTTGGAGCCCGAATCATGTGAGACTGAGGCAGGTAAAACATGAAGAAACCCTTAAAGGAAAATTGGCTATGCTAAGACGGGGTTCGCTCGTGATACTGAAATGAAAGTGTCATCCAGCAGTACTTTAAAATGATAGATGAAAAGGCGAATGGATGATATGGTTATCAATCAGGGCACAAAGAGAAGATGTCGTGAATATGTTGTTTGAACTTGGCATGTTTTGAAGATTGGAATGACGAAGGCATTTTGTTCTGCTATCCAAACACTTTATCCATCGTCAACCCTTTGAGCCTTAATTTAAATTCTTTCATACCCCTCCTTCGGAATTAGTTGCAAAGACTAGAAACACAAGTTTGAAAGACAAGAGAAGAAAGGGATAAAGAAAAAGAAAAGAAAAGAAAACAACAAAAAGAGATAAAGAAAAGAAAAGAAAAAGAAAAATGAATGAAAAAGAGAAAATTGAAAAAAGGGAATTGGGAACTACGTTTGACCTGATTCCTTAAAGAGGATACGTAGGCGCTTCACAGCTCGGTCATAGTGTAAATAAAGAAATAAAAATCCCCAAGTAAGAAATTGGGGCAAAGAAAAATTGTGTTTATTATAAATAAATTTAGATCCGAAGGTTGTAAATTTTGAACCCAAAGTCATTTTGTTTTGAGCCTTTAATACCTTTTCTTTCTAGCCCTATCCAAATCCTACATTACGGTCCAAATAAAGACCTTCTGATCAGTCTTCAAAAGATGCCACGTCAAGCGAGTGAGAGAGTCCTATCAGAATATAACCCTCTGATTCTCAGCAGAAAAGACTCTGATTCCCAGCAGAAAGGAAACACGAGAGAGTCTTAGCAGTGACACCCCAATCCCCAACTAAAAGTAATACAAATGAGAGAGTCTTACCGGTGAAAACCTTCACAGGCACCATAAGGCGACGAAAGCTGAGAGAAAATCAAAATGAGAGAAGCTTGAAAGTGAAAACCCTTCGAGCACTACAAGTCGAATAAAGGTGATAATCAGATAGAAATTACGAGACAGAAATCGTGAAAGGAAATTAACGACGGAGGATAGGCCATATGTGCATGTCATGACCGGTAGAGTTGGTATCCGCGTTTGATAAGTTTTTATAGTTGTTTCTTGTTAGAGAGTCAGTTCTCCTTTGTCTTCTATTTGTTGTTTCTTTTTATTTTTCTCCTTTTGTCAAAACTTCCCCCGTCAAAGTCTGTCTAGTCAAAACATAGTGAGAAATGACTTCAAAACTTACCACCAACTTTCCAATTATTATGCAAGGCAAGGAAATGCCATTGACGGCAGAGAAGTATGGTGCAAAAGAAGATTATCAAACTGGGGCAGAAAATTTTCTTTTCAGTTGGAAAATTTTCTGGAAGTCAATACCCACTTGGGGAAGAAGGAAAGTCTTAAGGAAATGGTCTTCGAACCAGTGTCATCCTCAACAGCCTTCAAAAAGAGTGAAACATCAATTTTGAGGAAATCAAAATCCCCCAGCAATGTTATCTACAACAAGTTCCGAGGTGGTCGGACAACACAGAGTGGTAAAGGAAGAAAGGAAATCTCATCTTCAACAAAATAACCCCCAGCAAGTTGAGAAACACAGAACGGGGAAGGGATAAATGGAAAAACCCATCACCAGCAGGAATATCATCTCCAGCAAATGAAATCATTCCCCAACAATGTTTTGGGAACCCCGAGCGAGGGAAAGGAGAAAAGGAAAAAAAAACCACCCCACAGGAGCGGCACAACCGCTCACAATGTTTTGAACTAACAAATTTTCTTTGATTTGAAACAGGGAAAGAAAGTGCTATTGATAGCAGAAAGTCATGCCACAAGGAAGAACACCAATACTGGGGCAGAAAATTTTCCGCCGTTGTTGAAAATTTTCTCGGAGAAACGAGGAAGGCAATTCAAGATGACGTGTCAGGTTTGTCCACCTTCAAATAGGATGTTTCAGGTTTGTCCACCTTCGAACAGGGCGTCTCAGGTTTGTTCACTTTCATACATTGATATCATGGGAGTATTCGCCCTCGAATAGAATACAATGGGAGTATTCGCCCTCGAATAGGATACAATGGGAGTATTCGCCCTCGAATAGGATACAATGGGAGTGTTCGCCCTCGAATAGGATACAATGGGAGTATTCGCCCTCGAATAGAATACGATGGGAGTATTCGCCCTCGAATAGAATACAATGGGAGTATTCGCCCTCGAATAGGATACAATGGGAGTATTCGCCCTCGAATAGGATACAATGGGAGTATTCGCCCTCGAATAGGATACCATGGGAGTGTTCGCCCTCGAATAGGATACAATGGGAGTATTCGCCCTCGAATAGAATACAATGGGAGTATTCACCCTCGAATAGGATACAATGGGAGTATTCGCCCTCGAATAGGATACAATGGGAGTATTCGCCCTCGAATAGGATACAATGGGAGTATTCGCCCTCGAATAAGATACAATGGGACTGTCCGCCCTCGAATAGGATACAATGGGAGTATTCGCCCTCGAATAGAATACGATGGGAGTATTCGCCCTCGAATAGAATACAATGGGAGTATTCGCCCTCGAATAGGATACAATGGGAGTATTCGCCCTCGAATAGGATACAATGGGAGTGTTCGCCCTCGAATAGGATACAATGGGAGTATTCGCCCTCGAATAGAATACAATGGGAGTATTCGCCCTCGAATAGGATACAATGGGAGTATTCGCCCTCGAATAGGATACAATGGGAGTGTTCGCCCTCGAATAGGATACAATGGGAGTGTTCGCCCTCGAATAGGATACAATGGGAGTGTTCGCCCTCGAATAGGATACAATGGGAGTGTTCGCCCTCGAATAGGATACAATGGGAGTGTTCGCCCTCGAATAGGATACAATGGGAGTATTCGCCCTCGAATAGGATACAATGGGAGTATTCGCCCTCGAATAGGATACAATGGGAGTATTCACCCTCGAATAAGATACAATGGGAGTATTCGCCCTCGAATAGGATATTTTACGTTTGTTTTATTTTACATTATTGCCAGAATGCATTTTTTTTAATTCAAAAGTTGATACTAAAAGCAGGCGCCTACCTGTATAACAAAAGGCAAGTCTTCAGTCTTTACATTGCAGGCCTTGAAACCAGTAACCCACCATAAAGCAGAGGGTTACAACAAGAGATCCCAGCGCAAATTCAAGCGCATGAGTCAAAGGAAATGAGGGGATGAAGGAAAATTTTCCCAGCGTCATTGTCCTCAGCAGGCAAGTAAACAGTTCTAAAGATATCCCCAGCAGTCAGGAGGGAAAGCAACACGACCCACGAGGAAAGCAATTCCAAAACAAGGTAATTCAGAAGAAAGGATGGTCCAAGAAGCGATGCAGGAAGAAGAAAGTGGTGCAGGAAGCAAAGGAAGGCGACATGGATGGGATGGAGTTAGTGAGATGTTGTTGAGGTCAGGAGCCCGCCTGAAGAATGGAGTGGCGATTTATTTTCAAAAGATGTTGTTGAAGTCAGGAGCCCGCCTGAAGAATGGAGTGGCGATTTATTTTCAAAGGATGTTGTTGAAGTCAGGAGCCCGCCTGAAGAATGGAGTGGCGATTTATTTTCAAAGGATGTTGTTGAAGTCAGGAGCCCGCCTGAAGAATGGAGTGGCGATTTATTTTCAAAGGATGTTGTTGAAGTCAGGAGCCCGCCTGAAGAATGGAGTGGCGATTTATTTTCAAAGGATGTTGTTGAAGTCAGGAGCCCGCCTGAAGAATGGAGTGGCGATTTATTTTCAAAAGTTGATGTTGAAGTCGGGAGCCCGCCTGAAGAATGGAGTGGCGATTTATTTTCAAAGGATGATGTTGAAGTTAGGAGCCCGCCTGAAGAATGGAGTGACAATTTATTTTCAAAGGATGTTGTTGAAGTTAGGAGCCCGCCTGAAGAATGGAGTGGCGATTTATTTTCAAAGGACGATGTTGAAGTCAGGAGCCCGCCTGAAGAGAGGAATGGCGATTTATTTTCGAAAGATGTTGTTGAAGTCAGGAGCCCGCCTGAAGAGAGGAATGGCGATTTATTTTCAAAAGTTGATGTTGAAGTCGGGAGCCCGCCTGAAGAGAGGAATGGCGATTTATTTTCAAAAGTTGATGTTGAAGTCAGGAGCCCGCCTGAAGAGAGGAATGGCGATTTATTTTCAAAAGATGATGTTGAAGTCAGGAGCCCGCCTGAAGAGAGGAATGGCGATTTATTTTCAAAGTTGATGATTGAAGTCAGGGAGCCCGCCTGAAGAATGGAATGGCGATTTATGATTAGAGTTTGTCATTAAAGTCAGAAGCCCGCCAGAAAAGCAGAACGGCGTCTCAGTTTCCAAGATTTGATAAGGATAGTGAACAACGGGAAAGTGATAGAGTGTAACGGAAATCCACATCATGAATCCAAGTTTATAATCAGAAGGAAGGCAACAAGGATCAGAAAAGATAGATTCAGATTTCGAAGGAGAATAGCTCGAAGATCACAAGTAAGGGAATTCACTTCAAAGTGCAATGCAAGTTAGCAACAAAAAAAGTTTGCGACCAGAATGCGAGTCAACAGTCCGAGATGATCAACAGAAGTTAGTCATGGTGTGCTCAAGACATGAAAGATGATGAAAGATGTTAATCTAAGTGCAGAAGTTGATGAAAGATATGGTGTGCTCAAGACATGGCCGAGGTCACAAGCACTGCATACCTGGTCTTGATCCGAAAAGCAGCACCTACAACTAGCAAGTATCAAGGTTCAAATTTAGAGTCCGCATGAAGCACCAACCAATACTCAAGATCAAGCTTCGGAAGACTTATAGATAGGAATCTTGTAACTAGTAGCTGATAGGCTTAGTTAGTCTTTCTCATGTTTTGATTTTTGATGTAATAGCAGGACCACGGACCGGAACTTCGATGGAACGGAACCTCGACGGAACGACACCTCGACTAGCTCTCCACCTCGGTATACCCCTTCCTCACTCACTTTCGAACTACACGTGGCCTGATTCCTTTATAGCCAAGGATATGTAGGCAGCTCAGATACAAGGGCTCGGTCACATTCCTCTTCTTTTAGTTTAGTCCCTCCGAATAAGGGTCGGGTCAAAAACACTTGTCTAGTCGTTCTTTGTCTGAAAACTCTTTGTGTTTTCAGTCAAAGAGGGGCAGTTGTAAACGCGTGATTTTTGACCCTCCCCGAGATTTTTATATTTTTAGCGTAAAATATTTAGTTTAGTTTTAATATAGCTATTTTAGCTAAATTTGACTCTTTTACTTTATTTTTACCTTAAAATAAAAAATAACAAAATATAGTTTTATTAATGTTTCGTAGTCATTTTAAACTTGAAAAATACAAAAATAGTACTTTATATTTTTTATCTTTTTATAAAAACGAAAATAATAAAAATAGTTTCATTAATATTTTGTAGTTATTTTAAACTTGAAAAATACAAAAATAGTACTTTATATTTTTTATCTTTTTATAAAAACGAAAATAATAAAAAATAGTTTCATTAATATTTTGTAGTTATTTTAAACTTGAAAAAATATAAAAATAGTACTTTATATTTTTATCTTTTTATAAAAACGAAAATAATAAAAAAAAATAGTTACTTTAATTTTGAAAAAATAAAAAAAAAATAGTTTTATTTTAATTATGAGTATTATAGTTATTTTGATTACCTAGGATTAATTAAATAACACCATTCTCGGTTCCGGGCGAAGAATAATATTCGGGTTCAAACTACTCGGTTTTATAATTTTCGGACCTAGCCCGTAATAATCCGAGTCCACTACACTAAGGGGGACAATACATAATGGATGGGGAATAAGAACAAAGACAAGAAGAAAAAGACAAAGGGATAAAAACAAAAGAAAAAGACAAAAATAATATGGGACTAAATTTTTTAAAAAATAAAATAATAAACAATACATAGATGTACTATACTTCTTCTTTAAAAAGAAGAAGAAAGAACGGAAACAGGCGGGGATTCAAAAACAAGAGAAAAAAGGAGACGAAAAAAAAGGAGAAGAATTGAAAAGAAAAACAAAAGAAAAGAAACGATAGAGAGGATTGAAAAACAAAAACAGAAAAGAAAGAAAACAAAAGAAGAAACGGAATTGAAAAACAAAGAAAGAGAAACGGATACAAAGAAAAGAAAGAAGAAGGAAAAGAAAAAAACGAGAAAGAGAGAAAAAAAAGGAAACAGAAAGAAAGAAAAAAAAGAGAAGAAGAAACACGGCAGAAAGAAGAAAAGAGAGACCATTGTTCGGTCATCTCTTCATTTTGATTCGAGTTACAACTTCAGTCGAGGTCGTCGTTTGATTCGAGTTCTGTCCGGAGAGGTCGAGGTTTGAGATCGTCATAAAAGGTTCGTTTTCTCGTTGTGTACGTTGAAAATATGCAAAAAATAAAGGTGCATGTTCTTTTCCGATATTGTTCTTCTCGTTAATATTCTGGATCGTTTCTCATTTGATTTAGTTTCGTATGATTCATATTATTTTTTTGTAAATATATGATTCTGTTGAACATGCAATTTCACAGTTAATGGTGGTCTTGTAGTGTCGAAATTAGCTAATGAAAATAACTAATCCTTCACATGCTCGCCAACTAGTTATGCTTCCGTTGTTTATGTAGTTGCTCGCCGTAGTCTTGAATTTGCTCACTTAGTTATCTACTCGTATGTTTACTCGAATTGGTTATAGTTGAGCATGATTTTGTCACATTATCGAAATTGGTTCCTTATTCCTCGACCGAACGGCGGAATTAGATTAAAGGAATCGGGGGTGTATTTCATGTGACCCGACTCCAATTTTGAACAAGGTTAAATAAAGCACGTCATGGACCACGGGTGCATTTCATGTAGCATGGCTTGCAACATGTTCTAAATAATCTCGAATCAATTCTTAAATGAATATAGCGGAATGTAGTTCTCTTTTAAATTAGAATTAGAGGTGTGCCTTGTGAGCACGTGATTTTTGCCTTACCTGAGAAGTATTCCCAGAAAATTCAAAATAAAATAGTTTCGTGTTAGGCATGATTTTTGTGATTTTGGTATTATTTTTATCTTACATTTGCATTTTTGTGTGGGCATGTTTATTTATTTAAATTAATAAAAAAAAAAAATATACATTAGGTTTTGCATTTTTAGTGTTTGATATCAAAATTATGTGATTTACATTTTTCAAGTGATATGTAATTATGTGGGATAATTGTAGTAAAAAATAGTTGTGTTATAGGTTAGTATATATGTATATATATATATATATATATACATATAATACATCATAAAGAACAGACTTGGGCCATGTTTTAGTCCAAAAAAAAACTGGCCCAAACCCCTCATCCGTCCAGCCCAGTACTCACCCCAGCATCTGTTATTGTAACATTCGATCTGGACCGTTGGATTTTATTATCCAACGGCCCAAATTAATCAATCAATTACCCATATATACCCGGACCCCAACCTAATCAAACGACGTCGTTCCATTTTAAGCAAAAAAGGATCCAAGCCGTCAATCAGCGGGGATCGGACGGATCTCATTTAATCGCCCCAGTCTGTTGATCCTGGCCGTTGGATTCTTATCATCCAACGGCCAAGATTAAAGCATTCATTTAATTACCCAGAAACCCCCCCCCCCAAACCCCTAACCCGTCCCCATTCCGCAGACCCCCTCATCCCCCCTTCGTCTCTTTCTCTCTCAACCTTCAAACAACAAACCCTAGCGCCGCCGCCTCTCCCTCCGCCTGAAAACCCGGCGGCAACAACGCCGCCGGCCACCAACTTTACACCACATACCCGCCTCAACCTCCTCTATCCAACCCCGTGCATGGTTTGTCTCGAATCAGCCTGGATATTCTCGAATCTTCATTTGAAGATTCGAGTCGAACTCGAACCAGCTCCGCCGGCCACCAACTTTACACCACACCACCTCTAGACCTCCCTTACACGCCTACCGCCCTTAGTTTCATTCGAATCTGACCAGAACCCCTCAAACCCCAATTCGAACCTCAAGAACCCTAGAAATCTAATTAGGGATTCGGGGTCCAAAAGCGAAACAAATTGGGGTCTAATAGACCTTAGTAGAGATGTTTTCATTTGAAAACATTTCGATTAAGTTCCGTTAGATTCCAAAATCCAAATGGGAGTCAAATCCGAGATTGGTCCGGGTTCGTTCAAGCTTTGATTGCGGCTTATGCGGTATTTCTATTTTTCTTTCTTCATGCTCAATGTGTTAATCATGTGAATTGCTTGTTCTTGTTTCTTCCTTAGTTTGCTGTTTTGTTCTTCATCTACCAAGACTTTTATTTGGTCGATTATTCATCTGTAGCATTTGTTTGATTGCGTATATGTTTAAATGCGTATTCATTTCGATTAGCGTCTTCAACGAGTTAACTCATTTGTGTGATTGTTCATGTAAGAGTATGCCTGTATGCAATTCACTAGTTTAGGGGCGTGTTATTGTTTGATTCCAGACTGGAAGTTAATTGGATATAGAAATCAAGGTTCGAATTAGCTGACTAGGAAGTTATGTGTTAGCATTTTTAAATACTGCTAATGTCCTGCACATGAGGCTAATCAGTGGAATTTACTGCCACAACAGAGCAGCCCACCAGTTGTCCCCTGCTACTGACTTTTAATTGACAAACCCATGCCTAGACATGTAGTAGTGGAGGTATAAGAGAATAACATGGGCAAAGATGGGGGAGGGGATTAGTTTAAGTGATAAAAGGTCTGTTATTTAGCTATAAATACGAAAAGAAAAAAACCTGAGAGGAGAGGAGAAAAATAGACACGGCAAGGATACATTTTGATACACACATACAAAAATATAGATAGAGAGAGCTGGGAAGTATAGACTGAAAGTTACTGTTTCATTGGCTTTGGTTACTGTTTTCGTTTGTTGGTTGCTGCAGTCTTGTTGTCATTCTTTGCTACTGCCGTTGATTGTGCTTTGCCACTGGTTGTGGTTGTTTCTGCTGTGGTTCTTAGTTCTCATGCTACTGCTGTTGGTTTGCTTTACTGGTGTGGTTTTGTTGCTGTGATTGCATCTTGGCTCTTGCTTTGTTCTATCTTCTGGGTGTTGCCTGGTGCTGTTTGCTGTGGTGTGTTGATTTGTTGTTGATCCTGCTGTTGGGATTGTTGACTGGCCACTGGTTGTTGTTGTTCTTTTGGTTATTGTTGTTGCTGTGCATATAGTAACTGCCACTAGTTGCTGTTGGTCTGTTGTTTACTTGGTTTCATCGGCTTAACTGATCTCCATTCTCTTGCTTTGTCGATTTCCAGGTATTTCATTACTGCCTGAAGCTGTAGACATGAATGGAAGCAATAAAACTTAGCTTATTGATTATCATGTCCTTTTAACCCATATCAAAACTTAGTTAGATACATGTGTACTCATTAAGGAGAACCCGAACATGTAATAGACTGTATGGGTTGTAACTATGTTAACTTCATATTTCCCTAGCCTGTTATAGTAGAAATGGTCTACTGGAAACACACTATGTAATGGACATGTGAATCAGTGAAATACATGTTGTTATAGGTGTTAATTTGTTCAAGTTAAAAGTGTATAATAACTAACACCCAGTGTAGAAGTAAATAGAGGCATAATGATGGTAGCTTGATCGAAAGTTATGAATTAGTAAGTACCATGTTCAATGTTCAAGTAGTTAATTGTAACAATAAGCATGTAAATCCCGTTTTATCTATAGTTTGTTTAAAAGGGAATCGGGACGATTGATATATCACTTCGTTGCTATTAGATTATCGGTACACTTTAGTTCGTGTATATCTACTATGATCTAGATCCTTTACACGAAAACTGATTATCAGTTAGATTAGATTAAAATCTGAAGCATGTTCAATATTCTTTTCTTAAATAAAACAAAAGTTTTTTGTTAACTAATTAGCTTAGCTAATTTGAATACAAATCGAAGTTTAAGTAATTTAAGAGCATAGTAAAGAGGAAATTGTCTTCTGGCGTTTAATTTTGTGTCGGGGCTCTATTGAATGGCCCAAATGAAAAAAAAATACCAAACTAGTAGGTAATGATAAACGATTAACATTTTTTAGAGATAAATCAAGTAGAGAATATAGTTCATCTTAGGATCGGCCTTAATAATAATGAGATGAGCCTCGCCAAACGCAAATACACGATCGCGGGGCCCTCTAATCAGTTGACATGAAAACTTAGCCTTGGAAAGACCGTTTAGTTAATTTCACGGTCTTTTCCGAAGTTAATAAAGACGATAGATTCTTTAGGCGCGATTTGTAAGCAAATTACTTTCCTAAACACGGGTGCGCATTTATGTGACCCAAATCTTACTCTCGGCGAAACTGAGATACATTAGAGTCGCGGGCGTACTGGTTACGGTGCGGCTTGAAATGTGTTTTCGTAACGTCGCAATTCTTATAAAAAATAAGAGCGGAGCATTAAAGCACATAGTTAAAATATATAAAAGAATCAGATAGAAACAAAGATTGCAATTGAGCGACCGTGCTAAAACCACGGAATCCGGGAGTGCCTAACACCTTCTCCCGGGTTAACAGAATTCCTTATCCAGGTTTCTAGTTTCGCAGACTGTATTACAGAGTCATAAATTTCCTCGGTTCGGGATTAAACCGGTGACTTGGAACACCATTATTTTTCCAAGTGGCGACTCTGAATTAAATAAACTAGTCCCGTCTCGATTGTCCTTTAATTGGAAAAACTCCCTTGTGCCCTCGCGGGTGCGTAAAAAGGAGGTGTGACAGCTCTGGCGATAGGATGTGGACAATGACCTCGAACTTCGGTTCGGGGTCTAAGAACTCGAGCTCATTTAAATTGTTGTTTTGTCTATATCTGATTTTATTACATGTTTAATTAATGTGCTACATGTCTACCGCTTTAATATTAGTTGCACTGTGTATACAAACTGCTACATGTTTACCGCTTTGATATTGCGTGAACTGTATATAAAACTGTGCCGAAAACCCGTCTCTTCTTACCCCGGGGATGTGCTTACTGGTTGAGACTCCCCTTTCTGTTAGTGTCAATACCAAAGTAAGAAAAGAGGCAGGATAAGTTACAAAGCCGGACGATCCCGCGGGTCCCCGGTACGTAGCTCCCTCCTCAAATCCGAGTCGTCTGCTCGGGTACACGGTCTAGTACCATTGAAAAGCATCGGGATATTGAGCCTAGATTCAGGACGTTTATTTGCATCATCTCTGACTTAGGGGACTCAACACAGGGGTTGGGTCCGTCTAGGACAGGTAACCCGAAAGGAAAGACCATCTTGCCATATCATATTTGTTGTGAGCATTTATTTAGACTGGCATGCTGACCGGGTTCCTTTAAATACCGAAGAAAAACGGAAAAAGAAAAAACACAAAAGGAAATAGTATGGGGAAGTAAATATCTTTCGGAAAAATACAAAAATACGTTTTACCAACAAGTGAACAAATTTAGTTTGCCAATAAAAGACGGCACGACAGAAGGATTGACTTTGCCGACAAAATGGGTTTTTGACAAAATGTGTCTTTGGACAATCAATAAAGGAAAGATAGTTGTTTTGACGGACCGAACTACGCGAGTTTGATTCTCACCAAGTGTGAGATACGTAGGCAACCTTTAAACGGGTCCAACTCCCATATATTTCAAAATAAGTTTTAATGGCGGAACGCCAAGATATTTAATTTTGCCTTAACGACCATTTTTTTTTTACCAGTCAATTCGTGGGGCCCGTTTCGTTTTTCAGAAAAAGATAGTTTTGGGGCAAATAAAAATTTCGCTTTCATCTAAGAATTACCTTAAATAAATGTGCAGAATGAGCACGAGTCAGAATACAACCGAAGCTATCATAAACAAGGTCCCCTTAAGTTTGCATAGGTGGTGGAGCGACTTGGGCGAGCAAGGACAAGATGCCGTTAAGCTGTACTTGGGAGATCTAGTGGGGCTGCTAAATATTCCCCCGAGAGGAGACATCATACGAGCTTTGATCTCATTCTGGGATCCGGCACACAATGTGTTCCACTTTTCAGACTTTGAACTCACACCAACACTGGAAGAATTAGCCGGATATGTCGGAAGACCAAAAGTCCCTATGAGGGATCAATACCTTATTGCACCAAGGGTAGTGACGGTACATCGGTTTTTGGATACGGTAAAGATCCGCAGAACTGTACACAACCCAGACTTATCAGAAGGGTTCTGCACTTTGGCATTTCTATATGACAAATATGGTCGTTATGGGGGCTTCACCAAATACAAAAGCAAAATCTGCAGCGGAGACAACCAGTTAAAATGGGAGGAGCATAGACGCATCGCCTTCATGATAGCTTTCCTAGGTTCATTGATGTTTCCTAGAAAAGATGGGAATATCAACATACAAGTGGCAGGGGTCGTCAGCACTTTGATGAAACAGAACAACAGTACTTTGGCTCCCATGATAATATCGGATATCTCTCGTGCACTCACTATCTGCAAAGCTGGAGGGACTTTCTTTGAAGCTTGCAATGTATTGCTCCAAATGTGGATGATCGATCACTTATGTCGTCATCCGCAATTTATGAGGTATAGTTCACCGAAGAAAACTTGTATAGAAGAATTTCCTGCGAGGGTCGAGGGACATGAGTTGCCAGAGGGGATCAGCGGATGGATACGACTTTTGCGTTCGACTACAGCCAGGCGGAATAGAATGGACGTTTGGTTGGCTACCCGTGGAAGAAGTCATATATGCATCGGCCGCAGAATCGTACTTTGTTGCTAATGGGCCTCAACAGCATCCAGCCCTACGCACCAGGACGAGTATTGAGACAGTTGGGACGATGCCAAATAATCCCAAAGAAGAAGACCTCAGCCCGCATGCGGTTGAAATTGGACCGGGAGGACAGTTCCCTGAAGCGTTGGTCCGAAAGATTTGGAGTGAGTGTCAGACATTAAAAATAGACACTCGAGTGCGAGATCGAGCCCGGGGCGAAGTATCGTCGGAATATCCTGCATGGTATAGTAGAGATCTGGAGCATCAAAGGCCCGCAAAAAGGCCTCACCTCAGGGAGTTTGCTGGAGCGTCACGAGAACAATGGGACTGGTTGGCTAGAGAAGAAGCTTATAGAACAAAGATCAGCAGGATAGAACAACGGACCCAAGAGCTCCAATTTGAAATGGATGTGCAAGCCGCCGCCAACGAAGGAGATAAAAAGAAGTTGGCACAAGAAAATGACTTTCTGAGAGCTCAAATCCAGCAAATGAAAAGGGATGCTGACAGACGGTTGAGGAGTCGGGCAGACGAAAAATTGATAAAGGGTTTGAAAAGCCAAGTTGCCGATGTCCAAAGAGAATTGGAAGAGTCTAAAGCCCAAACAATGAGGATCCGAGCTGGCTGGAGAAAAGAGGCACATCAACATGCACTTCACCTACAACGGGTGGAAGAGGATTACACTGAGACCATCACTAGTCTAAGGGAGGCAAATGTTATCCTCAGGGAGCGGGTTTTCAAGCAAGCCCGAGATGCTAGAACAGACCTCGACCGTTGTCACAATTTGATGGCTCGACTGCAAGAACAAATAGACAGGCTCCTAGACCAAGTCACCAACAACGCTCAAAGATTGGGGGCGAAAAACCAGCAGATAGAGCGGCTACTCGGAGAAAGGGACATGATCAAGGACAGAATTGGAGAAATCGGGCACTATGTCACCATGAAGTGCCTAGCTTGTGAACAAATGCCCCGCACCGACCTTTTTGCTTCAATTATGGGCTATGTTCATCGGATCATGGAAGAATTAAGGGGACTACACAAGGACCTCACACCCGGGCCCGCGGCAAGGCCGAATGATGCCTCGCGGGCCCCCAGGAATTTTAGAGCAGTAGACTTTTGATTGAAAATGTATTTTTGAAATATTGGGTCAAGCCAGTTGGCATGTTATTTTACGTTTTCGAGTCAAGCATTCCTTTATGTTGTAAGACCTGTTTTGTAACTTTAAGGCTTTATTTGATATAAAAGCTACTGAATTTTGCCACAATCCTGTTAACAGAACTACGCTCGGTCTGATTCACGCGAGAACGTGATACGTAGGCAATCCACATAAGATTCGACCACCACTAAAAAGAAAGGAAAAGAATCCAAAGGTTAAATAACAATAAGGCTTGCAAAGATAGTCGAAAAAGAAAAAAAAAGAAGGAAAAAGAAAAAGAAAAAGAAAAAGAAAAAGGGCCGGAATGACGCATGTTAAGAGTACATGTAGAAAGGGTTATTTGGTTAGGTGCATTGCATCCAACGTGCTATAACATATCTGTCAAACTCGGTGAACTAACAAGTTTGTTGCATTTCCAGAAAGTTTAGCAGTTGGTTTGACAGAATATACTGGCCAGCCATCCCTACCGTACTAGATCCAAAGGACCAGTTACAGTAAGCATGTCGAGTTCCGGCAAGAGTCTCGAGGAAGAAAAATCCGAGCTACAAATCATGAAAGAAGAGGTAGACCGGTTAAAACAACAGATAACGGAGATGCACCTGGCCCTGGGCCAGGGAACAATCTTCGCCAAACCGCCCTACTCTCGCCTCAGCTCCGGAACATCCGCCCGTCGATCCTTCGACAAGCGCCCCGAGCTATCCATACTTTCGGGGGAAAACCCGTATGCCACCCGCATTCCACCGGCCAAACCAAATCCTCCTCTAGCCACCTGTTTTGTGGCACCTCCACCTGCTCTCTGCAAAGGCCGGCCGGCGAGCCGTATGTTCGGATCCATGACAACACTTACTATCCTCCGAGCCTACCTTTCAGGGCTCCCGAACCACAATCACATACACCTCGGCTGGGATAATCCGGCAGAACCGGAAAAGCACTTCCAAAGTTCGGAACACGAGGAAGTTGTCGGAAAAGTTAAAAGCCTGGAGCAGTCCTTCAGGAACATGCACGGTTTGGGCAACCAGGTCAGCGTCGCCTATAAGGATCTGTGTCCATTTCCGGACGTCCAGTTGCCAGCGGGATTTAAAATGCCCAAATTCGACCTATACGAGGGGCATGGTGACCCGATGGCCCACCTGCGAGGGTTTTGCAGTAAAATGAGAGGGGCCGGAGGACGGGACGAGCTTCTGATAGCTTACTTCGGTCAGAGTCTGGGAGGATCTGCGCTGGAGTGGTACACTAGACAGGATCCCGGTAGATGGTTTACGTGGGACGATTTGGCTCAAGCTTTTATCGGCCAGTTCCAGTATAATCTTGAAATAATCCCCGACCGCCTATCATTGCTAAAATTAGAGAAGAAGCCCGCTGAAAGCTTCAGGGAATTTGGTTTCCGTTGGAGGGAACAGGCGGCCAGGGTAGATCCACCGATGAGAGAGAGCGAGATGGTGGATTACTTCTTGCAGACATTAGAGCCCACCTACTTCGGACATCTGGTAACGTCCGTAGGTAAATCATTCACCGAGGTGATAAAAATGGGGGTATGATCGAGGAAGGTTTGAAGGCCAACAAGATCATGAGTTACTCAGCACTGAAAGCCACCACTCAGGCTATCCAAAGTGGTACTGGAGGAGTACTGGGGAAAAAGAGGAGGGAGGAAGTTGCGGCCGTCGAGTCCGGGGCATGGTTCAGAAATAGAGGCCCCGCACCCCAATATAGCCCACCCCGGCCTCACCACCAAAATTACTCCCACAACCCATATAACCACCCGCAACATTACTATCCCGCACCTGATCCCCATTTTACTGTCCACCACGCACAGTCCTATTCTGCACCTCCCGTCCATGCACCGTGGCGTGCACCAAACCCGCGGAACAATCATCCACCCCCAAGAGCTTACAGAAACCCCTCGGGCGCGAGTTTTCGTCCAAACCAGGCATTCAGGGGCGACAGGGCGCCAAGGCCGAAGAATTTCACTCCCTTGGGAGAATCTTACACTAGTCTGTTCCACCGGTTAAAGCAAGTGGGGTTGCTGAATCCGGTTGAAGCTAAGCTGCCAAACCCTCCTCCGAAGAACCTGGACCATTCAGTAAATTGTGCCTACTGCTCGGGATGTCCGGGACACGATACAGAAAAGTGTTGGAGGTTGAAGACGGCCATCCAGGAGCTCATTGACACTCGCAGGATTGAGGTCCAGACTCCAACAGAGCCCAACATCAACCAAAACCCGCTTCCGGCTCATCATGAGACCAATATGATCGAGTTGGTACGGGCGGAGGAAGGAAATGAGAAAGCCTCTCAGACCGTAATGATGATTAAGTCTAGCGGGGTAGGAACGAGAAAAGGGCCAAGCCTTGATGAGTCACCCAGTTGCAAGAAGGACATACCAGGAGGGTCGGAAGCAGGAAAGGGAAGTGTGAACGAAGTACCGGTGAAGCCGGGGGAAGCCAAGATAGTTGTACCGGGGGCAGCAATCAAGCCCATCTTGACAGTAGCAGGCGTTCGAATGGATCCTTTCATCATCCAGCCGGCAATACAGTTGCCAATAACTGATAGCCGAGCTATTCCATGGAATTATGCTCGGATTACAACGACCTACAAAGGAAAGGAAGTGAAAGAGGAAGTTTGTGAAGCCCAAGGGTTGACCCGCTCGGGGAGATGTTTCGCCCCTGCGGAATTGAGGAAGACCACTCCGGCAGCATTGAAAAAGCCGGTAACTGATGAAGAGGCGGAAGAATTCTTGAAAAAGATGAAGCTGCATGACTACTCCGTCTTAGAGCAGTTGAAGAAGACTCCGGCGCAAATATCATTGCTATCCTTGCTGATACATTCCTGAAGAACATCGGCAAGCATTGATGAAAGTCCTGAATGAGGCACATGTACCGGATAAAATCTCGGTGAGCCATTTGGAGAAGATCACCAATAGGATCTTCGAAGCAAATCGGATCACCTTCACCGATGATGAGTTGCCTGAGGAAGGCACCGAGCACAACAAGGCTTTATATCTTACGGTGAAGTGTGAGGAGGCGGTGGTTACTAAAGTCCTCGTCGATAATGGGTCCAGTGCTAACATTTGTCCTCTCTCTACACTGGACAAGTTGAAAGTGGACATCGGCAGGGTACGCAAGAACAGCGTATGTGTTCGAGGGTTTGACGGAGGAGGCAAAGCGTCGGTTGGTGACATAGTGCTAGTCTTGACAATTGGGCCAGTGGAGTTCACCATGGAATTCCAGGTGCTGGACATGGTGGTGTCATATAACCTCCTAATAGGGCGACCATGGATCCATGCCGCAAGAGCAGTTCCATCCAGCTTGCACCAACTCGTCAAGTTCGAGTGGGACCAACAGGAGATCGTCGTCCATGGAGAGAACGATCCACAATCGGGCACCATCATTCCCTTTGTTGAAACAGAAGAAGATGTTGGGCCGTGGGTATATCAGGTCTGCGATGTGGTGTCCGCCAACCGAGTTCCAGAAGGGGAATGCATTCCCGATGACAGGACAATTACTGCAGATGTCATGGTGGCTCATGAAATGTTGCGACACGGTTTCATACCCGGTAAAGGTCTAGGTGCATCTCTGCAAGGAATCATACAACCGGTATCGGTGGTCGAAAACTTGGGAACCTTCGGCTTGGGATTCCAGCCAACCTCAGAGGACATCCGGCGAGCAAAGAGGAGTAAGCAGAAGACATGGGTGCTCCCAAAGCATGTTCCACGCCTTTCCCAATCTTTTGTCAGGTTCCGGAGCAAGAGGATATCCAACGACAAAGATTCCCGGTCCTACGATCAGGCCAGACGAAGAGTTCTTCGGGAAGTTCGAGGACCTATTCACAGATGTATGTATGCTCGAGGATGGTGAAGGATCCAGTCACGCCGAGATACAGTTTGTGGGACCAAAGGCAAAACTGAATAACTGGAAGGCTACTCCTCTCCCTGTCCGGAAGGAGTCTTGGTAGTTTGTCTTGGATTGTTTTTCTTTCGAAATGTTGTGTTGGGGGTTTGTCCCCGGAGTAAAATCCAGTTGTTTTTTAGTTCATTTCTTGATTTAAGTTTGCGGTTTGTTTTCCCTTGTACAGTTCCCATTTAATGAAATTTGATTCCCTTCGTGTCTAATTTTGTTTATTTTTCCTTCTTTTTACTTTTCTGAACAGCCTTCTTTCAACTGATCTTAATGATATGGCGTGCTTAAAGATTAATCAACCCGGTCTAGAAAGTCAATCGGGTTTGGAAATAATAACGCATGAAATAAGAAGTGACGAGAGTGAGTCAGAGTACGGCGATGATGAAGCCGTAGAAGAAATCGGTGAAGAATTAAGTCACTTCGAGGAAAAACCCAAACCGAATTTAAATGATACTGAGGCCGTTAATCTAGGGAATGCGGATGACGTCAAAGAAACCCGAATAAGTGTCCATATTGAACCCAACCTGAGAGAAGAGTTGATCAAAACACTCATGGAGTTTAAAGACATTTTCGCATGGTCGTACGACGACATGCCAGGACTCAGCACCGATCTAGTGGTTCATAAATTACCCACTGATCCGGCATATCCTCCCGTCAAGCAGAAACTGCGGAAATTCAAGACGGAGATGAGTGTAAAGATCAAAGAGGAAGTAACCAAGCAGTTGCAGGCGAAAGTCATTCGCGTCACCCGATACCCCGAATGGTTGGCTAATATAGTACCGGTGCCAAAGAAAGACGGAAAGATCAGAGTATGTGTGGACTATCGCAACCTCAACAAGGCGAGTCCTAAGGATAATTTCCCGCTTCCCAATATCCATATCCTGATTGATAATTGCGCCGGACGCGAAATCGGATCCTTTGTGGACTGTTATGCGGGATATCATCAGATTTTGATGGATGAAGAGGACGCAGAAAAGACAGCTTTTATCACACCGTGGGGAACTTATTGCTACCGAGTGATGCCGTTCGGTTTGAAGAATGCGGGAGCAACATATATGAGGGCGATGACTACGGTATTCCATGACATGATACACAAGGAAATTGAGGTGTACGTGGATGATGTGATCATAAAATCTAGGCGTCAAGAAGACCATGTTGCCGACCTCGGGAAGTTCTTTCAAAGACTTCGAAGGTACGACATCAAGCTCAATCCGGCCAAATGCGCATTCGGAGTTCCATCAGGAAAGTTGCTAGGATTCATCGTCAGCCGACGGGGCATTGAGTTGGACCCATCCAAAATCAAGTCCATTCAAGAGTTACCCCCGCCGAAGAATAAAACAAAGGTAATGAGTCTGTTGGGAAGGTTGAATTACATCAGGAGGTTTATTGCCCAACTTACGGCAACCTGTGAACCCATATTCCGTCTATTGAAAAAAGACGCGGCGATAGAATGGACGGCGGAATGTCAGGAAGCGTTTGACCGGATCAAAGGGTATCTGTCAAATCCACCCGTACTAGTCCCGCCTGAGCCAGGTAGACCCCTGATTCTTTATCTGACGGTCTTGGAGAATTCGTTTGGCTGCGTACTTGGGGCAGCATGATCTTACTGGCAGGAAGGAACGGGCCATTTACTACCTCAGTAAGAAATTCACAGTCCACGAGGTTAAGTACACTCATCTAGAAAAGACATGTTGCGCCATGACTTGGGTAGCCCAAAAGCTGAAGCACTATTTGTCTTCTTACACCACTTACCTCATTTCGCGTCTTTGGATCCGTTGAAGTATATTTTCCAGAAACCTATGCCTACGGGGAGGTTAGCAAAATGGCAAATATTACTTACGGAGTTCGACATCATATACGTGACAAGGACGGCTATGAAAGCTCAAGCCCTGGCCGATCACTTAGCTGAAAATCCTGTTGATGACGAATACGAACCTTTGAGGACGTATTTTCCAGACGAAGAAGTATTGCAAATTGAAGGGTTAGAACTAACCAAGGATCCAGGGTGGAAGCTCTTCTTCGACGGAGCGGCGAACGCAAAAGGAGTCGGAGTAGGGGCTGTGCTCATATCTGAAACAGGACATCATTATCCTGTTACTGCTCAGCTGCGTTTTCATTGCACCAATAATATGGCTGAGTACGAGGCATGTATCTTGGGGTTGCGATTAGCGGTGGACATGGATGTACAGGACGTCTTGGTCTTGGGGGACTCGGACCTTCTGGTACATCAGATTCAGGGAGAATGGGAAACCAGAGATTTAAAGCTTATCCCGTATCGTCGGTGTTTGCATGATTTGACTAAGCGTTTCCGGTCGGTAGAATTCAGACATATCCCAAGGATGCATAATGAGGTTGTCGATGCTTTGGCTACTTTGGGGTCAATGCTACATCACCCGGACAAGGTTCGTGTCGATCCGTTACACATCCATGTCCGGAATCAACATGCGTATTGTAATGTGATAGAGGAAGAGGTGGATGGTGAGCCGTGGTTTCATGATGTCAAGGAATACCTCAGGTTAGGAGTATACCCAGAGCAAGCAACCGGAGATCAAAAGCGAGCTATTCGGCGGTTGGCAAACGGATTTTTCCTTAGTGGAGGGGTGCTTTACAAAAGAACCCCAGATTTGGGATTGTTGAGATGTATAGATGCAAGTCAAGCCACAACAGTGATGACGGATATACACTCGGGAGTTTGCGGACCACACATGAGCGGATACGTATTGGCAAAGAAGATTCTTCGAGCGGGATATTATTGGCTCACTATGGAGCGGGATTGTATAAGTTTCGTGCGAAGATGCCATCAGTGTCAGATACACGGAGATTTGATTCATTCTCCGCCGACTGAATTGCATACAATGTCCGCACCATGGCCGTTTGTCGCATGGGGTATGGATGTTATTGGACCTATTGAGCCTGCAGCTTCCAACGGTCATAGGTTCATTCTGGTAACGATTGATTATTTTACCAAGTGGGTGGAGGCCAAAACATTCAAATCAGTGACCAAGAAGGCGGTGGTGGACTTCGTACACTCCCACATCATTTGTAGGTTTGGAATTCCAAAGATGATCATTACGGATAACGGTGCAAATCTTAACAGTGGATTGATGAAAGAGGTATGTCAACAGTTCAAGATTACACACCGAAATTCCACACCGTATCGCCCAAAAGCAAATGGTGCGGTCGAGGCGGCAAACAAGAACATAAAGAAGATATTGAGGAAGATGGTAGAAGGGTCTAGGCAGTGGCATGAAAAGTTACCATTTGCGCTGTTGGGTTATCGCACTACCGTCCGGACTTCGGTAGGTGCAACTCCTTACTTGTTGGTATACGGGACCGAAGCAGTAATACCCGCAGAAGTTGAGATTCCGTCCCTCCGAATTGTCGCTGAAGCTGAGATTGATGACGACGAGTGGGTCAAAACCCAATTAGAGCAATTGAGCTTGATCGATGAAAAGAGATTGACAGCAGTATGTCACGGCCAATTGTATCAAAAGAGAATGGCGAGAGCATATAACAAGAAGGTACGTCCCGGGAGATTTGAAGTGGGACAGCATGTGCTGAAGAGAGTTCTACCCCATCAGGCCGAAGCGAAAGGCAAGTTCGCTCCAAATTGGCAGGGACCTTTTGTGGTGACTAGAGTATTATCCAACGGCGCTCTATGTCTGACTGATGTCGAGGGAAGATGCACCGATATGGCTATCAATTCTGATGCGGTTAAGAGATATTATGTGTAATTCTTTAATGCATTTGTCAACGTTTGGTTTCGTTTGTGTGTATTTGGCATTTTTCGGAGAATGAAATGACCAGAGGCAATTTTTCTACTACCCAAACACTTTAACCTTTGTTTCCCCATTTGAGCCTTAATTATTCTTTCATATACCCTCTTTCGGAATCATCAAGGAAGATGTGTAACAGAATAGAAAAGAAACAAAGAAGTAATACAAGAAAAAGTGAACTACGATTCCTCAAGAAGGATACGTAGGCGCCACACGGCTCGGTCATAATAAAATAAAAATCAAAAATCCCCCAAGCAACAAAACTGGGGCAGAAGTCATTGTTTCGTTGGAAAGATAGTGTGGATTCCGAAAGTTGTAATAAGCTAACCGTTGAGGCTAAACCCCTTTCTTCGGCCTCACGCGCAGAAACCATATCAAAAACCAGAAAGACCTCTCGATCAGTATTTGAGAAGTGCCAAGTCATGTGAATGAAAGCCAAGAGTGACATCCCGACCCTCGATTGAATCCAGGATGCACAAGCCGAAAGGGGATAACGCTCTAGAGGGAATCTCAGGGGTGATACCCCGCCGCAGGGAAAGAAAGCGTAAATGAGAGAGTCTTAACGGTGAAAACCCTCGAGGGCACCTTAAGGCGAAGGAAGTTGAGAGAAATAAAATGAGAGAGTCTTACGGTGAAAACCTTTACGGGCACCTCAAGGCGACGGGAGATAGAGAGAAATGAGAGAATCTCATTAGTGAAAACCCTTTGAAGGGCACTGTGAGGTGACAGGACGAGATGGTTACAAGATGTCTGCATGAGACAAGGTTTGGACGTCCGTTTACCTCTAGCGGAACGCGGTATCAGAAAGTGATTGACATGAATAGACTGGGTAGTTTAATCTCAAAGGCGCGGCATAACATTGGATCAGGCACACATTCAGATAAGTTTTCCTATTTTTGAGTTCAGAAAAGTTTTTCTCTTCTTTTGTCATTTGCGGTCGGTATTCTTTTCTTTTCTTTCATTTTCGAAAATTGATTTTTCAAAGCTTACTACCAAGTCTCCCAAAGCAGTATATTGAAAGTGAATAGGCATGGAACGAGGCAATAAGACAGAAGTCGTTACGATAGTGAGATTGGGATGACAGGCTGAGTGGAAGGTTCGCAAGAATTATGGAGTATGATGGACACATGTGGCATGTCCGAAAGATGATTTCACGCAACAGATCACTGGCTAAAAAGAGTCGGACCAAACCAAAGATTGGAATAAAAGGAAAGATGAGAGGTCGTTCGTGGAAAGAGCATCGTCCCCGGCAAGCGTCAACGTCGCCCTCAAAGTTCGAGAGAGGCCAAGCAGCTGAAAGAGAAAAGAAAATGGCCCCAACAAGAGTGGCACGACCACTCACCGCGTTTTGAAACTAACAATTTTTCTTTGATTTAAAAGCAGGAAAAGAGGTTTCGTTGGCAGAAAAGCATACCGTCCAGAAGTTTATCAAGCTGGGGCAGAAAAGTTTCTCCTGTTGCGAAAATTTTCTTGAAAGCAAAGACTCAGAGGATAAGGGTAGAAAGCAACACAAGATTTCGGGAAATACCAGCTCCGAGCAGAATAGTTTTGAGAAAGGCCAGACGACACGACGGGGTAATATTTGAGCTTGGTATCACCCCCGGCAGTTGTGGGGAAAATAAAACAACGGCTTCAAGATTCCCCTAGCAGTATTACATTCCATAATTTGCTCGAGGAGGCAAAAGCGTGAGTCCCGGAGGAGGTATGGGAAGAAGGAAGAGAATGAGGGGTGAAGGGAACGAAGAATACTTCCTCAGCAGCATCATCCCCAGCAGGCGAGTAAACAGTTCCAGAAATATCCCCAGCAGCCAGAAGAAAAGTAATACGACCCAGGGGAAGGCAATTCCAAGACAAGGAAACAAAGAATACTTCCTCAGCAGCATCATCTCCAACAAGTGAGTAACAAGTTCCAAAGATATCCCCAGCATCCAAAAGAAAAGTAATACGACCCAGGGGGAAAGCAGTTCCAAGACAAGATAATTCAGAAGAAAAGGTGGCCCAATAGGCGATGCAGGAAGAAGAAAATGGTACAAAAGGCAAAGGAAGGTGATCAGGATAAGATGAAATTAGTGAAGTAGTAGTTGAAGTCAGGGAGCCCGCCTGGAAAATGGAGTGGCGATTTTATTTTAAAGTTATAGAAGAAGTCGGGGAGCCCGCCTGAAGAATGGAGTGGCGATTTTATTTTTGAAGTAGTAGTTGAAGTCGGGGAGCCGCTCTGGAGAATGGAGTGGCGATTTTATTTTGAAGTAGCGGTTGAAGTCAGGGAGCCCGCCCTGGAGAATGGAGTGGCGATTTTATTTTTGAAGTAGCGGTTGAAGTCAGGGAGCCCGCCGAGAGAATGGAGTGGCGATTTAATTTTGAAGTAGTTGAAGTCGGGAGCCGCCCGGAGAATGGAGTGGCGATTTTATTTTGAAGTTGTAGTTGAAGTCGGGGAGCCCGCTCTGGAGAATGGAGTGGCGATTTTATTTTGAAGTAGCGGTTGAAGTCAGGGGAGCCCGCCACGGAGAATGGAGTGGCGATTTTATTTTTGAAGTAGCGGTTGAAGTCAGGGAGCCGCCTGGAGAATGGAGTGGCGATTTAATTTTGAAGGTAGTTGAAGTCAGGGAGCCCGCCCGGAGAATGGAGTGGCGATTTTATTTTGAAGTTGTAGTTGAAGTCGGGGAGCCCGCCTCTGGAGAATGGAGTGGCGATTTTATTTTGAAGTGATAGTTGAAGTCAGGGAGCCCGCCGGGAGAATGGAGTGGCGATTTTATTTTGAAGTAGTAGTTGAAGTCGGGGAGCCCGCCCTGGAGAATGGAGTGGCGATTTTATTTTGAAGTAGTAGTTGAAGTCGGGGAGCCGGCCCTGGAGAATGGAGTGGCGATTTTATTTTTTGAGTAGTAGTTGAAGTCGGGGAGCCCGCCTGAAGAATGGAGTGGCGATTTTATTTTGAAGTAGTGGTTGAAGTCAGGGAGCTCGCCCGGAGAATGGAGTGGCGATCTATTTTAATTTGGTTGAGGAAAGCGGTTGAATGTAACAGAAATCTCCGGCATGAATCCAAGTTCGTGAGCAGAGGGAGGCAACAAGGATCAGAAAAGATAGATTCGGATGGCAAAGGAGAATAGTTCAAAGATCGTAAAGAAAGAAGCAATGGTCGGGGTTCGGCAACCAAGATAGACCGAAATAACAACTGGCAGAAGAGAAGAAACATCAGAAGGAACGTCAAGTCAGACAGGATGGCTAGGAGCCTGACAAGACCAAGTTAAAAGAGATAGATAAGAATTTGTAGTACTGTAACTTAGTCTAGCTTCTTATTTTTGTTTAGCACGGTGTAATAAGGGGATCGGTTAAGCATTGGCAACAGCAGTAACAGCGGCAACAACAGTAACAGCAAGATCACAACAGTCGCGGTAGTCCCAGCTACCAAAACTTCCCGAACTACACTGACCTGATTCCCTTTTAGCCAGGGATATGTAGGAGACCTTTGAAGCAAGGTTCGGTCAAAACTTTTCCAAAAAATGCTTCGTACGGAGTGCTCGAACAGGCAAAAAATCGCTCGTATCCGCTCACTTGTCTTTGCACGAAAACTCTTCATGTTTACGCGCAAAGAGGGGCAGCTGTGAGCACGTGATTTTTGCCTTACCTGAGAAGTACTCCCAGAAAATTCAAAATAAAATAGTTTCGTGTTAGGCATGATTTTTGTGATTTTGGTGTTATTTTTATCTTACATTTGCATTTTTGTGTGGGCATGTTTATTTATTTAAATTAATAAAATAAAAAAAATATACATTAGGTTTTGCATTTTTAGTGTTTGATATCAAAATTATGTGATTTACATTTTTCAAGTGATATGTAATTATGTGGGATAATTGTAGTAAAAAATAGTTGTGTTATAGGTTAGTATATATGTATATATATATATATATATATATATATATATATATATATATATATATACACACACATATACATATAATACATCATAAAGAGCAGACTTGGGCCATGTTTTAGTCCAAAAAACTGGCCCAAACCCCTCATCCGTCCAGCCCAATACTCACCCCAGCATCTGTTATTGTAACATTCGATCTGGACCGTTGGATTTTATTATCCAACGGCCCAAATTAATCAATCAATTACCCAAATATACCCGGACCCCAACTTAATCAAACGACGTCGTTCCATTTTAAGCAAAAAAGGATCCAAGCCGTCAATCAGCGGGGATCGGACGGATCTCATTTAATCGCCCCAGTCTGTTGATCCTGGCCGTTGGATTCTTATCATCCAACGGCCAAGATTAAAGCATTCATTTAATTACCCAGAAACCCCCCCCCCCCAAACCACTAACCCTCCCCATTCCTCAGACCCCCTCATCCCCCCTTCGTCTCTTTCTCTCTCAACCTTCAAACAACAAACCCTAGCGCCGCCGCCTCTCCCTCCGCCTGAAAACCCGGCGGCAACAACGCCGCCGGCCACCAACTTTACACCACATACCCGCCTCAACCTCCTCTATCCAACCCCGTGCATGGTTTGTCTCGAATCAACCTGGATATTCTCGAATCTTCATTTGAAGATTCGAGTCGAACTCGAACCAGCTCCGCCGGCCACCAACTTTACACCACACCACCTCTAGACCTCCCTTACACGCCTACCGCCCTTAGTTTCATTCGAATCTGACCAGAACCCCTCAAACCCCAATTCGAACCTCAAGAACCCTAGAAATCTAATTAGGGATTCGGGGTCCAAAAGCGAAACAAATTGGGGTCTAATAGACCTTAGTGGAGATGTTTTCATTTGAAAACATTTCGATTAAGTTCCGTTAGACTCCAAAATCCAAATGGGAGTCAAATCCGAGATTGGTCCGGGTTCGTTCAAGCTTTGATTGCGGCTTATGCGGTATTTCTATTTTTCTTTCTTCATGCTCAATGTGTTAATCATGTGAATTGCTTGTTCTTGTTTCTTCCTTAGTTTGCTGTTTTGTTCTTCATCTCCCAAGACTTTTATTTGGTCAATTATTCATCTGTAGCATTTGTTTGATTGCGTATATGTTTAAATGCGTATTCATTTCGATTAGCGTCGTCAACGAGTTAACTCATTTGTGTGATTGTTCATGTAAGAGTATGCCTGTATGCAATTCACTAGTTTAGGGGCCTGTTATTGTTTGATTCCAGACTGGAAGTTAATTGGATATAGAAATCAAGGTTCGAATTAGCTGACTAGGAAGTTATGTGTTAGCATTTTTAAATACTGCTAATGTCCTGCACATGAGGCTAATCAGTGGAATTTACTGCCACAACAGAGCAGCCCACCAGTTGTCCCCTGCTACTGACTTTTAATTGACAAACCCATGCCTAGACATGTAGTAGTGGAGGTATAAGAGAATAACATGGGCAAAGATGGGGGAGGGGATTAGTTTAAGTGATAAAAGGTCTGTTATTTAGCTATAAATACAGAGAAAAAACCTAAGAAGAGGGATAGACATACACACAGCAAGGATTCAAAATACACACATACAAAAATATAGATAGAGAGAGCTGGGAAGTATAGACTGAAAGTTACTGTTTCATTGGCTTTGGTTACTGTTTTCGTTTGTTGGTTGCTGCAGTCTTGTTGTCATTCTTTGCTACTGCCGTTGATTGTGCTTTGCCACTGGTTGTGGTTGTTTCTGCTGTGGTTCTTAGTTCTCATGCTACTGCTGTTGGTTTGCTTTACTGGTGTGGTTTTGTGGCTGTGATTGCATCTTGGCTCTTGCTTTGTTCTATCTTCTGGGTGTTGCCTGGTGCTGTTTGCTGTGGTGTGTTGATTTGTTGTTGATCCTGCTGTTGGGATTGTTGACTGGCCACTGGTTGCTGTTGTTCTTTTGGTTGTTGTTTTTGCTGTGCATATAGTGGCAGTAACTGCCATTGGTTGTTGTTGGTCTGCTGTTTACTTGGTTTCATCGGCTTAACTGATCTCCATTCTCTTGCTTTGTCGATTTCCAGGTATTTCACTACTGCCTGAAGCTGTAGACATGAATGGAAGCAATAAAACTTAGCTTATTGATTATCATGTCCTTTTAACCCATATCAAAACTTAGTTAGATACATGTGTACTCATTAAGGAGAACCCGAACATGTAATAGACTGTATGGGTTGTAACTATGTTAACTTCATATTTCCCTAGCCTGTTATAGTAGAAATGGTCTACTGGAAACACACTATGTAATGGACAGGTGAATCAGTGAAATACATGTTGTTATAGGTGTTAATTTGTTCAAGTTAAAAGTGTATAATAACTAACACCCAGTGTAGAAGTAAATAGAGGCATAATGATGGTAGCTTGATCGAAAGTTATGAATTAGTAAGTACCATGTTCAATGTTCAAGTAGTTAATTGTAACAATAAGCATGTAAATCCCGTTTTATCTATAGTTTGTTTAAAAAGGGAATCAGGACGATTGATATATCACTTCGTTGCTATTAGATTATCAGTACACTTTAGTTCGTGTATATCTACTATGATCTAGATCCTTTACACGAAAACTGATTATCAGTTAGATTAGATTAAAATCTGAAGCATGTTCAATATTCTTTTCTTAAATAAAACAAAAGTTTTCTGTTAACTAATTAGCTTAGCTAATTTGAATACAAATCGAAGTTTAAGTAATTTAAGAGCATAGTAAAGAGGAAATTGTCTTCTGGCGTTTAATTTTGAGTCGGGGCTCTATTGAATGGCCCAAATGAAAAAAAAATATCAAACTAGTAGGTAATGATAAACGATTAACATTTTTCTTTGTTGTTAGAGATAAATCAAGTAGAGAATATAGTTCATCTTAGGATCGGCCTTAATAATAATGAGATGAGCCTCGCCAAACGCAAATACACAATCGCGGGGCCCTCTAATCAGTTGTCATGAAAACTTAGCCTTGGAAAGACCGTTTAGTTAATTTCACGGTCTTTTCCGAAGTTAATAAAGACGATAGATTCTTTAGGCGCGATTTGTAAGCAAATTACTTTCCTAAACACGGGTGCGCATTTATGTGACCCAAATCTTACTCTCGGCGAAACTGAGATACATTAGAGTCGCGGGCGTACTGGTTACGGTGCGGCTTGAAATGTGTTTTCGTAACGTCGCAATTCTTCTAAAAAATAAGAGCGGAGCATTAAAGCACATAGTTAAAATATATAAAAGAATCAGATAGAAACAAAGATTGCAATTGAGCGACCGTGCTAAAACCACGGAATCCGGGAGTGCCTAACACCTTCTTCCGGGTTAACAGAATTCCTTATCCAGATTTCTAGTTTCGCAGACTGTATTACAGAGTCATAAATTTCCTCGGTTCGGGATTAAACCGGTGACTTGGAACACCATTATTTTTCCAAGTGGCGACTCTGAATTAAATAAACTAGTCCCGTCTCGATTGTCTTTTAATTGGAAAAACTCCCTTGTGCCCTCGCGGGTGCGTAAAAAGGAGGTGTGACATGCCTCGCCTAACAAAATTATACAAATCGCGGGGCCCTCATAAATATATATATATATAAATATTTAGACTTCGGGATCGACCGTATAGCGAATTTTACGGTGTTCTCCAAAGATAATAAATGCGTAGTTGCTTTAGGCGCGTATTTAATAATGCTATCTCCTTAAACCCGGGTGCACATTTATGTGACCCAAATCCAAATCTCAACGGAGTCGAAATGTGTTGACAACCACGGGTGCACTGGTGCGACGTGGTTCGAGATACATTTTCACAATGTTGCAATTCTTTGTAAAAATAATAATAATAATAATAATAATAATAATAATAATAATAATAATAATAATAATAATAATAATAATAATAATTTTTATAATAATAATATCATAAGAGGTTAAAAATTAAAATTTATACATAAGTTAAGGCATATTATAAAATCGGATAAAGAAGCCAAATATGACAGTTGAGCGACCGTGCTAGAACCACGGAACTCGGGAATGCCTAACACCTTCTCCCGGGTTAACAGAATTCCTTATCCGGATTTCTGGTACACAGACTGTAATACAGAGTCATAAATTTTTTCGGTTTGGGATTAAACCGGTGACTTGGGACACCATTATTTTCCCAAGTGGCGACTCCGAATTAATTAAATAAATCCCGTTTCGATTGTCCTTTAATTGGAAAAACTCCCTCGCTCCCTCGCGGGTCAGCGTAAAAAGGAGGTGTGACATCGACCATAGAAGACCTCGACCCCACTTGATTAGGCGGTAATGAACACAACAAGAAAGCTTACATCGGCTGCAAACTTCAGGAACCAGGTAAATTTCATCAATTCTTAACTACTGACGCGGGCTTGTTTGGTTGTAGCCATACAGATATACTAGTTATCCCAAAGGACATTGCCATGCACAAATTGAACGCCAATCCATTCCATCCCCAATTAGGCATAAGTTCAACTCAATAATTAATGACAAAGTACACGAAGAGGTGGAAATATTATTGGAAAATGGCTCCATCAATGAGTTGAAATACCCCCAATGGTTTTCCAACATGGTCATGTGAAAAAAAGAATGGGAAATGACATATATGTGTAGATTACATGGATCTGAACAAATAATATCCCAAGGATTCATTTATGTTACCTCATATCGACCAACTCATCGATGCAACGGCCAGATATGAACTACTGAGCTTCTTGGATGCCTTGTCAATAATCAAATGCTCACGGAAAAAAAGGATAAGAATAAAACCATTTTCATCACCCATCAGGGGACGTACTGCTATAAGGTCATGCCCTTCGAGCTGGAAAACACAAGGTCAACATATGAAAGGTTAGTGATAAGGATGTTCAAAGACCAACTCAGCAAAATGATGGAAGTATACATAGACGATATGCTGGTCAAGTCAAAAAGGAAAGAAGACTAAATCGACCATTTGAGAGAAACCTCCGACATACTCAGAAGATACATAATGAAACTGAACCTCAAAAAGTGTGCAGTAGGAGTAGCCTCAGGAAAATACTTACGTTTCCTAGTATCACAGCGAGGTATCATGATCAAATTAAAGTTATCGAAGGGATACCAGATCAATTGACCACCAAAAAATAAGTTCAGAAGTTATTTGGTCGTACCGCTTCCCTTTCAAGGTTTATTTCGTGATCGTCAAACTGGTGCCACAACTTTTTTGGCGTAGTCAAGAAGGATAATAGCCTCCAATGAACTTCTAAGTGTTTACAAGAGTTGAAGGAGTTAAAAGCATATTTATCATCGCCGACATTGCTCTCAAAACCAGAATCAGAGGAATGCCTCATTGTCTACCTTGTTGTATTCGAAGTAGTTCTGAGCGCAGTCCTGAGAAAGTACAGGTATGCAGTCTCCCATCTATTACATTAGCAATACACTAATCAATACCGGGATGCGATGCCCTCACCTCGAAAAACTAGCCCTGGCCTTAGTCGAGCTTCATGAAATCTTAGACCATATTTCTAGTGCCACACCATCTCGATCGTCACAACTTCCCCCCCAAGAAGTATTTTCCATAAACCAAAGCTATCGGCAATTTGGCCAAATAGGCAACTAAGCGATTATAATATCACATATCAATCGCAAACAACGATAAATCCACATGTTCTTGGCAACTTCGTTACTGACTTCAATGCAAAACTAACGCCTGAAGTTAAAAGATAGGCTTCCCACACTTCTCCCCAAATACACGACCTCTAGGTCCTATACACGGACGGCATGTTTAATGCGATAGGGTCCGGATTGAGACTCATACTCGAAGTTCCGACCGGAAAAGTGATTTTCTAGTCCATAAAGTGCCCGTACATGACTAACACGAGGCCGAGTATGAGGCCTTAATTTCTGGGTTAAGGCTGGTACTCAAATACGGGGCAAAACGGTTAAGACTACACTGATATTCTCAACTCATTGTCAACCAAGTTACAGGGACTTTTCAAATCAAGGAACAAAGGTTACAAAAATACCAGACCAAAATCTCCAAGCTGTTGCCCGAGTTCGACGAATGTCAATTTGACTAGATCCCCCGATCATAGAATACCGAGGTGGACGACATCACCAAATTAGTCGCAGCCACCAAAACATTACAACTGGAGACAAAAATGTAGTCCACCTTCTCAATTCATCGATAGACCAAATTGAGGTAAGAACCATAAACCTGACTTGGGACTGGCACAATCGTACTGTTACATAATTGCAGAATGGAATAAACTTTGACGATAAAAAAATGGCCAATAAATTGAGTATGTAGGCAGTCAGGTACAACATAATTCACAAAGATCTGCACAAGAGAACGTACAACAACCCTCTAGCGAAATGCTTGGGCCCAAATACGATGTGGCGCATCCTTAAAAAGGCCCACATAGACCATTGCGGAGCTTATTCAAGAAATTGGGCTTTGGTCAGATGCCTTATACGCGCAGGTTTCTACTAGCCCACATTGAAAAAAGAGGTCACAGACTTTGTGGAAAAATGCAAACAATGCCACCAAAGAGGCGAACATCTCCACTCACTCAAATGGGGAATGGACATCGTGGGCTCCCTCTTGGTAGGTCGAGGTAACATACAATTTCTTTTAGTTTTAACTAACTATTTCTCTAAGTGGGTCAAAGTAGGAACATTTTCCTAAATACGTGAACATGAAATGATCGCCTTCAAATGAAAAAACATTATATGCCAGTTCGGCCTCCCAAAATAGATAAGTTGCGACAACGGACCCTAATTTACAGGAAAGAAGGTCGCTGAATATTTTGAGAAATGACATATAAGGAATACTCTCAACGCCATACCACCCCATAGGAAATGGAAAAGCATAGTCCTCTAATAAGTCTATTCCAAACAACATAAAGATAAAACTTGAAGACGCCAAAGGGTTTTGTCCGTAAATATTATCAGAAGTACTCTATGGGTATGATGCACTAATATAGGTCAAAGTCGAGAAGCCCGGCCAAAGATACTCCTATGAGAGCGGACCAACGAACGATATAAGTAGAAGGTAGGAGCTCGACGAAGTCGAAGAATGACAAGACATTGCCTACATAAGAATGATCGCCCAAAAATAACAAGTAGA
The DNA here is from genome assembly GCA_032618575.1 of Nicotiana noctiflora. Classification (NCBI taxonomy): domain Eukaryota; kingdom Viridiplantae; phylum Streptophyta; class Magnoliopsida; order Solanales; family Solanaceae; genus Nicotiana; species Nicotiana noctiflora. The sequence goes on from JASVEL010006200.1 coordinate 82,579, forward strand.
ACGCTATTATAGCAAAAAGGCGAAGGTCAGGCCATTGAAAAAATCGGGGACTACGTGTTTAAAGCTATAACACAAGGAAGACCCACGAGAAGGCAAATTGGGAACAAATTACGAAGTCCCGTACAAAATTACAGCAACAACAAACAAAGGATCATTCCAACTAGAAACAATGGAAGGAAAGCTACTACCAAACAACTAGAATATTATTCACCTCAAGCACTTCAATTTTTAGGTGGTAAATCATCCCCCAAGTCTTACTTTTTTTTCCTCACTTGAGTTTTGTCCCGATTAGGTTTCCTCAAGGAGGTTTTCAATTAGGCGATGAAGGGAACATTTCAAGTCGAAATATGCAAAGACGGAGGCACAAGATGGCTAGTTCATTGCTCGATCACTCAAACCTTCTCCAGGTCAACGAATGAAGGGACTAGATAGATGGGGAGTGGGTATGGAACGCCAACCAACGCTCGAAAATTTGTAAATTTATCCAAGAGTATGAACAAAGCAACAATGCATGAAGTTTATTTCTATTTTTTCCAAATGTACAACCAAAACAACAATGCTTAAAGTTTACGATGTTGACGAACTCTACACGTAGAAGCATATCTTTCTAAACATAGGTTATGTTCAACCTTGTTTGAACTAACACCTAATGTCCCTCGGCCATAGCTAAAACATATGTTATGATCGACTTTGTTCGAACTAACACCGAATGGCCCTTGTCCATAGCTAAAACATAGGTTATGCTTGACCTTATTCAAACTAACACCTAATAACCCTCAGCCATAGTCAACCATAGGTTATGTGTGACCTTTTTCGAACTAACACCTAATGGCCCCCGACCATAGCTAAAATATAGGTTATGTTCAACCTTGTTCAAACTAATACCTAATAGCCCTCGGCCATGAATAAATCATAGGTTATGTTCAACCTTGTTCGTCCTAAAACCTACTGGACGTCGGCCATAATTAAACATATGACATGTTCGACCTTGTTCGAACCAACTTCTAATGGCCCTCGACCATAGTTAAATGTAGGATTAGCTCGACTTTGGTCAAATTAACACCTACTGGCCCTTGGCCATAATCAAACTTAGGTTTTGGTTTGACCTCATTCGAACTAACACCTACTGACCTTTGGCAATAATTGAACTTAAGATATGTTTGACCTTATTCGAACTAAGTGATACAGATAAGAAAATCAAGGTAACCAATCGACAAAATAAAACAAACATCCAAGTACGAATCGCAGGAAGAGAATCATGTACAAATAACAAAGTTGGAACCTCATACTTTATTTTTACAAAGGCTCGTAAAGACACTTACAAAAACGTACAAGTTTACAACCAAATACAATAAGGAAGAAAAAACACTACTGGTCACTGCCAGGACCATCAATGCCAGCAGACTGACCATCTAGGCCATCTCATTATGCCCCCTCATCATCACCACCACCCTCAAGGTATGCGTCATCGCACCAGACGTCCTCTTCAATCTGGTCCATAACATATCACTTTCATCATTGCTGGCTTCCGGTGTAGTAGGATCATACTCGTAAGTGATTCGAGCTTCACGGGCCTTAACATGAGCATCCTGAGGAACAAATCCCACCTCATACAAATCTTGAAACAAATCCAACTGAGCCTCACATTCCTCGTACAGTTCCCGAGGAAAGTTTGGGAAATCTGATGTATGAGAAGATGAAGGTTGCGCAAGCATTTGAGTTTTCTCAGCCTCTAAGGCGTCCACCTGGTCCTAAATGAGGGACGTGTCTTTCTCCAACTTCCCAATCCTCTCATAAAGACACTCTTCTTTAAGTCTTGTTGTCTCATCAGAACGGAGAGTCCAAATCACTACATCTTGGGCCTCCCCTTTCCTCGAAACCGCCAACCGAGCAGACTTCGCCCTCTCCAGCTTGTTCTACTTCTTAGTAATCTCACATGAAGAGCCTTCATCTATAGATGTCACTCTTCCAACTGCTTACACATATCGACCACATGTGCCTACATTCAGCTTCCACGGGCCTACTAACCTTGAGCTCTTCCTCCTTATTTCTTAGCTTCCCCTCAAGGACTTTGCACTTTTCGATGATCTTCACCAACTCATCATCTTTCTCCTCCAGCTCATCCGAAGGGCCAACGAATTTCCTTCTTCACCAAACCTCCTACAAATTTCCCAGTACTTGCCACAGTACTCGTGGTATTTGTGCTACAACTTCATAAAAATAGCCTTACGCACTCTTCTCTTCGAGCTCTTTCAATTTCCAAAACCATGATTTGAAAGTAAAGTAAAAGAAAACAGACAGTATAAAGACGAAGCCTAAACATTGAACATAACAAACAGAAACGAGAAGATTCAAAAAGCGTACCCTGAGAGCGAGGTTGGCTATACTCTGCGGTAAAGTAACATTATCCAACTCTTGGAGGGTTTTATCCTCCAGGTCAAAATAAAGGGGACCGAGGACAGGAACCACGTTCTCTATATCTTTTAATAAATCATGATCTACGGGGATTGCAATTGTCTGCATGGACCCTTACAGTCTCACCTCGAGCTGGGTAAATCCTTCCTTCATCATCCTCATCTCATCATCATCAAGATCAAAACTAGTCTCATATCCATCATCAGCAACACCCTTGCCCCTCCCATCGGCTGGAGAAGGAGCATCATTAGCCGGTTGTAAAGTCGACGATCCATCATGTTGTAAATTATCAGAAGCCACAGCAGCCAACCATTTGGCTCCCACCATCACAAACAGAAGATTTACGCCCTCAACTGCCTCCTCTGATATCAGAACATCAGGCGCCAGCTCGACATCATCCTCAAGTATTATTGTCAATGTCTCATAGATGATAAAATCATCCATTGTTGAATCTACATCCCGGGCGACCCCATCACCAATATCCATCGAATTTATCTTTTGGGGATCCAAATTCTCGTTACTCGGCGATGATTTGTCCTCCTCATCCACAAGACAAAATAAAGGGGAATACAAAAATGCAACTGTCAAAATATCAACAGGGGAAGAAGAAACTGAGGTTGAGGAAGCACTGGATGGGGACAAAGACCTAGCAAACCTATGCTTAACCGTGGTTGTAGAGGATATGGTCGCCGAAGTGGAGGCAGTTTTCCTCTTACGAAACGTAGGAGGGGGAGCCTTCGGCCTTCTCAAAGATACCCGAGCTGGAATAGAAAGAATCTAAATGGGGTTATCACCATCATCAAGAGCGGATAGGCCAAATCAATAACAAAATACATAGATGAACTCACCAGTCGAAGAAGGAACTGTCCCGAGCTTCTTTGAAAAGCCCGACCACTTGCGAATTCCCATGATGTGGAGCAGAACCCAGCCAAACCAATCAGAATGTCCCCGACTGTCACGACCTTAGTTCACCCTCTATGAACATGTCGTGATGGCACATAGTTCTTACGACTAGGTAAGCCTAACAATGCGAAAGATAGAACATAATTGCGGAAGAAAGTAAATAAAATTGAACTAGTAAAATAAAAATGGTGTTTACCACAATAATTCTTGAAGCTAACAACATTCCCAAAACCCGAAAACTCACAAATCACAAGCTAAGGGGATACATAAGAGGCTCTGACTCAAGAATATCTATACAAAGGAGAAATACTGAAAGAACTATATTTTTTATAGAAAGATGGAAAGGGAGTCATCGGTTTGCGAACGTAGCAGATATACCTTGAAGTCTCTACCAATACGTCTCCTTCCAAGGCTGACAGAACTGAGCGGGAGTACCTGTATCTACACAACAAAAATATGCAGAAGAGTAGCATGAACACACCACGGCGGTGCCCAATAAGTATCAAGACTAACCTCGATGGAGTAGTGACGAGGAACAATCAAGACACCTCCGGCCTACCTCAGGCCGGTGACCTCCTCCGGCCTCTACCTTAGCCTCTAGCAACTGGGGGAGCACTGCCTCCCTGGTCGGGAACATCTGTCGTGCAAGTCCTCACCATCTGTGAGAGAATGGAAAGGGAGAAATTTAGTGTACCATCCACTGCATGATAGGAAATGAATAAATAGTAGTTTCCTAATACCCTATAGCCTATCGAACATAAATACAGACGTCCCCATACCGATCCGCAAGACTTTATTAGGTTTGCCCATGACTCATGAGACCTACTTGACCCTAATGCTCTGATACCATGTTGTCACGACCCAATTTAACCTCAGGTCGTGATGGCGTCCAACACCGTTATCGGGTAAGCCAACGCGGAAGTATTAGTAAATTCTTATGTTACTTACTAAATAGTTACAACATTTTCTAAACATAAAATTAAAACATGTGATAATAAGCAATATTCAGTGATAGTTATACAACCCAAAAGAATAGTCTACTAATGTGTGTGCCAAGACCTGGTATTACAAGTGTGTGGGCAACTAGTAAAATATACAAAAGAATAATACTATCATACTGTCTGAGATAGAGTAGACAGCCAAAAGTAAAGAAAGAACTCCATCGGGATGCTGAACGACATAGGAAAGGGAGCAGCTCATCGTGGAATCTCGTTCGATCAAGGATATGCACCGGCCTAGTAACAAGATGTATACTAAAATAAGCATACGCAAGTAGTGCCGAGGTCATACGGCCCGATCCAACATAAAGATAAATTTTGCATTGCCGAAGGGTCAAACGGTGCGAACATAGATGCTTCTATTACCCCGCTCGTGAATCGTACATGTGACATGGTCAAATGTAATTAATCATAACAACATGTAGATAAGAATAGACATCAGGAAAGCAAGTACTCATAAAATATTAACTTCTCTTTTAAAAAGGTCAAGAAAAATAGGGTTCCACTTATTAGTTTTGTTTACCATATTCAACAAGATATAAGCAATCTCGAATTAATGATAGAGTCACAAGAACATCACATAAAATATACTTTTGGGTCCTAAACTACCCGAACTTAAGCATAATAGTAGCTACGCATGGATTATCATCACCAAACGACGTATGTAGCCTCCGCATTTAGTGGTAAATTATTCTATTATTACACCTATGGGGACAATTCCCTCTCACAAGGACTCACCTCACTCCAAATAGTACTTACAATATTAAGAATGTGCTCAAACCCTCAATTTGGAGCTGCACGATCCGAAACTAATTAAACTAAGTAGGAACTAGTCAATGCAAGCTCACAAGATCACATTCTAACTATTAAAGCAATTTTCCAACCTTAAACACAAGTTTCCTAAAATCCGACTCCGGGCCCACGTGCTCGAATTCTGACATTTTGCGAAGTTATTCCTTGTAACCTAAGGATCCATAATATATGGTTTATACTTCGTTTCATAGCCAATTTTGGGGCAAAATCTAAGTTTTTTCAAAACTCTAGGTTTCGATCTAACCCCTTGATTTTTCCTAATCTTTAGGAATCTACCTAATAACTCGAGTATTAAACTTAGAAATAAGAGGGACAAACTTACCTCAAGATGCTATGTGGAAATCCTTTTTCAAGAGCTCTAAAATCACCCAAAACACGAGTGCCAAATGGTTAAAAATGGCTGGAGCCCGTATTAAATGAAACTCACTGCTTTAGCGATTTGTGCATCTGCGGTCCCTCTTCTATGAGAGGAAGGCCACATCTACGGAATTGGCCAAGCAAGCTTGGACCACTTCTGCGGTCTTGAAACTGCTTCTGCTGCTTTTACGGTTTTGGCCTGGCTGGCCTTAGGCCGCATTTGCGAGAGGGCGACCGCTTCTGCGATCTCGCACCTGCGACTAACCAACCGTAGGTGCGGTTATGACAGCAAACTGAAGCTTCATCTCTTTTAAAAAATTCCAACTTCACCTGAGCCTCATCCGATTATTGCTCGGGGCTCCCGATCCCCGCCCGAACAAACCGACAGGTTTGAAGTTACAAAACGGACTTGCTCGAAACTTTGAAACGCCCGAAACAACACTAAATCTAAGAATCACCCCTAAAACCAATTGAATAAAACTTATGAAGTTCAAGTTCTTAATTTACTTCTAACATGTTGAAACGTACTTAAACTACTCGGATTATCACCAAATTTTATACACAAGTCTTAAATGTTATATTGGACATGTACTGGGCTCTAGAACCAACATACGAGCCTGATACCGACGTGATCAATCATTATTTAGTTTTCTTTAAATCCTTTTTAGTTTAACAATTTCAAATAAAAATTCATTACTTGGGCTAGGGACCTCGGAATTAGATTCCAGGTATATGCCCAGGTCCTATATTTTCCTATGGACCCTCCAGGATCGTCAAAATACAGATCCAGGTCCATTTGCTCAAAATATTGATCAAAGTCAAACTTGGTCTTTTAAGAAAATCTTAAGGAATAAAATGGGCTTATTTCAACCCAAACCCTTCCAAATCCCGAACCAACTATCCCCGCAAGTCGTAAATTAGCTAAAGCAAGCACAAGAAGTTTTATTTAGGGGAATAGGGTTCTATAAAGCAAAACAACCGGTCGTATCATTACATATCCATTTCCAATTAGATTAATAAAATAACTAAATGGACGAAATTATCTAAAACATATACATTTCCCAAGGATTGGTAGTAATTATGAGTTTGTAAGAATAGAGTTTACATTTATAAAGTAAATACAACTTCTATTTGAAAGTACATACATAGAGTTTTATAAATTATATTGCTACCATGAACAAAGGGCAGCTACAACAGGAACGCATGTACATATTCAATATGGCAACCATCGAGCACAGCAACAACATCAGCCAATATTTGCACGCAATATGAAGTGTAGTATTAATACAATCAATCCCATGTACTGTGTAAGTAATAAACCTAACCTTAGATTGAAAGCAGTGACCAGCTGAAACATAGGTCGGGTCCAACACCAATAACCAATAGCATTTTATAACAATGTTGATCATATAAGAAAGTAACTCAGAGATATAAATGCTTTGCTTTTTCATAGTTTTTCGAAAATAGTTTTGCTTTTCAAGAATATCATTAAAAAAACTCAAATCCCATGCCGTAATCGTTTTAAAATATAAGATAGTTTGAAAACTATAATTTGTCAAAAAATTCTTTTCACCTTAAATAAGATGTTTCATTTTCTTTCCAGATAGCAAGTGTGAAATACTTTTTATTCCCACATATCAATATGTATGAAGAACCATGAATGACGTGATACCATACATCATGAGGGAAAATGCATATTTGTGCATGTATGCCATGTGTGCATGCCAATACCATGTATCTTAGAGATGAATCATGTACTCACACTCTTAGAGTACTTAATCTAATTGTTTCACACTTTTCACTCATCATGCTCAACACTCGTTACTGCATATAGCCAATATAGTCGAGGGAAATCCATCCCGAAATGTATACAACACTATCTATAAGTCATCCAGTATCGAGAAAAAAGGGCGATCTAACCTTGTGGAGAAATCCATCTCTAGATACAAGTACTTCGGAAAAATCTATTTCCAGGGCAATCCATCCTTTAATAATATCATCTACGCTCACTAGGGGTGTGTAAACTTTGGAGAGGCTCATTCAGCCCAAGTGCTATAATCTGTACGGGAAACTCACATGCTATATTATCAATATCAGTATCCGCACGGGCAACTCACGTGCCGCACGAATAACTCATATGCTATAGTATCAATAACCTCACAATTAGGCCTTCGGTCTCATTCAATCTTCAATCTCTCCAATCTCACGCACGGGTTAACAATATCATGAAACTACCCGAAAACAAGGATATGATGTATCAATAAACAACAACTGAGACTAAGATATGACATAAATGCATTAATATGAATGAGTATAAAATATCAATGAGATCAGTAAGATGACAGCAAGAAACGACCACTATGGGTCCTAACAATTATCATCATAAAGCCTAAACATGATATCTAGCATGATTGACAGCTAAGTTACTTAATCACATTGTGACAACACAAATATCAACAAGATTGGCCACTAAATAGTGACATGGGAACAATAGAGTCACAAATCATAGGGTATACGTTCACACGCCCGTCTCTTGTGCATCACCTCAACATCAATCACATAGCACATAATTCATGGTTTCACACCCTCAGCACTATGTTTAGAAGAGTTACTTACCTCTAACAAGAAAATTCCAGTACCGAAAAAGCCAAGCGATGCTCCAAGAATTACATTTCGCGCGTTCTGAACTTTGAATGGCTCCAAACTAACCAAAAGCAACTCCAATACAACAAATAATGCTAAAGGAACCAATCCCAATAAAAAAGGTTGAATCTTTAATCAAAATCCCAATATTGGCCAAAAAGCTCAACCAGGGCCCGCACCTCGAAACACGATAAAGCTCAAAAATGGTCAACACATTCAATTACGAGTTCAACCATACTAGTTTCACTCAAATACAACTCTGAAGCAGTGTTCAAAACTCAAAAATTCATATTATGAAATTTTAGACCAAAACCCTCAATTTCCTCTTTAAAAGTCATCAACCAAAAGCTAAAATCGAAAATAGATTCACAAAATATAACCAAAACCGAGTAGAGAATACTTACCCCAATTCATATGCAGAAAATTACCTAAACAACTGCCCAATTCCGAGCTCCCCAACTCAAAATATGTTAATTGAACAAACCCCTCATTTTTTCATTGTTGTGCGTCGTTTCTTATGTCAAAAGATCACAAAACTCACTTTTGATACCTCCAAAGGATTCCTTGTGAAATTCTAATCAGATATGATGTATCCATGAACATACCTAGAGTGATCCCACGCCACCCTATTACAACTAGTCCTGACAACACCATACACCTAAGTATCATCACTCCATCCTTTGTCCGTAAACCACAATATCTAATTTCCAACATTCGAAATTTACTACAAAACTTGAACTTTGCATCTACACATTGTATATGTCTGAACAAGCCATATCAAGCCATAACCATGACCCCAGACACTATCACAGGATATACCTCCCAACTTAAATACTCATAGCGATAACTTCCGATCCCAATAGTTGCTCGGCAACCAACTCAACACTGTTAACGAACCTCATATCAACCAAAATCTTGTTCTGAACCTTTGTACACTACTAATGATGAAAGAAGCATGGAAAAATTTGTAACCACTTATCAGACCAACAAGTCATGGAACTCTCCCTCATTTGACAAGAACTATTGCCAATTTCTAATCCGACTTTCAATATTATCCTCCATACTTGATGTAATCAAATTTGATAGTATCCATTCTAGATCCAATGACATCATCACATCCAACACAACCACTCTAGTGACATATCACATCAATACAATCTAAAGCCATAATTCGTACAATTCACGCACCAATAAGTAACAACCCAAATGTACTAAATCATGGAAAATGACTCAAAAAAGAGAATCATCTAGCAAGTTCAACAAGTACCACCACATCCGAAATGCTACAAACCCATCATACCTAGTATAACCAAGACACACGAATCTAACACAAATTGTTATATATCGTAGCTAACCCTTTTTGTGCGTGTAATCTTATTTATTTGGTAGACACATTACAAGCCTTGCCCATTTATTTGAATACCATCTACTTGAAAATTTTCGCCTCTCATGAGCACTTAAATTATAATGAACTTTGTAAAAGTTAAAGTGTGGGGTAGTATTGGTTTGGCTTTTGAGTGGACATAATGAAATAAGGAGAAAGGTGCACTATTTTGAAAAAGTAAGAGCCACTTGAATTAAAAAAGAAAGGAAAAAATAGTTGTATTGCTGTGAAAAATATTCTTTGATAGTGGTGACTCTAGATGTAATTGTGCTTAACGAAGTATGGGATTAATATACGTTGATGTGAAGGTGGAGTTATGGTTGACATAAGTGTGGGGTTTTAAATGTTTAACTGTGTGTATTAAAGTACTTAGGAAAGTGTAGTCATTCTAATATCCAAATATATCATACTCGACCCGTAGCCTACATTACAACCAATTAAAGTCCTACTTGATCCTAGACTGAATGAGCTCGATTAGTAAAGTAGTATACTGCGGGCAAGCATATGGTGCATCTTTTGTGGCATATGAATATTATTTATGAGTGTGAGTGAATTCTTTCTATCTTGAGTTCCTAATTGTTCTTAAAATTATATTATGTGTGGAACTTCTCTCTTCTGTTGTGTGAGGCACTTGATTCATGAAGTAAAGGTAACATCATTCACCTCTATGTTAGAGTAAGTGAGTGAGTTATGAATAATGCATGGTACTTGTGAGTTCAATCTTGAGGTGAAGATGTTACACTCTTGTACTTTGTCTATTTTAAAAATTCTTGGTGTGATGCGTTAGGAGAATTGATTTAAAAGGTCGTCTATATAAAGAGAAGTTTGATTGCTCGAGGATGAGAAATATTTTAAGTGTGGTTTGTTGAGTGATCGGTTATAATTACGTATTTAATCGTTTATTATACTCTAATTTGCTATACATTAATTGAGTTTCAACTTTAATCGCTAGTGTTGGCACTAATTACATATTTTATGCCTTGTATGAGTGATTATGAGCTATGTAGACGTTATTGAACGAATTCGAGTTATTTGGAGCTTTGAAGTCTGAGTAAAATCCTAAAGGATTAACCCGGGATCGTGTTCGGGGATAGAGGATTGATTCTGGATGTCAAAATTCAAGAAAAAATCAACTGCTGTAGAAATGCACTAGTGGAAGCACTGTACGATGCGCAGTGTGAGGCATTAGTGTAATTTTATTTTAGAAATTTTCAAAGTTCATAAACTGGGTTTTTTTGTCTGATAGGAAAAGGCACTAGTGCGACGCACGGGGCGACACATGAAAAGCAATAAGTTTGCAAGTTTTCGTATTTTGGCTAGGAAAAGGAGATTTCGTCTTGGCCCAACCTTACTTGGTATAAATATATGTAAAACATTAATTTGAGGACTTTTGGACATACTTTAGACCTAGAGAGAGCACGGAGCCTACGTGGAGGCCGGAATTCATCAGATTCTATTTTTCTTCCATCAACTTAGTAATCTTTAAGTTTTTTTTGGATGAATTACTCTTTTGCTACCATGTCTATGTGGAGATAAACTTTGCGTTCTAGGGTTGTGGTTGTCATGAAAATTGAATTTTATTAATTATATCACCGTTAATTCAAGTTATAACTTTGGTTGTTTCTCTAATTCTGTGCATAATTTCTTAATTATTTAACCAACAATTAAGTTCTATTTACTATCTATGCTATGCTTGGGAAAGCTATGTTTAGATTAGAGTAGATTAGAGAGAGCTTTTTTCTCAACACATGGCTCAAGAAAAGATTTCGCGGTTATGACAGGAATATACCTAACAGTCTTACTTAGTTGAATATTGTATTATATTCGTTCATGATAGATTCAAGACCATAGGAATATAGGGTTGATAAATTATGGATAAATGAATAGTATTGTAGGAACATGCTATTTATATAAACGATCCGGTCAACTAGCAATCATAGATAATTCGGATTAATAGATGTAATTACGAATTCAATAGGATTGATAAAACGACCACAACTCTGAAATCTATATCTCCATCGGTTATGCGTTTAAATTTCGCAATAGTTGTTGTTTTAAACTTTTGATCATCTTGAAAATTAAATTGATTTTAGTTTGCTTAGTTAATAATTAATCAAAGTCTCTTTGGAGTCACTTTATTGCTCGAAGGTTGTGTATACTTGCTTGTACTTGGGAACATGACATAGAAGAGTTAATGAATTTCAAGTAAAAGAGTAATAAATTAATAATCAACTTTCTTAGCAGCAAGAAATTTATAGTATATATGTTATATTAAATGAGGTAATTATAGGCAAGGACATTAAATCTAAAAGCAAATTAATAAAGAAGTCACATGATAATGAAAACCATGCTGAGCAATGAATAAAGCAATAATGATAATCGAGGAACAAAATGAGGAAAAAATGTATAAAATATAAAATATAAAATGATATTAATATTTATTAGAATTTCACATCAGAAAACGCTTTTGACTTTTATTGAAAAAAATTATGCATATGTAAAATGTCATGTAACTTAAATCTTAATAGATAAAATCAAAAATCAAAAATCAAAAATATTAGGCAACAGAGGACTACTGGCAATAAAGCATACTTTTAAAAGATAGTTGACTTTAATAATTAAGTCTTAAGAATCAAATTTTAATAAAATGTCAAAGGAAAATAAAAAATTAATTTGTAGGCATATAATACAAAATACCAATTTAAAAAAAATGGTAGATTTATAACTAATAAAGAAAAAATAAGTTTATATTTGGGACGAATTCAAATGTACAACGGGAAAAAAAAGTTTGAAGAAAAGTTTTGGGAGTAAGAAAATATATATCTATATCTGGTTATATTAAAAAGAGAGAATGAACAAAAATATTAAGTCAAGTAACAAGCTAATAAAATATCATAATAGCAAATAAAATAATATTAGGAACTGAAAAGTTATTTGATGATCTTATGAATCTTTTTATAATTTCATAAGATTTTTCTATGTAAAATTCAAATTAGAAGTTCCAAACGCATATCTAAATGCTTTTTATCAAACATAAGCAAGTCAAAGGAGACTTCTGCCCAACACAAATCACACTTAAAAAACAAGTCTCCCATTTTCTCTCTTCCTCAAACTTACTCTAATTCCTTCACAAAAATAGTCAGTTTTAGACCTAAAGTAATGCTAACTTCCCAAACACTCCTTACCAAATTCCTAATTTCATGCTTCAAATTTTCTTAATAGTCAATAACTTTTAGATAGGTCAAAGAAAACATCCTTGTGCTCTAATTATTGTGATCATCGAGAAAGGATTAGTTACTTCGTACCGCAGAGGTTAATATTTTATTTATTTTAAATAAATATTATTTTAAAAAATTATATTTTATAGTTAATTTTTGATTTTTAATAGCAAAATATTTATTTATGAACACCTTCTACCATTAAGCCATAAAATAAGCTTTGTGTTATTTTTTTCTCTCCCCTCAAATTTCTAATATCCCCTCAAAAGTGAAAGAAAGGTAAATCTAAAAAGCAAGAGATTTTCATAAAGTGAAGAAACATTTCCTCCGTTCGAAAAGTGGCTGCCAACCGAAAAGTGGCTAGTCTGCTCGATTTCCTCCATTCTAATAATCAGAAGTGAAGAAAGATGAAGGAGATGAATAGCAAGAACGAAAAAGTGTTGAAACTCCATCTCAGTACAAGAAAGAAAGGTAATTCGATGCTTCTGAAACTAAGGTTTGACACATACTTCCGCAAGTCAATAATTGTAAGGATTAGTTACCGGATAATGATGTTGCTTCAACGAGACGATATTAGGGTTGTTCTTGAACAAAGACGACAAAGTTGGGGGCTGAGCAACTTGAATTTTCTGTTAATATTTTTCGATGTATCTCAATGTATCTCGCCGGAACTATATTTCATTGTATTCATAGTCATTTTGTTCATTGTATTTCAATATATCTCGTTGTTTTCTATGTATTTCATTGAATTCATTATCTTTTTTTATTGTATTTTAATATATCCTGATGTATTCTATATATTTTATTGTATTCTCTGTCTCTCTATATTTCATGAATGTATTCAAATATCTTTTTAATTAATATAATTTATGTATTCATATGTATTATATAATTTCTCTAAAGATTATAACTGGAAATACAAAATTTGTATTTGAGTTTGTTGAGTTATATTAGGAGTCTATTATGTTAATTGATTCACTTTCCGTTTAAAAAATAGTGTAATCCCATATTTCAAGCCGTGAATACAGTCGAATACAATAATCTGTCCAGTTGTAATCCCATGTTTCACGCCATGAATACACTCGAATACACTCGAATACAACAACTGATTAGATGGACTTTCCTGATTCGCACCTATTTTTGCTATGGTATTTATGAACACAGTAGCTTAAATAGACCTTTGACTAAAATACATAAGCGAGCTCTGAAAAGGATAGTGTATGACCTTACTCCACCCTATGAATGTAGAAAAACTGATTCAAATAGGCCTTTGACTAAAATACATACTATCTATAGTTAAGTAATTAAAGTATATGTAAAAATAAAGTATCATTTACTCATTGATTTTAATCGTAAATAACAAACATTGAAGTGACTAAGAGCCCGTTTGGACATAAGAAATTTTTTCTTTTTTTTTTTCAAAATATTTTTGCTTTTTTTCGAAATCAGTGTTTGTTCATAGAATTTCCAATTTTCACTTAAAGATGCATTTTAAAAATTTTCGAAAAATTCAAAATTTTCAGATCACTCACAAAACTTCAAAAACAACCGAAAATTATATTCATGTTCAAATTCAACTTTAAATTTCAAATATCATTTGCACTTAAAAAAATTTCAAAATTTATCTATTGGGAATTTTACAATTCTTATGTCGAAACACCCACTAGTTTTTACCGTTTTGTTTTTCTTTTTAATCAAGGTAGACGCAGAAAAGATACTTTTGCTCTTGTCACCTAAGAGGGTTACCAAATCGGTCCGCGGTTTTTAAGTCCACGGCTGCCAATCAACTTAAAATTAGTTTTCTAAACTATATTATAATTTTATAAAACTACTTATAGTCGATATTGTTTGTTTGTTTACGCCAGTACAAATAAACATAAGTGTAATGATATTTTAAAAATTCTTTATCTTTTTATTTTTTAACCTGCCAAAAGAAATTGCTTTTTTTTTCCTAGCAAACTTTGAGTTTGTCTTAGTTACCTGAGTTCTCTACAAATCTTTTGATTTTATTGTCAAACCTCGAAGTAGATACCACGAATCAATGTTCATAGGTCAGTAATATAATCATTTCCCACACAAATATTGATGCCTTAAGCAACATGCATGTTTCAAACATAACTTTAATTTCATGTAATGTACGCAATTAAATCTTAGGTAACTTTAATTTCATGTAATGTACGCAATTAAATCTTAGGTATATCAGCAGAGGCGGATAATAATTTAAGATGTAAACTTTACGGGTTCTTACATTGATTTTGTGTAGTAATTAGGTTCACAGTAAAAAAAAAAATTATAGATAGTTGGTGGACTTTTTAATAGAAATACACAATCTGCACAAAAGTTACTTGGTTCCGAGGAACCCATAAATTATGCACTAGATCCGCCACTCGGTATATTATGTACTTTTCTAATTCTAATTCCATTGAATTACAGTTCACGCTCACATATTTACTTCAGTAAACTGAACTTCAAATGTAACAACAACAACTCAGTATAATACCACTTAGTGGGGTACTCTGGGAAGGGTATAGTGTGTATGGAGACTTTTATCATTATCCTGGGGTAGGGAGTCTGTTTCCAAATAGCCCCCGGCGTCCTTCCCTCCAAGAACTTCCCACCTTACTCTTGGAAAAACTCGAAAAGAAGAAAAATTCCTTCCCACTTAAAGGCTATCATATAAAATTTTAATTACTTATGGTTAAATTTATATGGTTGGAGAAACTATCTACTCTTTCCAAACATTTTTTATAGTAGGTTTAGCTGTTAGGGAGGAGTTTTTTGTAATAGTAAAGATGATTTTATCCTTAAACAGTGGTTTCATATTCGAAATTTGAATCCTTTTATACAACAACCTTCCGGAGAAAACCTCTCTATCCCCTCCCTGGTAAAAGTAAAGTCTGCGTACAGTACTTTACCCTCCTCAAACTTTACTGGTGAAATTTTACTGAGTCGTTGTTGAATTTGAATAGTCCAACCAGTGGGTTCCGGACATTGAATACTTAAAAACAAAATTAGGTTTAGCTAGATGAATTATAGGAAGCTGGCCGTTTTTCATACACTTAAATCATGCTTGTGTGATGATCGTGCAAACAAGCACAAAGGAAAGTAAGAAACCATAATATTTGGGAGAAAATGCTAGTCTTTTTTAAATGTCCTAGTTGAGATATACCAGAATCATTAAAATGTTGACTTGTCTCATTTTTGTGCTCAAAAGAAAAGAACCATTTTTTCCTCTTTAGGAACCTTTTCATTCTTTCTCTTCCTTTTTCTAGTCATTTTCCACGTTCTCCCTCTATATATATATGGATGATACTTCAAGTTGAGGTAGCACAAGTGACCTCTTTCATTTTGATTCTTATTTCCTAATTAAGTTTCAAATTAAAAGGAGAACAAAAAGAAAAAGAAAATGTGTCTTAGAAACCTTCTTATCTTACTACTAGCTACTTCTTCATTGTTTTCAACTTCTTGTAATGGAAAGAAGATAGGAAAACCTAGAAAGCATGGTCATAATGCAGCAAAAATTGATAATAATTTAGGGAAAAAGCCGCAAACAATTATTGATATACAAGCTTTTGGAGCCAAAGGTGATACAGAGGTAAATTATATTCTTTTTCGTTTTTTAAATAATTAACTTTGTTTTTATTTATTTTTATTATTATTTGGACAATTCTATCTATAAAGGCGTCAAATTGCATGCATTTCTATCATAGGTAGATTTTTTTTTTTTTGTATTGCTTTATTAGTTGAAAATATTTCTAAAATAATGATCACCTTTAATTTCAGGCATTTATAAAAGCTTGGAAGAAGGCATGCAAAACAGAAAATGCTGTGCTTTTGGTGCCAAGGCACAAGATATATTATGTTGGACCAATTAAATTTCATGGTCCTTGCAAGAAAGGCCTTAGAATGATGGTGAGTTCAAATTTATGACAGAAAAAAATAAATATTTAAATTAGACTTAACTTGTACTAATTTATTAGTCATTTTTCTTTTCTTCATTACCTATCTTGATATTTTTTTTGTCATTTAGATAAATGGAGAACTCAGAGCTTCAAAAAATATATCAGATTATGAGCAAGATAAAAGACATTGGCTTTTATTCCAAAACATGGAAAACTTTACAGTTGAAGGTGTAGGTAGCATCGATGGCAATGGACAAGTATGGTGGAAACACTCTTGTAAAATTGATAAAACAATTGTGAGTATTAATGTAATATAAATAAGTGTGTTTATTTTATTCAAGTCAAGTAATTAATATAGTTTCATTTTTTTCTCTATTTTATACAGCCATGCAATGCGAAAACACTAATAGCTCCAACTGTAAGTTTCTATCCCGCTTTTTCCATATATATAAAAGTAGTCCAGTGCACTAAGCTTTACTATACGCGAAGTCTGGAGAAGGATCAGGCCACGTTTCCCACCGTATATCAATAGCGTATTTAAAAGCCCGGTGCACTAAGCTCCCGCTATGTGTGGGGTCTGGGGAAGGGCCGGACCACAAGGGTCTATAGTATGCAACCTTACTTGCATTTTTGCAAGAGGTTGTTTCCACGGTTCGAACACGTAACCTCCAGGTCACATGACAGCAACTTTACCAGTTACGCCAAGGCTCCCCTCCCAATAGCGTATTTATAATTCAGCAATAAACATTACTAACATATATTTAATTTCATTTGACAGGCTATGTTCTTTAACAATTGCACAAATATGATAGTAAGAAATTTAGAGTTGAAGAATCCACAGAAAATGCATTTGACAATTTCTAAAAGTGAGCATGTTGAGGTTTCAAGATTGAGAGTTACAGCACCAGCTGATAGTCCCAACACTGATGGGATTCATGTTTCTGGGACTAAAGATATTGATATTCACCATTGTTATATTGAAACAGGTTTTAAAAATAAATTGGCATTAATTAATTTTTCTAATATTGTACTTAATTAGTCTTCTTTTTTTAAGTCACTACTTATTAATTAATGGGTTGAATATATTTTTATGGTTAGGTGATGATTGTATATCAATAGTAAATGGTTCCAGTAATGTTAGAGCAAGATATATACATTGTGGACCTGGCCATGGGATAAGGTAATACAATTATATGGTAGAGAATTTAAATCGAATTTTTTTCTTTTTATGAAATACTACTAATTAATTTTTGTGTCTTTTTTGTTTTAGTATTGGAAGCTTAGGGAAAAATAAAGAGGAGAATATTGTTTCAAATATTTATGTACATGATGCCACCTTGAGGGGAACAACTAATGGATTAAGAATAAAGTCATGGCAGGTATATGATTTGGTTTCCCACTGTTTATTAACTTTAATCTAATTAATTAATATAATAAATCATCCAATATCATGTATTTTGAGTTCCTAACAAATTTTTACCACTTATCATTTAGCAACCACCTGGGAACTAAAACTGTAAATCTAAGTCTAGTTTTGTTGAAAAACTGGTTAATAATGTTATTTACACCTCACTTTATCATTATTTATTGCTTTTATTTTCAAGATCAGATAAAGTAGATATTTATCTTTGATCTAATTTTATTAGTGTGTAAAAGTTTCAGTACTTTGCATTCTTAATTTCTTATGGTTTTTTGAATGATCAAGTAATTTTGTTTGTTATGGTTGACATAACCCTATCATTTCGACAAGATTAATTAGGATATATAATGCAGCAATATCTTAATTAAGCTGCACCAGATCAGGATATACATATTCTCCTCTTATTTTATTACTTAACCATGATTAATTAATTCTCTCTGTCGCAATTTACATGACGGTATTATTTGTTTTCGAAAGTCAAATAAATTATTCTTTGACCATTATTTTTTTAATTATATATTTTTAAAACAATTGTAATAATCTTTATGTAATTTCTAAATATGTAAACTTTATTTCGAAAAACTTAAAGATTTTATGGTCAAATGCACGATCAAAATTAAGACGTTTGAATCTCGAAAAACGAAAAAAGTCATATAAATTGAGATAGAGAGAGAGTATGATTTTACAAATATCCGATATAAGTAAGTGTTTATCATATTTCATATTATGAAAATTTTCTTTTGTTTTAATATGTTTATACTGAGAAATATGACATGAATATATTTGATTGTCTAATTCTAATAGGGAGGACGTGGATATGCAAAAAACATTCTTTTTCAAGACATAGATATGGTGAATGTGACCAACCCCATAATCATAGATCAATATTACTGTGACCAAGAAAAACCATGCAAAGAGCAGGTAATTAATTAAGTCATGTGATTAATGTCAAATTTCTTTTTAGAGTAAGTTGCAATATTTATATTTTTATTTGTTTTCTTTTTTCCTTTTTTTTTTTTATTTTCCAGAAAGAAGCAGTGCATGTGAGTAATATAATGTACAAAAACATTAAGGGAACGAGTTCTACGCATACTGCAATTAAATTAAACTGCAGCAAAACTGTTCCATGCCAAGGGATACAAATGGAAAATGTGGACATACGTTACCAAGAAGGTTCAACTGTCAAAGCTTTATGTGCAAACGTTAAATACACAACAAAAGGGATAATTTCCCCAAAATGCCCTTCTGAGCACCCGTTAGCATTTTTATGGAATTAATTATTTTTTCCCATTTTCGTTTGTACATCATCCCTTTATTTCATTTCTACAACTCCTTTCGTTATTGAGAGCGTAGTTGCCATTTGTCCTATGGAAAAGTTCTGTAATAGAAGGAAAGGAAGTGCAATTATAAGTTTATAACTGTTACTGTATTATGTATTTCTCAGTGAAAGTTAGTGTTGTGAAACATCTTTTTTTTTTCCTCCTATATAATGTATTTATTTATTAACTTCTAATGTCTATCTCTGGTTCTGTATTCCTTGAGTGGGGTCAAGAGCTAAATAAGGAATGTTTTTGCTTTATTGAAGGAAACTAGATGGCTTCTGGCCCGCATTGCGGGCCCAATATTATTAAAAACTGGAATAATAATATTCTCATTTTTATTGCTTAAATAGGAGAATTAATAAACCTTTGGTCACCTTTACGCTGACATGAATTTTTGCAGAATAAAGAAAGAAGAGATAAAAAAAATCGAATCAAATGTACATAGCATTGCATACTGTGGCTTCATACTAATTAAATTTCTTTAGGAACACAATTGTTCAAGTTGTACAATAATCAATTTTGGGATAATATATGCTTGCAAAAAAAGGCATGACAGTAACCTATTTACATATGAACTATCTTTATAAAATATCTACATATTGATATGATATGATGCAAGGTACATTTAGTTACTATAATTCACCACAACTTATGATATTTTTTCATCTCAAATGCAAGTTCTTTATCGTCAAGGCTAAAACAAAAACATTTCACGTAAATTTTTCAACCGCTAAAATTTAACAATCATCTTCATTGTGTCCTCACCAAATAGGCCGTTAGCTAATTCCCAATTCAATATATTCGCATTAAATACTCAATAATTAGTGACATGTAAGAAGAGTTCAAACGGATACGAAAGCATAAGAAAGTACGATTAGAATGATTGAAATTATAAGCTCAATAAAAATTAACTTGAGTACTTATGTTTATGACTAAAGCTCTAGTCCCGTTTTCTGTTAAAATTCCGCTTCAATATGAACTGTGATACTTTGGTTATTTTTTGGTACTAATATGTATCATGCATTAACCAAATGTACAGATAATTCTTCCTGTTAATATTATTCCTTGAAGAATTATGCATATACAACCAACCAAACAAAAGGATATATAATGATCAAGATATTGGATGTGGGGGCAGATTTTGCCGTATAACTCAGATATTACATCTCGATTTGCAAAAATACATTTGCATTGGCATCCACATTATCTCAGCTTACCCGATGAAACTCATGTAACACATTCTCAATATCTGGTCAATTTACTTAATATGCAAATAGCAGTCTAACAATACAAAATGAATTATCGCGACTTAGGTTTTCTGTCAACCCATATATGGGTTTGTGGGGGCTCATTCCAGCCAGCAATGGTTAGACAACAATTTGTCACCTCTGAGCATATTGTGGAAGTTTCATGGTGTAGCGTATACAGCGTCAACATATTCAGGTTGTTCTGGAGCAGCATTCCAGACCAACATATGTTGTGGTGACAGCCGTGATTGCGATGATATTCTTATTCTTCAATGACTTTGGGTTTGATGGTGCCCCCATCGTTCTTTCCATTAACTGTCTACTTCCAAAAAGAGATGCAAATTGGCCAGAAAAAGATACCAAAGTATTCTTTCATATGGGTATAGCTGAAAATACTAAGTTGGACTTGCTGATTGTATCAGTTGTTGCAGCTGCTAGATCTATCCAGTAATAAGCTTTCAGAACGTTCTAATTAAATATGTAATGTTTTCAATAAGAAGTGTATCTCAAACTAATTGGCAGTATGTTATTTCAAGAAAATTCATATACTATTTTTTTATAAAATCTACTTGGTGCCAAGCTTCTTAACTACACTACTTCTAGTAAAAAACTTTACCAGCAACCTCACTTTTGACTCATTTCTCATTACTACAGAAAGTGATATAAGCTCATCCAGTTACTCTTTTTTTTTTTTAAATGAAATAAGTGAAAAGCCATCTAGTTACTTAAAAGAGCAAATTTTACCAACATCTAACCCTGCTTGTATCTCACTATCACTTATCACTTAATAACGAATTAAAGGTATATTATTTTGATGAAATAGAAACTCCACATTCAATACCAGGAATAAAATTATCAATTTCAAAAAGCTAACTTAATGAGTACAATGGAGGTGAATGAAATGGTAGAAATTATTCTCGCAATAGCAAATGTGATATTCTTTGAAATTAGATTTGATATTCAATCATAAGACCAACATGTATAGTAACAACCCCTCGGAGGAACTATACTAAGACATAAGCAAGTGCATTGCATTCAATCCAAGGTTAACATAATATCCAAGATTGCAACTAATAAATGCACATCCGAGTGAAATAATAGAAAAAAAAAAAGAGTTAGTCGAAATATAGTGTACGTAAGCTGATTAGTCAAATCTCCAGAAAATTTAACACCACCACAAGAATCATGTGAGAGAACTTAGTTCTATATTTATGAGAGCTTCATAAATTCACCTAGTACTATCACTTCAGGAGTAGCGTATAGCCATGTAAAAGTGAACTTCTAATCCCATTTTTATCTACTTACTGTTATAATTATTCAAATATGTAACAGTGAGCCAAAGAGAATAGAAGTGCTCTTTCTCTTCTCAGAAGATGACTCCCCATCTTCAGCATAAAAGTCAAACAACAAGGTAAGACAACGAACCTGATGAGACAAGACTAAGTTTTCTTTATTTGCAGGTATAGCATTTATTATGTGAGCATTGACCTGCAACAAATTAAATAGCTACTTTAGTTTAGGATTGACCAATAAAATTGTAGCAAACTAACATCACACAATTACGACACTTACTGAGGGAGAGAAATTACTAAAGAGATGCTACAAATCCAGAAGGGTAATCGGATAGAATTGTTTTCCAATTTCACTGCGGCATTGCCCCTCCCTCAAAAGCCTTAAAAAGCAGATATCAAAGTTGTGGGTAAACACGCTGCTCATTTATGAAAAGACCCAATTACTTTGCACAGTCACTTACCTCTTAGGTTTTTTTAATTAATCTTGATGAAGTAGAGAGTAAGCTAAGCATTACAGATCAAAGAAAATCAAAATAGAATAACAACAACAACCAAAAATTCAGCCATGAAATGGAAAATTGCTAAGAGATCTCGAAAAGGCAAAGAAAAAAAGAGACAGAGGATTGAGAGACAATCCTACCTGAAATTGCAAGAGATCGAAGAAAAAATGAAGAGAGATAAAAATATTCTTGAAAGTTTTTGAAGATATGAAAGTGATACTTCTCTGCTCTGTTGGAATAGAAGAGATGGAAGAGGAGATGGTTCTAGACCAATTTTAGTGTGTCGAATGAAACACAAAACATTATGGCAGAGCGAAATTACATTTATTTCCTTGGTTTAGCAGAATTCGCCTGCAACAACAGCTCCTAGTCCAACATTCAGGTGGCTCCATATGAGGTGTCTCCAATCGGATGGTTTAAGCCGGGAGAGGCTCGGTTGTTGGGTGCAAACATAGTTCAGGAGGCCTTAGATAAGGTCAAGATCATTCAGGAGAGGCTACGTTCAGCTCAGTCTAGATAGAAGAGTTATACGGACCGTAAGGTCCGAGATGTAGATTTTATGGTTGGTGAGCGGGTATTGCTTCGGGTGTCGCCTATGAAGGGCGTGATGAGGTTCGTAAAGAAGGGCAAGCTTAGCCCTAGGTATATTGGTCCATTTAATATCCTTGATAGAGTAGGAGAGGTGGCTTATAGACTTGCATTGCCACCTAGCTTATCATTTGTGCATCAAGTTTTTCATGCATCTATGATTCGGAGGTATCACGGCGATCCTACCCATGTGTTAGACTTCAACACTGTCCAGTTGGACAAGGATTTATTTTACGAGGAGGAGCCGGTAACTATTCTAGACCAGTAGGTTTGTCAGTTGAGATCTAGGAGTTTTTCCTCTATTCGTGTTCGTGGAGAGGTCAGCCCCCTGAGGCCTCGACCTGGGAGTCTGAGTCTGATACGCGGAGCCATTATCCACATCTATTCCACGACTCAGGTACTTCTTTCTTTTGTCCGTTCGAGGACGAACGGTTATTTTAAAGGTGGAGGATGTGATGACCCAAAGGATCATCACCTATTTCCTCATCCATTTCTTGCTTCCGAGGCCTTGGAAACCTCATTTTCTATTGCCTCAATTTGCATGCATAGTTCGGGCGCATAGCCAGAAAGCTTTTATGTTGAAATATGTGAAATTTGTGAAATCTATGAAAAAATTGAAGAATTTTGATATTAATTTGATTGAAGTTAACTTCGGTCAATATTTTTGGTAAACGGACCTGGACCTGAGATTGGACGGTCCTGAAAGGTCCGTAGAAAAATATAGGACTCGGGCATGTTCCCGGAGTCAAAATCCGAGGTCTAGAACCTGAGTAAAAGAATTTTTCTGTTAAATTATTTTTCTAAAATTGTTAAAGAAAATAGAAATGAAAATTGATTAAAACACTGTGGTATCGGGCTCATATTTTGGTTCCGATGCCCAGTACAAGTCTTATATATTGTTTAAGCGCTTTCTGTAAAGTTTTGTCGAAATTGGGCGTCGTTTGACGTGTTTCAGACCTAAATATCTAAAGTTGAAAGTTTATAATGTTTGAAATGAAAATGATAATTTTTGAGGCTTGATTCAATGATTTTGATGTTATTTTGGTAATTTGATCGCTCGAGTAACTTTGTAGGATGTTGTTGAGTTTGTGTGCGTGTTTGGTTAGGAGCTCCGAGGGCTCGGGAGTTTTTCAGAGGTGTTTCGGGTATTTTTACACTTAGGAAGGGTCAGGTTTTTGTTGCAATTTTTGCACAGTCATTTGTTCTATGCGATCGCATAGGTATGTCTTCGATCACATAGAGTTAATCTTTAGGTACCCTTTTTTGTTCAATACGATCACATATTGCTTCCTACGATCGCGTAGAGCAGCCACCTTGTTCAATGCGATCGCATTTTCCTTCTTGCGTTCGCATAGTATAAAAACCAAGAATGGAGTGGGGTTTATTTCTTCAACGCGTTTGCATTGGTATTTATGGGATCGCATTGCTTTATTCACCATTACCTGTGCGATCGCAATACCTTCTCCGTGATCGCACAGGGCAATTTCGCCCAGTTAAATTTATTAAAAATCACAAAAATAGTAGCCAAAAATACACTAGCTCTTCTTCTCCACAACCACTAAGCGACTTGTGGAGCGATTCTTCACCAAACTATATGTGTGTTGCCCGTGCTATGCGCGGGCCCAATATTATACTAAAACAAACTCGTACAACATAGCTGAGTACAATCGCATTTCTCCAGCAAATATACATGGATATTCGGTAAACTGAAACTTACAAAGTATGTAGTTTCGTAGTGCCCCGTCTTTCTCAGTAAGAGCGATCTATATCCTATAAATAGGCATCAGTCTAGTAAAATGTTACCTAAGTCCCGGTTTAAATACAACAACATAGGAGGAGATTTAATCTCACTTACAAAGACTTTGCACTCTACATTAAGAAACCATACTTTACATGATGTCTGAAAGTCGACAACATATCTACTATAGGATGTTTAGTTATTTTGTATATGGTGCACCCTTTAGCTGCATAACTAACCTATTTACATATTAATATGTGATCCATCAATGTTGAAGGTCAACAAAGCTTTGTTTTTGCACCTCACTTGCTTGCCTTAATCGAAACAAATATTAGGACCTATTGCATGACCTAACCAAGGCAGAAAATAATTCTGTACGAATTTACAGAAAGTAAAAATGAAAAATATGCCATGTGAAATTAAAGTATGTAAGAAACAATATATATAAGTTATATATTTGACTCGTTCGCAATAGTGGAGATCTTACTTTCAGTTTACAAATTAATATGCAAATTCATTCAACAACCTCTAAACTCTCATCAGCTTCTAGATAAAGAGAGAATCGGGCTTATACCACCGAGTGAATAACTAACGCACTTAGGCAAACAAATGAAGTCAGTAATTAATTTTGGATGAAGCTTATTAAAATATACTTCAAAAATTGTACAGTCAAGGAAAAATACCCTGTAGCTAAGAGCCTAAAATAATAGACAGGCTTAAAATAAGAGCCAAGGAGAAGTGCTCCTCAGACATACTTGTAAGTCAACCGAGCACAAGTGCCCTACAAATAATTTTTAAGAGTGCTTTCCTTAAGTTGTCGCTATCCACATTTAACCTCAGATTAGAGAGGACACAAAATCTTGAAGTCAAGCATAAAGTTTTCTTTTCAGGTATTAAGAGTTCCAAAAGACTTCTCAATATTATTAATTGAAAAATATAAACTCAATTCCTATCAAATTATGGTTTGGTACTCTCAAGTTTCATGACAAAAGTTCTTCTACACCCAAATACCAAAATGCCTGGTGTACTATACTTTTCTTCATATGCAATTTGGTCTTTGTATCTAAATATTAAAGTGTTATTATGTACATACAAACATCAAAAAACCTTATTGAATATTTTAGCTTCTATGCTTAATTTTTAGCATCATATCCAAAATTTAATTAGTTTATTTTGAAATATGGAGGGTTTTATGGGCATTGGGAGAAAGTTAGAATCTTCCAATAATAAATATTTTAGAAATAAAAAAAGATGTCAACTTTTTCTGTTACAGTAAATTTTTTGATAAAATACCTATCTACAAACAAACCTATGAAAAAAATTGTTGTAGGCCCGGGACAGTGAAGTAGTATATATTGCATCAACACGAAGCCATAATTAAAATAATGTTTAATTTCACACACAACAAAAGAAATAAATTACCCTCCAAATTTGGTTAAAGATACAAAACAAAGTCACTACATGATGTCTTGCTTGTAGAATGGCGACAACATGACTAAAATTATACAATTATATTAGCACAAAAACAACAAATACGATTGAATCATTTTACAAAGCTAATACTGCACAAACACATTACACAATACTGTATTTTTTTGCATGCCCAGTCTCTGTTTATGTGTTGTTTAAGGATTGATAGTTTTTTTTTGGTAATTAAATCTTTATTCACCAAAATAAATAGTATACAGCTCAAGAGAAACAAAAAACATAATCACATCACTGGGTTAGATATAATCCTAACCTTCAGTACTACCTTTTCCTATCTTTCATGTGCACTATTTCATCAAGCTTACATTTTCTCATGGGCAGTAATTCATATTTTGCAGCTTCTTCCTTATCTTCATGTTCATACTCGCCTTAATAAAAATCTCTTGTATAATTACTCTTACAATCTGCTTCTTTGGCCTTTGTTTCTATTGGAATACTCTCATATTCCTTTCTTGCCATATATATATCTAGTACACACTTTCAGCTATTGTCATCCTATATACTTCATCAGTCACATTCCTCCTGTTGTGGTGCAGTATAGCCCATTTCATCTCATCATCCCATTTCATAGGTTGTCTTAGGATTCCCTGTCATTGTAGCAATTTTTGCCAAACTTCTCTCGACATTTTGCGTTAATAAAATAGATGTGCAATACTCTCATCAACAGCTCCACACATAGGGCAGGTTGCATATTGTATTACTCCCCACTTCTTTAATCTATCTCTTGTCTATAATCTTTTATGTGCAGCCAATAATAGTTTGAATTTCCATTGAGGAGCACTCTAATTGTTACACACCAATTTCCTCTATTCCACCTTAGGTATATCTCCCATGAACTTTTTATACATGTCTTTTGTTGAGAATTGCTCTATACTGTTAAACTCTTCCATTGTCATTCCAGTTTTTCAATATATCTGTGAACCTTTAATATTTTTTGTACTATCCAAGAAGCTTGTGTACACTTATCTTCCCAAATGTATCTCGTTTTCCCATGGTATCCATGAAGCCATTTCACCCATATTTTATCCTTCTTACACACATTCCAGAGCTGTTTACATACTGCAGCTCTGTTCTAGATTTCTACATCAACAAAGTTCACTCCACCTGCATTTTTGGGTTGGAACAATGTCTCCTAAGCAACCAATGCTTTATTTGTTCCATTTGCCTCTCCTCTCCTCTCCATAAAAATTTTCTACAGATTGCCACCACCTCTTTTATAATCTTCTTCGGCATAATGAAAACTTGGGACCAGAATGTCTGGATTGAGAATAGCACACTTTTAATCAACATAACTCTCCCAGCATACGATAAGAACTTTGATGTTCAAGTTGTGATTCTGCCTATGGCTAAAATACACCTAGAAAATAGTTAAAATAGATAGCAAGAACATGTGCAGCTAGACATTTGGGAATATAAAGTGTTTCATAACGTAACAGAAAGGATTAGAGGAGATAGTACATATTTATTCTTGAACATAAAAAAGAAAAAAGATTTTCCATTTTTATTGCTGCTAAGCTTCAAAATTTACCTTAGTAACTCTTATCTTAGCATTGCTCTACAGGAATCAATATAGCGATATCCTTGATGCCTGCAGCAAAATATATTTCAGCTAATTACTCGTTTAAAATGACCAAAGCCATTCATGTGTCAAAAGATAAAGGAGATCAAAGAAAGATTAAAGCTAAAGAAACACTTTATTGGAATTTAGCACATACTTGCAACTCGTCGATAAAGACCACAACCTCTCATGTCTCAATGATAACTAACAGAAAAAGATTCGGCCTAGATCTAACAATGAGCACTTTTCTTTTTTCTCATGATTCACATTTTATTTCAGGATGGCATGTCAACTAAAAATCATAGTAGACAAAACAAATAGTTGTCTAAATGTTAACGTTTGCCAAAAATTGTCTAGTTAATATCTCCATATGATTAGTGCTTTCAACTATCTCACAATGGGATTGGTGAATAAATTCCTACATTATCATGTTCATATTAAATATAGAGAATTAGTTCCAGAATTTCTCACATGCGTGTCTAAGAAGATCAACTAAAAGTAATTATATGACATTTAATAACCCATTGAGGTTAGACTTGTAGTAAGGTATATGTCATACCTCTAGACACCATTATGCCATAAGACATTTAAAGTCATGAAATATTTCATTAGAAAACTTAACATATTTAGCAACCTATAATATAAGTCCAATGTACACAAAATCGAAAATAAGAAAAAAACAAAGAAAGCGAGCAAGCAATACAGGTAGTCCTAGATAAATCTATTAGAACAAAAGCAAGGAAAGTAGCATTCATGTAGCAGGGATTGTCAGTACAATGTTTGACCATTCTAGTAACCCACAACACTAATAATTTAGATTTTTCCAAACTAATGAAAAGATACTCACCTCTAAGATGCTGAACATCACTTGTTTGGATGGTAGAATAAGGATACACCAAATATTTAAGAAATATAACTCCTGTAAATACAAGAATAGGTAAAAATATTTACGGGCACATTCAAATAATACTAAAATATAGAAGAGTGCGTGCAAATAAATATTCATATCCTTGCATAGATTATAGAATTTATGATACTCCGCTATACCACTTTCATTAATTGCTCGTCATTAGAAGGGCTTACACCTCGGATCACGTTGAGTATAACGCCCCGCCTTTTAAAATACTGGTTATTATTTAGTGCTGCCCACTCCATGACAGAACCCATTAGTGATACAATGCATGCCTTACTGTCCTGGTGGCATGAATTGAAATGTTGCCTAAGCGAGGTGAAATGCTGAAACTATTCTAGTTTCGAGCATGACTTTTAGTATTGTCCATGCAAGAGTGATGCATTACAAATTATAGATTGATTAGTTACTCTGTGTAATTTTGCGTTGTTATATTGATGACATTGTCTCAGATATAGAAGCTTTTTCGAACCATTTACAGAGGAAGTATGTCTTATTGCATGATTTAGGTAAAAGTCTGTAAGGTATTACTTATAGCAAGAAGCTTTATATATTATTGTGTTGCAAGTTATAAGGTTCAAATAAAAATAATTGAGAAATATCATTATACTACAGGCTTTGATTTCTAAGCTAACAATACCTTAAGGTGAAAATCCTAAAAATATTCCTCAATAAAGAAAAGTGCAATCAATTTAATACTAAATCAACCAAGCGGCGTGAAGAACAGAGAAAAGTGCATAAGAGAGTTGAGAAACACTCCAAAATAGAGAAATGACACTTGTAAGAAGTGAAGGATAACTCTGAAGTTGAGCAATAAACGAATCACCAGAGAACAAGGGCTAAAATGGATACCTGATAAGAAACGGATTTTGAAAGGAGAGACCATGAAATTCAGCAGCATTTGTTTCCCTTAAATTTAGTCTTTCTCAATACCAGATAATCTTGGCCTAATAGTAACCATAAATAAAGCAGTCTGAATTTCAATAAATTGCACAAGACCTAGAAACTACTTTGCCCTAAAGACATAAGACCTTCACTAATTTCTTTAGAATATGAATAAGGACAAATAAAAGAAAGTTAAAATGAATAACAATAGTAATAATGGGTTTCAGCATGAAATCGAAAAATTTGAGAAGAAGTGGAAGAAGATTAAATCAAGATTGAGGGTTTGCCTGAAATTGCTGAGAAGATGAATGAATATGAGTAGTCCTTAGAAAGCTAGGGAGAGTTCTAGAGTTTGTGTTAGATATATTACGAAGAAAACAAAGCAATTTTACACCTAAAAAACTAAATAGCAGAGAAAAATGTCATGCAGAGTAAAATGTCATTTATGCCCTTGGTCGACCAACAAGCCTTTTCTATATAATAGAAATTTATTTGTGCTCCGTCAAATAGTGGGCAACAAAGTCAGGTAGCGTATTACATATATCAACCAACTGTTAACTTCAACAATCCGTTATAGTCTAGTTGGTTAGGATACTCGGCTCTCACCCGAGAGACCCGGGTTCAATTCCCGGCAACGGAATATTTTTAACTTTTTTGAAGATAAATAAAACACAATAATATGAAAGACAGCAAAAATATAAAACACAATAAAAACCGCTTCACACTAATCGGCACATTAATGCTCGACCCATGTCCTTGAAAATTTAAACGAAAATATTGTTCAAAATTCGGAAAAATAATCCAGTATATTATACTTGTTATAAAATAATAATAAAAAGTATTGCCGAGAAAAATAGATAGAGAAAGAAAAAGAGAATTCTTATTGATTTGGGGTGAATTACAATGGCTATTTATAGGAAAACAGTGATTTAGCCACTAAGTAAAATTCTTAAATCTTTCTAAAATGTAGATATTCACCTTAAATAGAATTCTATTTATAACGTTTTCCCTTGAATGTTTATTCAACATATAATATGTCTCATTAAAACCTTAACAAAAATAAAATCCAGTAAAAAAAATTCTAGTAAAAGGAAAAGAGTACAGAAACCAGAAAAATAGTATAGCATCGTAAAAGACAGCAAATAAATAGAAAGGCCAAAATATGAAAGACAAAAAAAATGTAAAACACAATAAAAACTGCTATCACACTAGCTGGCACAACAAGGAGAAACGCTCGACTACCCTCCTAACCTACAACCATAATGCTCGACCTCCACACCTTCCTATCAAGGGTCATGTCCTTAGAAATATAAAGTCATGCCATGCCGGGAGAAATTCAAAAGTAACCAGATTTACAAGTGGCGATTCAAAAATAGCCACAGTTTCAAAAGGAATCAAAATTTAGCAACTTGTCGTGTAAAGATAAATCTGAACGAAAACACTGTTCAAAATCCGAAAAAATACTCCAGTATATTATACTTGTTATAAAACAATAAAATAAAAAATAGTATTGGAGAGAAAAGTAGAGAGAGAAAGAGAGAGAGAATTCTTATTGATTTGGGGTGAATTACAATGAAATAGAACCCGTGTATTTATAGGGAAGAGTGATTTAGCTACTAAGTAAAATCCCTAAAATTTCTCTAAAATATAGACATTCACTTAAATAGAATTCTATTTATAACGCTTCCCCTTGAATGTTTATTCAACAGAAAATGTGTCTCGTTAAAACCTTAACAAAATCAAACCCCAATGGAAAAAAAATTCTAGTAAAAAGAAAAGAGTACACATATCTAACAATATGCCTTTTGGTTGTCTCGTTAAAAACCTTACAAGAAAAACCTAGTGGGAAAAACCTTGTAAGGAAAAAAGAGTACAACGTGCATTAACTCCCCCTGGTGAGAGCACTAATTCACATCCTTGAGCCTTTGCATTGCAATCTTGTGCACCATCTTCAAAAGATCGTTGGTAGAGATTTGATAAGCAAATCAGCCATATTAACTTGAATGAATATATTGCACCTTGAAATCACCATTCTTGTATATATGTAACATCTTCATATAATATCGTGGAATAGGCTTTTCAATATCTCCATAGAGGTATTCTCGTTATCACATTATCATGCTTATAGTTATAGCAAGATACATATGTTCACAAATAGCACTTAGAATGTTGTACTTCATAACCAAAAATTATATTCCCTCCGTTTTAATTTATGTGAATCTATTTTCTTTTTAGAGCAAAAAAGAATGATCTTTTTCCCTATTTGGAAATAATTTACCTTTATGCAATGATTTATATCCACACAACATGACTCTTCGTGCTTTTACTCTAAAATGATATGGCACGGCATTACCCTTCGTGCTTTTAATCTCAATAATATAGCACGGCATCACCCTTCGTGTTTTTACTCTCAATAATATGACACGGCATCACTCTTCGTGCTTTTACTCAACATTATGGCATGGCATCATACTTCGTGATTTACACTCTCCCTCATATGATAATGTATAAACAATGGCATGGCATTACCCTTTGTGCTTTATACTCTTCCTTACCAAGCATATATATAACTGTAACAAACATGGCAGGAAGCATAACAAACATCAATGAGAGTGTTTTAATGGATATTCGAGACAATTCCCAATCACAATTTTTCAAGTCAACAATGGTTCAACAACCCTCAAGAATCGTACTATTCAAATATTTCTGTGAATCTCATAGTTGATTCACAACACAAATATAGAGTCTAGCATCTCAAGAATATTGATATATAGCAATATAGTAATGATTTCACATAAAGATGACCGAATAAGACTCATCAATGTATTCTTACAATTTCCATCAAGCTTGACCAAGTTATAACAAACTAAGTCTAGATATCTATCATTTAATATTATATCTTTAGTATTTAAGAGTCAAAGAAGGCATTTAGCAAAATATCACAAAGTTCTACAAACACAAATATAACATAAACCATCCCTCAATCATGATTAACCCTGGCACGTACATATACATTCGACACCTCATATATGCATCACCCCGCATGTAGCAAAAATGATAAATAGGAGGAAAATTTTCCTCAACAAAGCTAGGCAAAACATTTACCTCAATCCGGCTAACTCAACACCCAGCTTAACCTTTTCCTCTACAAATTCACCTCCACTAGACTCAATCTAGCCAACGACGACTTGAATATACCACACGATGGAAGAGAAAACAATTTCAATTAATAAATCTATAATTTTTATTCAATTTCAAAAAAGTCAACAAAAGTCAAACCTTGGGCCCCCCCCCCCGGTCATAACCCGAGTCCAAGGGTAGGTCTTGACTGCCAACATCTCACGAGTCAAAATATGTATTTTATTTTTAAATTCGAGTCTTATTTGACTCCCAAATCCTAAATTTTCAGTTTTTTCCAAAATTTTGACATAATCCCCAAATTTTTTATAGTTTTCCATGAATTTGATGTTAAATTGTATATAAGATCATAAAATATTGTTGAAAATTGATTAAAGATATGTACCTAATGATTTGGCATGAAAATCCCCTCTCAAAATCGCCTCACTCCGACACTAGGGTCCAAAAATATGAAAAATGAAGAAAAAATTTGAAATTCTCAACACTTAACAGGCTGTAGATGTCGCATTTGTAACATGGAGTTCGCAATTGTGAACCCGAAATTGCAAAAAAGCATCGCAATTACGATGCCTGAAGAGTTTTCACTAAGGTCACATTTGCGATAAATTCTTCGCAAATGCGAAGACCCGCCTTCACAAATGTGGATGGTTCATCGCAAATGCAAAAACTGCCCAGTCGCACAGGCTTCGAATATGCGAGCTTTCGTTGCAATTGCGATGGCCGTATTTGGGGTCAATCTTCACAAATGCTAAAATACCAGAACCAGCAATTACAAATTATGCAAGAGCATTCCTAACCCAATCCGAAACTCAACCGAGCCCTCGGGGTTCCAAATCAAATATGCACACATGTCCAAAAACATAATACCAGTTTACTCGCGCGCTAAAATCATCAAAGTAACTTCTAAAATCACAAATCAGAACCAAAACTCATGAAAATCAAACTAAACTTCAAGAACTTCTAGAATTACAACCGAGCATCCGAACCATGTCAAATTAAACCATGAATAGTGCCAAACTTTGCAGACAAGTTCCATATGACAAGACAAACCTAATCGAAGCTTCAAATCACACATGGTAACCTCGAAATGATGAATCATACCTCAAGCCATAATCAATGAACTTTGAAACTTCAACTTTCACAACCGATGCTGGAACCTATCAAATCACCTCCGATTGACCTCAAAATTCACATACAAGTAACATTTGACATTACGAACCTATTCCAATTTTCGGAATTGGAATTCGGCACTAATATCAAAAAGACTACTCCCGGTCAAACTTCCCGAAAATCCAACTTTCACCAATTCAAGGCTAATTTCACTACGAACCTCCAAATTACAATCCAGACGTGCTCCTAAGTCCAAAATCACCCAACGAAGCTAACGAAAGTGATGAAACTCCATTTCAAGGTCAATTGCCAAAAACTCAAACTTGGTCAACTTTTCCATCTTAGAACTTAAATCTTAAAGTTCATTTTCCTCAAACTGATTCGGGATACCTTTAAAACCAATACTGACAATATACATACGTCATAATACATCATGTGGAGCTACTCGAGCTCTCAAAACACTGAGCAAAGTGCAGATACCCAAAATGACCAGTCAGGTCGTTACATCCTCTACAACTTAAACACACGTTCATCCTCGAACGTGCTATAAGCCGTTCCAACGCTCTCAAATCACGGTGTAACTTATTGAACATAAACATGGGGGTGATCCCATGTCACCATATCCACCTAAGCCCATCACCATAGCGTAGTCAGAGATCCTTACTTCAACCTTGGTCCTTAAAACTTGGAGCTCAATCTCTAAAATCCAAAATTTATTGCAAGACCCGAATCTCACAGCCATACACTGTATAAGTCTATACAATCCATATCAAGCATTATCAATCCTAATCCAAACGCATATCTAAATATTTTTTATCCAACATAAGCAAGTCAAAGGAGACTTCTGCCCAACACAAACCACACATAAAAAACAAGTCTCCCATTTTCTATCTTCCTCAAACTTACTCTAATTCCTTCACAAAAATAGTCAATTTTAGACTTAATGTAATGCTAACTTCCCCAACACTCCTTACCAAATTCCCTTCTTAATTTCATGCTTCGAATTCTTTTAATGGCATCATAACAACATGGACCACGTGTATCCCTGTAATATTTTTCCTCTTTAATGACCCAAGTGGTAAACGATTAAAGGAACGACTCAGTTTGGGTTGGATATTTCCTAATATTCAATAACTTTTCGATAGGTCAAAGAAAATATCCTTTTGCTCTGATTATTGTACTCAACGAGAATTAGTTATCTCCTACAGCAAAGATTGACATATTATTTATTTTAAATAAATACAATTTTAAAAAATTATATTTCATAGTTACCCTTTGATTTTTTATAGCCAAATATCTATTTATGGTCACCTCCTACCATTAAGCCATAAAATAAGCTTGTATTATGGTCACGTACCCCGTATGATGTATTAAGACTTATGTAAATTATTGGTTTTGGTTTTCAGGTTAATCGCAGTGAATTTGGAAGAATAGTTCTCAATTTGAAGCTAGAAATTTGAAAGGTTTGACCAAATTTTGACTGGTTTGTATATGATCTCGGATCGAAATGTTTATGATTTTGTTAGCTACGTTAGGTAATTTGGAACTTAGAAGTGTGATCGAAATGAGTTTTGGAGGTTTGAAGTAGCTTTAGGCTTGAATTAGCGAAGTTGATATTTTGGCGATTTCCGATTGATAGGCGAGATTTGGATATAGAGGTCAGAATAAAATTTTGAAAGTTGCAGTAGTTCCGTTGTGTCATTTGGAATGTGTGTGCAAAATTTAAGGCCATTCGGACGTAGTTTGCTTGGGTTTTTGACCAAAAGCGTAGGTTTGAATTCGATGCAAATTTGATGTTTTAATATTGTTTTGAGCGTTCCGAAGGTTGGAACAAGTTTGAATAAGGTATTAGGATATGTTGGGGCCTTTGGTTGAGGTCCCGGGCCTCGTGTGAGTTTCGGATGATCATTCGAATCATTTTGAAGTTGAGAAATTGCAGAAAATTGCAGGTTCAGCTGTTGCAGGATTTTACCCTTTGCGATCATGTAGGGAGTCTCGTGATCGCGTAGGGAGTCTCGCAGTCGCGTAGAAAGTTTTGATGAGGCTGTCCAGTTGTTCTTCGCACTCGTGAAATGAGGCTTGCAATCGTATAGAGTGGGAAGGTTATTCATCGCGAACGCGGGAAGGTGGTCGCGTTCGCATAGAGTTAAATGGACCTTGGGGCTTGGCTGGTTTTTGTTCATTGTGAACGCGGAGGGGTGTCCATGATTGCGTAGGGTTAAGTCGCCTGGGAATTGCGCTCGCGTAGGCTGTACCGCGATCGCATAGAGGAAAAATTGGTCAAAGTAATTTTGTGCTTCCCCAACGCAAAGGTTTGATCGCGTTCGCAAAGAAAGGAAGATATGCTTGGGCAGAATGTTTTTAAGCCCGTCTTGTCCACGATTTTTGGGCTTATTTCCTCCATAGTTGATCATTTTTGGAGATTTGTGAAGGAGATTGAAGAGGGATTCAAGGGGAAAACGTTTGGAGGTAAGATTCTTGGATTAGAACTCGATTATTATGTGAATTCTACCTACAAAATCATGAAGACCAAGCCTAAAATTGGAGAGCTGGGGCGTGGATGGACTTTGATGTTCTTGGTATGTATGAACCCGCAGGGAGAGGAGGAATCTATTGGTGTAAAAATTTCTAAATTTCGAGACGTGTGCGCGGGGGTCGGGTTTTTGTAATTTCGGGATTTGTGCCATTTATTGATTGGTTTCGCTTGGGCTTTCTTCCCTTAGCATATTTTGACGTCCTTGTTCTGATTTTGGATAAATTCGACGCGCGTGGAGGCCGATTCAAGGGGCAAAGGCGTCGCGAGCTAGAGATGTAGCCGGTTCGAGTTAAGTAATGATTGTAAATAATGTTATGAGGGTTTGAAACCCTGGATTGCACATCGTAGTGCTATATTAAGGTGAGGCACACGCTTGATGACGAGCGGGGGGTCGTGCACTACTGAGGACTATGACTTGGTCTATCCCGATTGATATTTTTTTGTGTATTTGACTAAAATCTATTTGCTATCATCGTTATTTGGGCTGAATATCATATATGGGTTTCGTGCCAATTATTTGAACCCTTCGGGGATTGTTGTTGATATTTCCTCACTATTTTGACTTTATACTTGAACTCAGTCATGTTATTTCCACTGCTTACAAAACTCATCAATGTTCACTTAGTTTTAATATTCAAATGATATTTAAATGATATTTTGGGTTGAGAAATACTATTTTACTGTTGTCTGAGAGGCTTATGTGAGTTTTGACTGAGTAAGGCTGAAGGCCTGTGTTGTGAGGATATTTTTTTTGGGTCCCGCTACACGTCACAACGGTGAGGCCGAGGGCCTGAGATTGTACACCACAAGGCAGCTTGATATTGATATAAGGTCTATGATGCCACAAGATGGCTTGATAATGTTAGGGGTGTGCATTTGATTTTGATCATTATCGATAATTACTCATCAATTATCAATTTGCACATGCTTATCGATATCGTTTCAAGATTTCGATTTTTTCGATTTTGATTTATCAATTTTTGGAGCTTATCGATTCGATTATATCGATTACACCAGTAAGAAAATTTGCGAGATTCCTTTGAAAAATATATAGCTATAAACACGCCTAACTAATATGGATCAAAAGAAGCTAAAATACAACGAACATCATTTATAACATAAAAATTGTATCAACAAACACATACAAAGAAACTAAAGCAAGTGCTTATGTTTAAAAAAAACAAATAAGACTTATAGTCACTGTACTGAGTTATAAATGGACAAGATATCTGCCATTCCAAGAATCTAATGTCATCACTTACAGTTCGGTGGGGATTCGTTTAAACTTTTGCACAATAGATACGATTTTGATCCTCCATTGTTCTTTTCCATTTGGCGGTATGCAGTATAAAAAGAAACTTAGAAAAATATGTCAGTGGCACCTGCTTCGAGTTCATAGCAGCAGTGAGTTTGTATCATTTCACTTTTACAAGCCATGTAGCTGGTTACATAGGAGAGAGTTGGTCTCCCCAAAATATGAGGCACTTAGAATACATATTGAAAGAAATAAAACATTCTCGGTGGATACAAACTCAAAAGGGGGGAAAACATGTATATTTAAGCATATAGTAATTCTTCTTCATTAACTGTGTATGGAGGAGGCAACAAACTCTTCGCTTTGCTGAATTTATCCGTACTACCAGATGGTACTTCTGTAATGGGGGAATCAAGGACCCAGTCTGGAATTGCCACCAATGTCTCCTCGAGAAGGGATGTAATTGTCTACAAGGTTTAAAATCAGTTTAAAATGGAACAGAAAGGTATGGACAACATAAGAAATATAGTTTTAAACACATAAATTGACATGCGAATGTTTACAGCTAAGCTGCCAGCAACTAACAAAATTTAACGGAGCTTGCTCTTGGATGGCCGTATGGGCACATCAAACATCTTTTGTCACTCTTGCTTTCAGGGATGAATGTGCTTGAAATGCATGTGAACGACGCCTTTCCTAGAATAGCTATTTCCACGAATTATAGTGCCAAATCAATATGTAGCAATTTTACCTTGTACAACAGCAACAACAGCGCAATGGATTCCCACAAGTGGGGTCTGGGGAGGTAGGATGTAGTGTAGAGAGATTGTTTCCAAATTCCAACAGACCCTCAGCCAATTCTACCTTGCAGTGCTTAATATTTGGTGCAACATTTTTATACCATTTTCACATCACCCGTGGTTATTTTATTATGTCTCTACCATAAAGAGAGATTATAACTCATCCAAACTATTTTCTCTAAACTATGTAAAATCCAATTTATGTCGGAAAAATGAAAACATAGAGAGTCAAAACTTCAGCGATTGTCATTTGAAGGGAACAAAATATCATAGTAGGTGAACCACAGCTAGAAGATGGCAATAGAAAGAGCATATTCCTGTTGTTTGTCACGGTGCCAGGCTCGTGAAGAGGACTCTCTCAACCACTATGAACAAGAATGGCCGGTAAATAGAAAGAGCATTTTCAACTGTCATGATTACTAAAGAGAGCACTTCCAAATATCATAATTCAGTCAATAGTGACATACCGTGCATTTCTTGAAAGCAGCATCAACCTTGCGCTTCCATAGACCATTTCCAGGATTTGCATGAAATAGACCGAGCAGAGGCTATACAGGGAAAAGTTAAATGATTACAGCAGTAAAACGTTTTCAGAGAAAAATCCCTCATAAAATGCTAAATTAAGCAAACAAAATGATTTATTAATGCAGTATATAGAATATAGTAGTAGAATACTATGGTGACAGAGCAATTATGCGGGAAACAAGCCACACCATGCATCAGTAGACTGACAATGTCCAGGACAAAAGAAAACTCGCTTGCTAAAGCTTTTATACGAAGTGTGTTTATGCTTGCGAAACTCAATGCAGTATATAGAATATAATAGAATACTGTGATGACAGAGCAATTATGAGGGAAACAAGCCAAACCATGCATCAGTAGACTGACAATGTCCAGGACAAAAGAATACTTGCTTGCTAAAGCTTTTAAAGAAATGTGTTTATGCTTGCAAAACTCCAGACACAGCTAAAGTTAACAGCTCGAAAGGATAAAATGAAGAGTGACCCTACCTGGACAACATCCCGCATGCTTGGCTTAAGCCCCCCATACATTCCAACGACTGAATCACCATAGACCTGATACTGTTCAAGAACCTGCTCCAATGAAGACGTGAGTGATAAGGAAACCATATGCTATTTAAGTAGGAAGATGTCACCCAAAAAAAAAAACTAGAATGCAGATAACAATGAGAACCTGGCGCCGGGTTATGCTACGTAAAGGTGCACCGTATACAGCGCTGTCAACATGTCCCAGAATCTGCCATGGACTGTCAAAAGCATGAGTTGTCTTAACATGTCAACAAAATGAGAATTAAACATTTTAGATGCCAAGGTTAGCACAGTTTCAAAACGTCTGATGGGGTTTGTCATTCTGCTTTACTGAACTAAAAACTAGAATCAGAATCTCAACATCGATCCACGGAACCAACAAATCACCAATGCTACTACAAGCACAAGATCTCTACTTAATCACGTAATGTCCACTAGTCAATTACCATTGACATTTTTCGCATATTCCCCTACTACAGGGGACAAAAGGTTGCTCTTCTTCTTCCCAAACTAACATTTCAAAGATCAAAAGCTTCTACTTGCCAAGAATCCATCTTTCCCATGGATCAACACTGACAAGTTTATCCAGACAGAACAGCTTAAAACAATTAATTTCTACAGTTCAAAGCATATTTACAACTTCAAGGATTCACGCGTTCTAAAAGCGGCCTTTCAAATAACTATCACCTTTCATTGAAACAAAAAGAAAAACCAGTAGGCATAGTCTCTCAAGTTCTCCAGAGACCAATTTTATTTTTATTTTTGCAAATTAATGCTTAGCTCAAACTGACAATTTTCAACTTGCAAGATCTACAAGGACATTACGGGAGAATATGACAAACAGGCTAAGTGCCTTATTTCCAACTAAAACCGACCCAACTCTACCCGATCAACTCAAATACTGATATTGAAACATAGAGCAACATAAGATGGGGAAACGGGGTGGATCCATAAGCATCAATATTTGGGAGGTCACACTCAGGTGTAGTAGATAAAAGAGACTAGTTGTAACAGTGTAAAACAAATATGCAGACATCTAGGAACGATACAAATATGTAGACAACTATCAAACTAACAAAGCCACAAAACTATCTCAACAACTTATTGAAACAGTGATAAGTATTGACACTTTTCATACTTGCTGTAAGCTGCACGTCCCAGCATAACCCCATGAGCTCCTTCTGTACGTGCCTCATTAACCTAAAAATGAAATAACCAAAAAAGGGGTAAAGTACTATGTGCAAATATTTTTTTTGAGAAGGTAACATATTAGTACATTAATAACAAACTACACAAAAGGTGTGTAGTCCCCTATTTTTACAAGAATCAAAACAAAACTCCTAGTCCTTAGTCTTCTCATAAGGATTCTAATACATCAAAAATAGATTCAGGTTCTTGTAAGACCTCTTGTTTACACCAAATATGAAATTTGACAAAGCTTACACACCAATGTGCAAGAAAGACTACAAACCATTTTACTTTAGAAGTTCTCAGCAAGAATTCCCAAGTGCAAGAAAGACTAAAAACCATTTACTTTTAAAGTTCACAGCAAGAACTCCCAAGCCTAAATTGGCACAAGATTGGGCCCCTGAATTGTGTGGGCATAATATCTAGAATTTTACCTGTACACTAAGAGAGGTCATACAAATGCATCTCTTTATAACTTTTTCTCTTTTTGACAAGTTATTTTTCACAGGAAGAAGTTTATCAAGAGAATATCATAGTTTTCCTTATAGAAGCTACGGAACTATACGACCAGCAAGTTTAGGTATTTTAAATGGATCAGATATCCTGCGCTCTGTCAAGACAAATCCAACCTAATGAAGCTTATTTTTCTCAAAATAAAGGAATCCTGTCGACAGTTAGGGATAGTGGAGAACTTAAATTTTCAGCACATCTGATTTTACAATTTTGAACAACATTTTCACAAATTAGTACTACATGTTAACTCCATTTTAGGTTTGAGACACGTACCTCCTCAATAGAATTTATGCCTCCATTTATCGTAAATTGTAGATCCGGAAAATCACGCAAGAGGGCATAGTAGTACTCGTACCTGTCAATGGTCAACTTCGGTAGTCATTAGGAACAATCATTAAGATCTTTCTTTTTCAGTGATTCCGAACAATTATTAAGATCTAAAGATAGGCATGTAGTAGTTCAATGTCTTGGCTGCAAATACACCAGTACATGATTAAGTAGGGATATATAATTTCACTTGTTTCATTGTTATAAATCCTTGTTGGATTATTAAGCTATTGCAAACTGCATACTTGAGCGGGGGAATTTTTCGATTATCTGCTGGGCTGATTCCATTCAGTAATGCCTTCCGAGAATGTATAATAAAATGCCGAGTTGGTGACTGAGAAGAAACCTTGTAAATAAAATCACCTGTACACATGAAAGCGAATAGTTAATTTCTTTCTACTTTATAGAGAAGATAGAAGCACTATTTACCACCCCAACTGGTGGAACTAACTCGTGTTAACTGATAGGGTAAGACTCATTTGGAAGGTTAATCAGTTAACAGACAACACTTTTAACATTATTCTCTTTCTGTCTTTCTTTTTTTTCTTTCTAATAGTTCTGTTTCGACAAAAATGACACCTCATCATAGCTAGCCCTAGTGCATAAAAACATAAGAAACATCTTAACTAGCAACAGTAGCCAAATATGGCAAATATGCATGAGATTCAAGTACTCGGTCAAATTTAAATATGCAACTTGCTAGGACTTGGCAAATTATGTAGAGTACCAACAAAGGGGACATGTAACACCCAAAATATATATGAACATTTGAACATACAAGATTATGAGGCATCTACTCATAGAGGATGAAATTTGTATCTGTAGCATCTAGCTGATATGATCATAACTCTTACTTAAATCGTCTAGTTGAAAATGATCATTTATCAACTAGATGCCTAATCCTGTGGCATCTAGTTGTAGAACATGAACATTGTATCTGTATCATCTAGGTGATAATGATCAAAACTCTTATTTAAATTATCTAGTAGATAATGCATGAAAGGCCTAATGGGTAATATATACTAAGAGGGGGAAACTTGGAATTCTGTTCATGCAAAACTATGTAGAGCTATCAGCAAACCTAATCGAGGAAGTTCTGAGTAGGAAATTTTGGATAAGGTAAAGGCGCGTATTATACCCTATGTAGCATTTTTTTCAAAAGCATAAGCCCTTGTAGAGACAAACCAGCACTTCTTCGCTTAAATTATGATCTCCAGTTCTATTTCTTAAATGTCTGATGACACATATAATTACAGATCGAGCATGGGGAGAGTAACGCTTAACTAACTTGCATCAAAGAGTGTGCAAGTATAGAGGTGCTCTTCTCCAGTCTCCACAAACCTACAAATACATCATGCCCAAAGGGAACAAAAGGAGCATATGAAATATAGCCACCTGAAGTGTAACATGGATTCTGCTCCAAGTTAAGTGGTCATGCAATTTGCTTCTAGTTCATATTTACAAGTTATTGTCAGCTTTGTAAGATCTACTTGAAAGTCCAAGCAGCTACAAGGACAGCAAAGGTCTGCTTGGAAATCTATTATGAACAAACTAAAAATGCTCAATTTTGATGATATTCTTGAAGCAAGGTTAGAGCATTAAACAAACATGCAGGAGACATAACCAACAATACAAGAGAAAGGAACAACAAGTGATAACCAAAAGATTGAGATTGACGAATTAAATTTTGATTCTCATTTCCTGTAAGTGGGTGAAAGTTGAAGAGCTTACATAGTTCGTTGTATGAGTCGTGGTCATCAACTCCAATTCTGCATTTCACGCTCACGGGAACATTTGTATTTGCAGCAATTACAGACATGGCCTCAGCAACAAACTTTCCTTGTAAAAGTTATGCATATGTCAGAGTAACTTTTACAGAAAATAATGATTCTGATGTATCAAGCAAACAAATATGAACCTTTGGATCAAGCATGAGTCGCACACCAAAACACCCATGTCCAGCTACTTTAGGGCTAGGACATCCGCAACTGTTAGATAATTGAGAAAGAGTATCAGTTATGGGTCTGAATAAAAGCTAGAAACTTATACCATAGAGAAGAAAAGCAGAACGAACTTAAAGTTAATTTCATCATAGCCATAAGGAGTTGCCAGTTGTGTCGCTTTGGCCAAGTTCTCCAGATTATTTCCCCCGATTTGAAGCACTATCGGATGTTGCTCAGGGCCATATGCCAAGAACCTATCCTGATATATTAACAAAATCACATAAATAT
This sequence comes from Nicotiana noctiflora, assembly GCA_032618575.1. Classification (NCBI taxonomy): domain Eukaryota; kingdom Viridiplantae; phylum Streptophyta; class Magnoliopsida; order Solanales; family Solanaceae; genus Nicotiana; species Nicotiana noctiflora. The sequence continues at coordinate 126,307 of JASVEL010006200.1, forward strand.
CAGATCTCGCTGGCTCACTGGCTGATAGAAACACAAAAGTATTAGAGGGTGTTTGGCTAAGCTTATAAGCAAGTCAAACTGGCTTATAAGCACTTTTTGACTTATCTACGCGTTTGGTAAAATTAAAAGTGCTTATAAGTTAAGTGATTATAAGCCAAAAATAAGTCAAAACCCATAAGTTGGTCTCCCCCAACTTATCAAATTTCAACTTATAAGCACTTTAGGTTTGACCAAATATTTAATATGCTATCCCTAAAATACTTCTTTTTAAAACAAAACTCTTTGTACACCCAATTTTTTAGTTACTTATTACTAATTTCAGCACATTTATTTCTTTTTTAAATCAACTTCAGTACTTAAAAGTGCTTTTCAGCACATATGCTTATCATATCAGCTAAGCCAAACGGGCTCTTAGTACAAGCTGCTCTTAGAGGTCCAAGCAATGACATATCAGTACAGTACAATAATATAATCATCTAGTTCTCCTTTCCCACTATTTTACACCAAAAACAAAGATACATTTCTGTGTGACCATCTTACTGGGACAATGACCTATCAGTACAAGAAAGTTCCTTTTGGAGATCTACCTAGGTTACAATTATATAATCATCTAGTTCTCCTTTCCCACTATTTTACACCAAAAATAAAGATACATTTCTGTGTGACCATCTTACTAGGACAAGAGTCCTACTTTAGAGAAAGGCAAATGACCAATCAACTTGGCTAACTTGACCCCCACAAGAAAACCCGACTTTTTTTAGTAATTGAAAAAATAACAGTCCAATTCATTGATTTAGTAATCAGATACGAGTGTCAGGCACCATCTATAAAAACATTAACTGTAAGCTTCGCTTTGTCAATGGTCAGTTTACATCATGTAGAAAGTAAGTATATACTCACAGAAACATATTGTCACTATTTCCTTCTTATAATGAAAATTTGGACCGGCAGCCAGAGGATCAAGATTGCGAAAGCGACTTTTGACTATTTCACTGTCACTAAACTTGAAAAAAAAATGGATAAAATAAGATTATTGAATATTTTGATTTATGCACATTTAGTGACAAATTTAACCTGAAAATCTTACGCTAGTTTGAATCTCAGTAATTTTGAGCCGTTACTTGCTAGCTCATGGTGCTTAGGATTAAAGCATAATTGTTGTTAGTGTACTTAATATAGCACTGTCCCAATTCATGTAGCCTGCCAAATGCGACTTTTGACTATTTCACTGTCACTAAACTTGAAAAAAAAATGGATAAAATAAGATTATTGAATATTTTGATTTATGCACATTTAGTGACAAATTTAACCTGAAAATCTTACGCTAGTTTGAATCTCAGTAATTTTGAG